>CAUOFW020000974.1:0-156312 GCA_963454935.2 Ilex paraguariensis
GAATGAAGGGAATAATTTTCAAAGGATCCCCCGGTGAGGTCAATGAGGGATTTTACAACTAACATGAAACACCACACCATCATGCTATCTCTTTCGGTCCAAGCTCATCTTTTCATAGTTAAGCCAGGAATGTTGCAACTAATTCCCACGTCAACGGATTTGAAACTCAGAGCCCCTATTCACACATAAGAGATTTTGAGGAAATGGTTGCAACCTTCCTCCCCAATCATGGGATGGAAGAGATAGCTAGAATGAAATTGTTTCCCTTTTCCCTAAAAGACAAGGCAAAAACGTGGCTTATTTCCTTAAGGCCTCGAACCATCACATCGTGGAGCCAAATGATTTCTGAGTTTTTGAACAAATTCTTTCCGGTGCATAAAACCACTGCCCTAAAAAAGCAAATTCAAAACTTTTCGAAAAGCCCAATGAGCAATTCTATCAATGTTGGGAGAGGTACAAGGAATTGCTACAATCCCTTCCACATCATGGCTTTGAACCATGGCAATTGGTGAGTTTCTTTTATGAAGGAATCACACCGGGCCATCGACAGTTCATTGACATGATGTGTAATGGGGAGTTTTTGAACAAAGACCCTGATGAGGCCTTAGATTACTTTGATACATTGGCACAAAATGCACAATCATGGGACATTACAGATCCCACCGATGTACCAAGGTCTTCTCCTCAAAAGACTGGCCAAACTCAAGGGGAGGGATTTATGATTTAAGAGACCGGGAAGACTTGTTTTCAAAAATTGCTAAATTGTCAAGGAAAGTTGAGAGTCTTGAAGTCAATAAGAGACACGAGGTGTCTAATGTGTCACGAACCGAGGAGGGTTGTTCAATTTGCGAATGTATGGAGCATTCCCTATCGGATTGCCCAAACATTCCGACCCTTAAAGAAGCGTACCATGAACAAGTCCATGCATTCAACCAAACGAGGCAATCATTTTCTCCCAATTCAAATACTTACAATCCGGGTTGGAGTAATCACCCAAATTTTAGTTGGAGAAATGAAAACCCCATTCCTCATGGTTCAAGTGCATATGCATCTCCATGCCTCCCAAGCAAAACCAATACCATGGCCAAGGGCAAGCATCTAGCTCTCAATACCCCGGACCAATCCACAAGGGTATTTGTCAAACCCACCACCACAGAATTTTTCACCAAATCCACCTCCACAAAGTTTTTCTCAAGGACCGTCCAATCCATCCACATACCAACCTCCTCACAAAAGGAATTTGGAGGATATGGTCATTCCTTCATTCAAAGCCAAACCGCCATCAATAACCAAAATGCCACAGCCATCAATGATGTAAGAGCCCAACTCACAAAGTTGACAAACTCCATAGGGGCATCTCAACAAGAAAAGGGGAAGTTCCCCGCTCAACCACAAGAGAACCCTAGGGGTCAACACCTTGTTGAGTCATCGGAACCTTCGAAAGAGAGTTGCGAGCAACTCAAAGCTGTCACCACCCTCCGCAGTGGCAAAGAAATTGACAAAACCATTTTGCCAACGGTCTCACCCAAGACCACATTGCCAAAAGAAAAAGATCTCTTGGGTGACGCCGACAAGAGTGAGGTGCGTGAAGAGAAAGAAAGAGAGGTTGTTGAGAAAGGAAAATTAATTGATGATTGTGTGTTTATTCCTCCCATGCCTGCCCCTTTCCCAAGTCGTTTGAAGCCACCTGTCAAGGTGGCTAATTATGCTGATATTTTGGAAATGTTTAAGCAGGTGAAGATTAACATTCCACTCCTCGACGCCATCAAGCAAATTCCATCATGTGCTAAGATTTTGAAGGACTTATGCACGGTGAAGAGAAAACTGAATGTCCACAAGAAAGCATTCCTCACCGAGCAAGTGAGCTCAATTTTGAGGACTAACACTCCTCCCAAATTCAAAGACCCCGGTTGTCCAACCATAGCCATCACCATTGGAAATTATCGAGTGGAGCAAGCACTCCTCGATTTGGGGGCAAGTGTGAATCTTCTTCCCTACTCGGTGTACCAACAGCTGCAGCTGGAGGAGTTGAAGCCCACCTCAATCACACTTCAATTGGCGGATCGTAGTATCCGTACACCAAGGGGAGTAGTTGAGGATGTCTTAGTTCAAATTGATAAATTTTACTTCCCTGTCGATTTCATTGTGCTTGATACACATCCTGTTGCAAACCTTAGCTCCCAAATTCCCGTAATACTTGGAAGACCCTTCCTTGCTACATCTAATGCCGTGATAAATTGCAGGAACGGTCTAATGAAGTTGGCATTTGGGAATATGACAATGGAGCACAATGTATTCAACTTGGCAAAGCAACCGGGTGATGATGAGGAAGTAAGTGAGGTCAATAGAATCGACACTTTGGTTGAGGAGCACTTGGAGCTGGAGGGGATATTGAAATTTAAGGAAGAAGGAATTGTGGATCTTGAGAATTATGATGAGCAAGAGGAGGTAGAAGATTTGAAAGGGATGGAAAGGTGGATCCCTACATTCGAAGAGTTACCCCATCGAGAAAAGAAAATTTTTTCGTCGGATGAACAAAAGCCCAACTTGGAGTTGAAGCCCTTGCCCACCCATTTGAAGTACGCCTATCTTGGGGAAGGTGAAACATTTTCGGTGGTCATTAGCTCTACATTAAACATGGAACAAGAAAAAGAACTCTTGGAGGTGTTGAGAAAACATAAAGGAGCAATTGGGTGGACCATTGCGGATATCAAGGGGATAAGCCCTCTCATTTGCACCCACCGCATATATCTTGAGGAGGATTCCAAACCTTCCCGACAACCACAAAGGCGGTTGAATCCCATCATGAAGGAGGTGGTAAGGGATGAGGTTCTGAAACTACTTGATGTGGGGATCATTTTTCCAATTGCCGATAGTAAGTGGGTTAGCCCCACGCAAGTAGTACCTAAGAAATCCGGAGTTACGGTGGTTGAGAATGATGAGAATGAGCTTATTCCTACAAGAGTAATCACCGGATGGAGGGTGTGCATTGATTACCGAAAGTTGAACGCTTGCACAAGGAAAGACCACTTCCCATTGCCATTCCTCGATCAAGTTCTAGAACGAGTAGCGGGGCATCTATTCTACTATTTTTTAGATGGATACTCCGGCTACAATCAGATTGAGATTGCTTTGGAGGATCAAGAGAAGACCACTTTCACATGCCCCTATGGTACCTTTGCCTACCGCCGCATGCCATTTGGACTGTGCAATGCTCCGGGGACTTTCCAACGCTGTATGATGGGAATTTTCAGTGACATGGTGGAAAAGATAGTGGAGGTCTTTATGGATGACTTTTCGGTGTTTGGGGATTCATTCGAGGGATGTTTGGCAAACTTGGAGAAAGTTCTAACAAGATGTGAGGAGAAGAATCTAGTCTTGAATTGGGAAAAGTGTCACTTTATGGTGACAGAAGGAATTGTGCTTGGCCATATAGTTTCGGCAAGGGGTATTGAAGTCGATAAATCCAAGGTGGAGGCCATCTCCAACCTCCCTACGCCAAGAGCCATCAAAGGCATCCGGTCATTTTTGGGCCATGCAGGTTTTTATCGTCGATTCATAAAGAATTTCAGTGCATTGGCCCGACCCTTGACCAACCTGCTGTCTAAGGAGGTCCCATTTGAGTGGTCGGATGATTGTGAGGCATCCTTTAAAAAACTTAAAAGCATGCTAGTCACACCTCCGATCATGCGACCACCCAATTGGGATCTACCTTTTGAGCTCATGTGCGACGCAAGTGATTACGCGGTCGGCGCAGTGCTCGGTCAAAGGGAGGAAAATAGACCATATGTGATACACTATGCTAGCAAAACACTTAATGAGGCTCAGATGAATTACACTACCACCGAAAAAGAATTGCTAGCAGTAGTGTTTGCCTTAGATAAATTCCGTGCTTACATCATTGGTTCGCCTATTGTTGTCTTTACTGATCACTCTGCTTTAAAGTATTTGTTGTCTAAGCAAGATGCAAAACCGAGACTCATTAGGTGGATACTCCTCCTACAAGAATTCGACTTGACGATCAAGGACAAGAAAGGAGTTGAGAACGTGGTGGCGGATCATTTATCCCGGCTTGTGGTGCAAGAGGCCGATGAGCACATTCCTATCCCTGATTTTTTCCTGATGAGCATTTGCTGTCAATTCACTCTGTATGTCCTTGGTATGCTGATATATGTAACTATCTTGCAACAGGACAGACACCACCGCAATGGAGCCCAGAAGATCGAAGACGATTTATGGCAGATGTGAAGTACTTCTACTTCGACAACCCGTATTTGTTCAAGTATTGCCCCGACCAAATCATGAGGAGATGCGTACCTGAAAATGAACAGCGGGATGTCCTTGCATTTTGCCATTCACAAGCTTGCGGTGGACATTTCTCAGCGAAAAAGACTTCGGCCAAAATTCTTCAATCAGGTTTTTACTGGCCCTCTCTTATCAAAGATTGTGTTTCATTTTGTAAGGGATGCGACAAATGCCAACGGTTGGGTAGTGTGACCCAAAGAAACATGATGCCCCTTTCACCAATACTTGTCATAGAAATATTCGACTGTTGGGGCATCGACTTCATGGGTCCTTTCCCTATGTCATTTGGTTATTTGTACATCCTCCTGGCAGTGGACTATGTGTCCAAATGGGTGGAAGCTATCCCGACCAAGACTAATGACCACCGAGTCGTAGTCAAGTTTCTCAAGGAGAACATCTTTTCAAGGTTTGGGATGCCTCGTTCAATAATAAGTGATGGTGGATCACATTTCTGTAATAGGCCATTTGCATCTCTAATGTTCAAATATGGCGTCACTCACAAAGTATCCACTGCGTATCACCCACAAACAAATGGCCAAGCCGAGCTAGCCAATAGGGAGATAAAGAACATTCTAGAAAAAATGGTTAACCCAAACAGGAAGGATTGGTCCGATAGATTGACCGATGCCCTCTGGGCATACCGCACTGCCTTTAAAACTATTTTGGGCATGTCTCCCTACCGGCTTGTCTATGGAAAGGCTTGCCACCTGCCAGTCGAAATGGAACACAAGGCCTATTGGGCCATTAAGACTTTAATTTTAATTTGAGAATGGCCGGTGATCATAGGAAGTTAGAGCTGAATGAGTTGGAAGAGATTCGACGAGATGCGTATGAGAGCTCCAAAATCTCAAAAGAAAGGGCCAAAATCTTTCATGATAACTCCATTGTGAGGAAATCATTTGAGCCCGGGCAAAAAGTACTCTTATACAATTCTCGCCTCTCCATTTTCAAGGCAAACTCCGATCCCGTTGGGATGACCCCTATCTTGTCAAGGTGGCCTACCCCAACGGAGCTGTGGATGTTCAAAACCCGAAAATGGCCAGACATTCAAGGTCAATGGCCAAAGACTTAAGCCATTTTTGGGGGCTTTGAAGAACAAGTGGTGGAGGAGAATTTGATGGATCCGGTATACCCGGAAGTTGTGAAGGAATAATTAGTTTTTCTTTTTCTGCTTTTTAATGTACAGTTTTTATTTACTTACTTTATTTTTTATTCCATGTTAATTATGTTCTTTTGTCGTATAGTTTTGTTTTCTTAGTCGCAGATATTGGTGTTTTTGTCAAAGCTCAAGTGCGAGTGTTCTCTAACCCTTCTTATCTTTTTACTGTCCATCATTGAATATCATATTTGTTTTAGAACACTGCATGAATCAAGTTAGGGGGGGTGAGGTTGCACTATTTGCATATTACACCAATGTTTGTGGGAATATTTCGCGCGAATATTCGCGTCTGCCGACACTAAAAAAAAAAATGGTGGGAATATTCCGCACGGATATGCGGCTGCCGACACTCAAAAAAAAATAAAAAAAAATAAAAAAAATAAAAAAATAGGATTTATAAGGCTTTCAATTTTTTTTTCTCCCATCCACCGGTGATTGGTCTCCCCTTCTTCTTCCCTTCTCTTTTCTTCTTCTTCTTCTTCGTCGTTCTCTCTGTTCTCTGTAAAAACAAACCACCCATGCAAATCCATGACCATATACGCCGACAACCCAGTCCTTTGTTTAATAATTTGCCTTATATGTTTGTATTTGTTCATGGGTGCTCTTTTTCTGCTCACACTTAGGGTGAGGGGTTTCCAGCCTAACCCAAATCTCCCTCGAGTGGGTTAATTGTTGTGTTTTGTTTGTTGGTTTCGGCAGCTAAACAGATCTTTACACCCACCGCTTTTTTCTCTTTCTTCGTCTTCTTCTTCTTCTTATTTCTATTGTGCTATTCTCTATAACACGACCCAACTCCCAACAATCCCATGACCATATTCCCCGAAGACCCAGTCGTTTGTCTCATGCTCGGCATTTGTTTACTCTATTTGTACATGGCTCTTCTTCTTCTGTCTGCATTTAAAATCAAGGGTTTTCGTCCTAGCGAAAACCCAGATCTGCGTAGAGAAGATTAATTTGTGTATTTTCTTTGTAGGTTTCGACAGTTGAACAGATCTCTACCCTACAACTTGATCTCTAAACTCTACACACTGGTAAATTCGAAACATTGGGGACAATGTTCGGTTTAGGTTGGGGGGTGTGATCTACGAATCCAGTTTGTTATAGTTTCGTATTTAAAAAAAAAGATTGTTCTGGATTGCGTATTTTTACAGCATTTTTGCTTATATTTCATGATCACATCAAATGCAGCGTCAATCGTCTTTGTGACTGGCAGACGTTAAAGAACCAGATAGTGAGTCTTGAAGCATAGAAAGCATGGATGTTAAAATTTTTTGGTTTAGTTTGGGAGTCTTGCGCACATTTCCATCTGATGTGCATGCTGTGATCATGAGAAAAACAAGAGTAGTCAGAAAAATTAAAATCCGAGAAGCACAAGCAAAACCATTGTGTGGCAGAAGTACTTTTGCTAAACGTCGTCGTGCCAAACGGCTGGGTGCTTGTAAAAAATGTGGCAGATGTTTTCACATGAAAAAATACAATCAGTGTTCTGAACCAATTTCGGGTCGTGCAACCGATCGATTAAACTGGATAGTGTATGGGCAGAGTAAGGATTTTCCTGAGACGCCATCTTATACCAGTCCGGGACTTACATGTTATGTGCGACAAGAAGTGGGAAGGGTCACTAATAATGACATAGACACAAGCGACGACTCGGATTAAATTTTAACTAATAATGACAAAGCTGTGGAAAAATGTGTTTTGGGGATGAAGGTTAATGGTCCGAAATTTTTTTTTTTTGTAAATATTTGTTATGTACAAAGTCTTTTTGTTGAAATAAAAATGTGGGTCGAGTAAGGATTGTCCTAAAATGCCAACTTGTAGCGTGGGTAGGGACCTATCCTGAGACACCATAGTTTTCCAAGTTCAATATGTGCATTTAGTCTTTTTGTAAATTTTCATAGATAAATGTGTATGTAAATAGTTTTGATTTTTATTCGAGTGAAAAAAAAAAAAACTGCATTTTCTTGAAAAATGGTATTTTCTCTATGCTTAAATGTCAAATGTACATTGAATGACCAAACTCGAAAATAGAATTATAATATAACTGACATTCTTTGAAAACCTGACATAACCAGTGGAGATAACGAAGAATACCATGGTAAGTTTTGAGCTTTACGATGCTTTCTGAGAGACAATCAACATTTACTCAAGTAAGCTCTTTCACTTTCAATTGTTGAATAATCTCATTAAACTTGTTTTGATTAAATGCAACTAAAGTAATCTATTGACATATCCTACAGGGAACCTTTGCATGCGACACAGGCACATACTTGAGAAAGGATTTTAGGCCATCTTTGAGTTGATTTTGAACCTTAGTCATTGCTTCTACAAAATTATATCCCTAGTTAGCCATGTTTGAGCCTTCAATGAATGATGATTTTTTTTCTCGAAAAACCCATATGATAACCGAGCCACACACACAAAAAAAAAAAAATACACTTAACATACCTTGCTATCCAATTTTTTCTTGCACCCTCTTATAAATCGGTATGACATAGAAAGACAAGAAAAAACAGAAAAGAATATGGTGGCTACTGTTCAACGAAGAACCGAAAAAAAAAAAAAAAAATAAATGAAAGAAAGAAATACCATTTCTAGGCAAAAGACTGAAAAGCAAGAAAAAGGTGTGCTACATTAAAAAAGGGGATAGCTTTTGAATACCATTGATGTCATTTCATTAGCCACTAACCTCTGGCCACATTACAACCTATAGAAAGTCCTAATTGATCTCAAGTCTAATGCATGTGCACTGTCGACCGAAAACTGGGGTATGTTAAATAGTATTTCTTTAATTGCATTGATATTCTTCCATGAGATTATGCCAAGAACATGATTAGCCTACTTTCTTAAGACTTTCACTCCCTTTCTAACTGTGCATGTGATTCTTCGATTGACCATCCTCTGATCACATGCCCTTTGAGAGACAAGTCACTATAATCGGAGTGAATTTTTTGCTGAGAGCATTCTAAGAGAGATTTGAGAAATCAAAGCTATCCATGGAAGGTGATAAAGTAGAATGTTTGTTATATAACAATTCTTGCTACTAGAATGATCATTCCTACTACACAAGGAATTCCAAATACCAATGTAACAAGTGTTTATTTTTGTATAGAGTACGTACCAATGACAGAGAAGTGTTCGGGAAACAATTCAAAATTAAGAGATGTGTGCCTCAATGATTCTGTTGCTAACTCATTTTGACAAGAAATCTTACATATACACATCTTTTAATTGGAGTTTGTAGGTAGTTTCACTGGAAACCTTCACGAGAAAAACTCGTCCACTAGGGATCACCTAGGGGTTTAACGGCTTATTGCATATGCTAAATGCAATCGTGTTATCTACGAAAGTGATTTTATTTTGTTATGTTGTTTATTACTAGAGACTAGTAATATTTAGGTTGGGGGGTGTGATTAAACCTAATTAAGGCATAATTTAATAGGTAAATTGTGTTAGTTGAATAAAGTTAAACTAGTCAAAATAAATCAAATTAGAGTTAGTGTGTGAATAAAGGATAATGAATTAATTGTTGTTCTTTTCAGGATTTTGTGCGTCAAAGCTACAAACTACTAGGGAGCCAATTGCATTAAAGCTACAAACTACTGGGGTGCCAATTATCAAAGCTCAAAACAAAGGAGGATCAAAGAATTCAAGGCCACCTAACAAGATTTTCAAGTCCACCTAACAAGATTTAAAGTCACCTAATAAGATTTTTAAGTCCACCTAACAAGATTCAAGGCCACCTAACAAGACTTTCACCCTCCCTTGTTGCCTATAAATACCACCCCTTAGGACTTTTAAAACATTCATCTTTTGGTAGTGGAAAACCCTTCAAAAGTATTATTGCTTATAGCTTTCTTTAAGTATTGCTTTCTTTTATTGTATTCTTGCTTCCTTTTAATTTATTGATTTCTTTTACTTTAAGTATTGCTTTCTTTTATTGTGTTATTGCTCTTTTACTTCCATTGCTTTAGCTTCCTTCTTCCCTTAGAGGAGTGAAACTCTTCCACTTTTCTAGAGCTTTACCAAAGCCGTGAAGGGTGGAACGTGATTCACTCAATTTTTGTCGAAGATCGGCTCCTTATGTAAAATGTGTTACCTTGTAACTCCTCTACTTGGAGGGATGAGCATCACTCACTTTTTTAGTTTTAACAAAGCCATGAAGAGTGAGTAGTTTCTCATCCAATCGTTAGTAAGACGTGGTTATCCGGAAGTTAAATTATGCAATTCGTTTATGCTTAGCTTTAGTCTTTATTTTTTCATAATGTCTTCTCATCATATTGTTGTCTTTATTTTAAGCATGAATAGCTAAATCTCTTAGTTGGCAAAACCAAGAGGAACCTCCACTTGGGTATACCATTTCAACTCATTCTCCTCCCCTCTTTCAGAGTTCAATGGTTTGGTTTGACTGGGTTGAGAGTGGATAACTTGGTGAGTCTTTGATATTCCATAGGCCTAGTCACGGTTTATGCTTAGATACTCATCAATCTTACCCCTAGCTTCCCACGAATCAATCGTTCATTCATGCTCTATTGGAGGAGGGTTTCGAGTTGAGACGGTATTCCTATTGGAGTGACCTCTTGGATTTGCTAACATTTGTTTCTCATTTTACTAGCATCAAAACAACTTCACCAAATAACTTCCAACAATCAAAGATTTTACACTTTCTTTCTCCCAAAATCACCTCCCCTCGGTTTACTTCCTTCCCCGTGGAAACGATCTTGGAATACCACCAAGTAAAACACGATCCGCGAAAGTCTCCTTGCGCTTGGGGAGCACTTTTGTTCACACATACTCACATTTGAAATCTCATTCATCCACCATTCCGTTGCCCTTTCTTTTGACATCATCCATAGGAGAGTGACACTCCCCTTTATTCATATACTATACATGCTAAAATGTGATGTTTATAGGTTAGGAAACAACAATGAAATTTGTCAAGCAATCTACAGGTAATTCTCTATTACCCACCTGAACTAGGTACTCCCTATATACTACCCCAGCCGTCATACAATCTATAGTCAATTCACAGTCCAACGGAGTAGGTGGTCTATTAGCATGCATGGAAAATGACAGTGATATAAATGAACGTGTGACACCTGAATCTATAAGTACTCGTGCTTGTTGACCAAAAATAGGTATCACACTTGTGACCACATCCGGGGTCGCTTGAGCATCCCGCTGGATAAGTACAAAGACACGACCTCCAACCTCAGGTCTGCTTGGTCCACTGCCACCAGCACCGCTACCTCTATTGCCACCTCCAATATTGCCTCCTCATCCTCGACCTCTACCATTTACTGCTCCTCGAGACACCGTAGATGCACTGCCCATCGATAAAATTTGGGTAGAATACTGCAGACAATCCCTTTGCATATGTCCCTCCCGGCCACATAAAAAGCAACACCTTGATACAACAAGTCCTGGTCCTCCCATAGGACAATTCCGTACAATGTGCCCAATCTACCCGCAACGGTAGCAAGTAACTATACTCCCCCGAGATTGTCCCATCTCTCGACTCGGTGCAAATGAAGATGATCCACTCACTCCCTATCCTCGACTCTAAAATGGGACTCCTGATTTCTTCTTACTTGCACCCTTCGGAAACACTCATCTCCAAGCTCTGCTAAAGAAAATTCCCTTGAAACCTTGTCCACTTGAGTCATATCTTCCTCTTTTTGCCTGCTCACTTGCACTTTTCATCTCTTTTAGATCAACTTCCACAATTAGGGCTTTGTTGTATAAGTCTGAAAATATTGTTATTCCAGCATCGAAACACGGGATCTAATATTGTAATGTAGCCCCATCTAGAATCTTTTGCATCTTTCCCCCTCATATGCTACAACAGAAAGCATAAATCTGGACAATGTACGAAATTTGCCCTTGTATTCCAGCACTGACTGATTCACCTGTTGTAGATGTAAAAATTCATTCTATTTCTGATATCGATAACTCGAGGAAAAATACTTCTTATCAAAAGTATCTGTAAACTGCCGCCATGTGGGAACTCTAGGAACTGAACTGGCCTCCCCCTCAGTTCACATTGGCAGCAATGCTCTCTCCATAGCCTCCCACCAATGCTGGGCCTCCTCTACTAGCATAAAAGAGGCCAACATCAATTTATCTTCCTCACCAACTCTCATCACTTTGAATATCTTCTCAATACGTTGTAACCAATTCTTTTCTTCCAATGGACCTGCAGTTCCAGCAAATATTGGTAGTTCAAGCTTTTTAAATTGCTCGTATAATGTACCCCCGATTTTCAGTGTCTCCACTCGCATTGTATGTTGCTCAAAGTATTTAGCTGCTGCTTCCTACAGTTGCCTAGCCCCCTGATCACCTAATTCCTCCTCCACTTGGGGTTTTTATCCCTATCTCCAGACCGAGCAGAGGACCTTTCTATCTCCAAGTATCACTGTAACAAATGTGAATATCACATATGGGTCATGATTGCATGCAGTATATATTCCACACACTCACACGAACCTTTAACACCCCACCTAAACAGACCAATCCCTAAGTCCACTATCACACTAGACTCAGCTCAACTACTGAACTGTAAAATTTGGCTATGATACCAACTAAATTGTCACACCCCATCCCAATCTCCCAAGGATGAGACGCGACTAGGTTTTTGATACACCTATTTACGTATATATAATCTAGATTAATAAAACTCTAATAATTCCACAGGTGCAATAACACCACCCATCACCTTAGTCATTAAGTATAATGGTAATACCTGTTTAATAACCTGTACCATATATAACACATATACCATTTTTTTTTCCAGTTTGTGTACATACACACAATTCCACACCCACATAACATAGCTCCTAGAGTATGCTTGTTGAGTCTGTTTACCATTATTAACCCCGCCATAAATACAGCCCAGCAAATAGTTATACAAACACTACCTGGGTGATATCACACTAATGTCGTACAAGACTCAATGGACTGGATATTAGACTGGTTGCACCTTCTTCTTTAGTACCTGAAAAAGAGAACGTATAGGTATGTGAGCTAAACCACGCGCTCAGTAAGTGTACATGCTGTGTATGAAATGTAAATGATAGTAATACACAAAAAAAGTACATACTATGTAGATGCACTTATCAAATAGTAGCATCAATCCAATTCCAAAAGATTCACAAGCTACATCACCACCATACTACCCCTCATCGGGTAATCGATCCCACATGGACTTGTGTCTCTCGAACTTCTCAGGAACACACATAGTGCTAGCACGTCACTGCACACCTAGTGATTAGGCATCAACACCCTTGTCTTAAACAGTACGCCACATTTCACAATACACAATACACAGTACAAAGCATCACTCAATTACATAAGCACGTAGCACATAATCTTGGAGAATTTCTATTAAATTATATCATTTACTATCATCTTATAATAGCATTTTCAAACCATATAAAGATATACACCCACCTCAAATGTACAGATCTACGGTCTTTCGGTCTTATCGGTGGATCATTTCGGTGTTACCGTATCTGTTTCAACACTGACTGTCTCACTCGTTCCACCTAATTCATTTGTAATTAAAATATTAATATATTTATCACATTTAATAGTTAATCATGCACTAATGCATGCAAAAATAATGCACCCCAAAGTGCCTTGGTAATTCCGGTTTCCGCATTATCTACTCACACAGTAGCACTTTTGTTATAGGGATCACATTTTCTCCCCAAATTTCAAAATCACTCACATTAATCATAATTAGGATTAAGTAGGTCAAACACATTGACCAGGGGCCCATTTTCACAGATTTCGGCCCCAAATCCTAAAAACTGTACTTCCAACATTTCATACATTTCTCACCTAATATTATACTCATTTGCATTCGAAATTCACATTATCACATCAAGCATTATTTAAAAATGCTGCATGCAAAATTTCAAGTCATTTGAATTAAAATTCACATATGTGATAATAACATTTAGAAATCAGGGTTTTGACATTACCAGCATCTATTTTCAATTCTAATCGTACGTTTCTTTTAAAACAATTATACTTAAACTCACACATTCACTAAATCATACAAAACAGCCCCCTAACTGCACCCATATACTCTCCATTCCATACCCAAAAATCCTAGTTTCGACTTAGCCTACTCAAAGCATCCTGAGTGTTCGTTTTCCATTTTTTTTCTCACACGCATTGTATGCCTATTTAAAATTTGTGCTTAACAACCCTTAACTTATGTTTAATACACTTAATTTAAAATCAAAAAACATCTATTTTGACATTAAAATAAAACAGCCCATAAAATCAACTAAAACAGCCCATGAAATTAAATTAAAACAACCACTAATTTAAAACAAAACAGCCCACATATATATGCACATACTAAAATTAATTACACACACATGCTTAAAATTAATCCCATATACCTTCCTCTTCTCTCTTTCAGTTGGATCTAAAACACCCACCAACCCTTGATTTTCTCTCTCCCTTTATTCCTTCTTGCTCATGGTTCAAGAACACACACACTCACACACATTTTTTTTCTTTCTCTTTTACTCTCCCACACTCTCAGTTTTCAGGAACCAGAACACACACACACACACACACACACACACACACGTCACACACACACAGCCACCTAGCCTTAGTTATGACTCACCCATTTCATTCTTATACTCATGTAAAGATAACTCCTTAAATTGAGTAATCATGCTTGCCGCCCCCCAAGTTTTTAAGTTATTTCAAAATCGACCCATTAGTATTTTCACACATGAAATTTCTATAAATAGGTCTTACTAATACATCACTAAGGGGTCCACATACCCAATGTATGATCACACACATCATGACTATAAAGGGTTTCCTTAAATTAACCCTTTAATAGTTTCACATAATTGTAATTTAGCCCACAAAATTATGCTAATATCTATGCAATGCATGATTGGATCTCACAAAATATTTCTTCTCATAGTCAATACTAGGTCTCTACAAGAAAACTTGTGCGACAAGTTGTGCCTTGTTCCGTACAATTTCATTTTTTTCATTGTGTTTTCTCAAAAATACCATGGGTTCCACACCTTGTGGCATTTGGATTACAGGTCCAACTACATTGCATTTTGTTTGTGAGTTTAACTATACTTGAATTGCTTCTTTTCATTTTAGCCAATCATTTCTCTGTCAACATTCATCATCAGTTTTTGGTTCAGGCTCCTCACTATCTCTTGAAATATCAAGAGCAATAAAAAATAGAAATATGTCATCCACAACAAATTTATTTTGATCCCATTTTTTCAATTGTGCATATAGTTTATAGATATCTCATCATTCTCAGGTATCTGAGCCACTTCTAGAGGTATTTGGGATTCTTCATGAGTTAACTGAGCCTCTACAGGAGGTAATTATTTTATGGGATAACTCTATTCAGCAGTACAAACTTTTAGTTTGGTATTCTCTTTTGGAGCATTAACTTTTTTATTTACTCTCTTTTGTTCTCTTCTTTTTCTAGGGACAATATCTTTTGTACCGACATGTCTACCATGCTTCAGGCATGCCTTAGACTCATTTGTAGCTATGCGGGCTTGTCCTACTGGGACATCAATTCTTGCTGCTTGTCATTTTTTGATGAATCATTTCTTCTCAAGATATAACAATGGGCTTTCCAAGCATAGGAAAATTTTGCAATGTAATAACTTGGATAAATCCAAGGTCATCTTCTCAAGGAACATATAGAATTTTGCTAGTGACGTGTGTGCAAATGAAAATAACAATCTTTTGACTTGTGGAAGAGATGAGAAATGAAATTCTAATGTATTGTAATCAATAGAAAAATAATTGGCTGATCCTCAGGAATCAACTTACCATAACCAAACAATTTGACTCTCCATTTTAACTCATCCGAAGTTGTATTCAAATGTGCTGGAATGGATAATATTCAACAAAAACCAAGTTTTACAGTATTTTAGCTTTAAAGATATGAAGTAAAAGCTAGAATGATAAGCATTTAGATTGTGTAAATGATTCTTAAGAAATACTCATGCTTGATTAACCGTCGATGATAAATCAAAGTAGTCACTTAACAACTAATATCAAAATTGAAATTTTCCTTCTACAAAACATTGGATCGATTAGAAACAATTAGAGAATCACTATGCTTGATTATGGATGAGAATCATCTCTTAGATCGTGCCGATACTTAATCAAAATAAAACCCATCAAAGCAAAATCAACATAAAGCATCATGTAAAAGTAATGAAAATGGACAACAAAATGGGAAGAAGTAAACTCCAAAAGATTAGCTTCAAAATATGAAGTTCAAATATAAAAATAAACCATACAAGAAGAGCTTTGAAAATGAAATGGAATTCCTCCCAGTTGTCTTCTCTGAACCCCTGGTAAATCTCTTACACTGTAAACTTAAAACAAAAACTCCAATTTAACTCCAAAAAATCTCAATTAAAGCAAAGGCTAAATAAAGGGAAGAAGAAGCTCCCTTGTGTGTGAGTGTATATATATATATATATCCCCCATTCCCTTCTTTTCATTGGACATAAAGTGTGGCATGATTGATGGGTGGATTACCGAAGAAATTTCCTCCGACTCATCCAATGGATGGTCATCTCAAAATGTGGGAGGTTGTTTCCACCAATAGGAATAAACCTCATGGGGATTAGTTGCCTCCCATGAGTGTAGAAGTGACATAGTTGACACCACGGACCAATGGAAACCCAAGAAAGCTATTCTCTCTATAGTCAACTTAAGACCAACCAGTTGAAATTGTCTGATGAACCGGTTGAACAGCCCTGATGAATCGGTTGAAGATTTGTTATCAATCGGTTGAAGTATCCTCAATACTTTTGCCTTTTTGAAACTTCTCAGAAAAACCGGTTGAAAATTGGTTTTCAACCTTTTGGTATGCTCAGAGTATCTCACCTATTTCTAGTATCCTCTGATCAACTAGTTGAATTTATTTTCCAACTGGTTGAAGGTCTATTTTTACTCTGATCAACCGGTTGAAGTTGAATCAATTGAACTGGGATTTCCTTTATTCTTTCTGATCAATTTCATATTGTATCTCCAATTCTTCCTTAACTTCGTCTAATCCCTTTCTCATTGCTTTGCATACACCCACATTCACAAATACAACTTTAATCAATTTACAACCCAATTTCGAGAGGAATAAACATGAATTGATAGATAAAATGAATGGCTTAAGTTCTATAATGCTAAACATATCCCTTAACGTAAGTTTTGGTAGTACCCAACAAACCAGAAATAAAAAGTGTGCATTCCATTCATTTGCTTATTCATGCACAACTAGATTTATAACACATTTATCACACAATCAATCAAAACATAACTGACAATTTTAAAACACAACATACAACAAAAGATGATTGATATATATATATATATATATATATATATATATATATATATACCAAAGTTATCAAAATATAACAACTCTAGGACACAAACAAAATTTTACTATCCTAAGTCATTGCATAACCAATTTAGACAAATCCTAAAACAAAGAAACTAGCAAATCGTAACATCATCTACTCAGAGTATCCATCGTCATCCTTATCAAACTCAGACTCGACATGTTCCTCTCTACTCTCCATCTCATGTACTGGATCACGAGGCTTAGTCATAGATACAAATGGTGGCTCAGATGCTGAAGTAGGTGGAACAGGCATTGAAGAAGTAACACCTGCAAAAGTCAATGATGGTAGGACTAACAATGACTCTCTTGGCAATAGTGTTGTAAATAATCTCATCTGCATCATCAAAGACAACTCCAAATCCCTAGCCATCTGCACTTGAGTTCCTTTCATCTCCTAAATGTCAGACTCCAAGCTATTTATCCTATGCTCTAGGCTCCCTATCCTCTAAAGCATAGTATTTCTCAAAATTGATGAAATAGGAATGGAGCTAGTATCAACAGGTGTAGTGGTAGGGCCGATATGTGCAGAAGGAGAAATACTAGGCCTATCTCTAGTAGCTATAGACATGATGTCACTCTTACTCTCTAACCAACTACTAATGGGCCCTCTCAAGAGAAGTCAAATAGTCTCTCAGATATCCCGTTACCCCCGCAACCACACAAAAATGAGTAATCATATTAGCAAATGACATATTTTCCCTAGGTTTGCTCTCCAAAATATAATCCTTGATTACCCCCCACATAAACAACACCATATCCATCCTTTTCCCATGCATCACCTCATATAGCAAAATAATCTTTGAGATAGACAACCTCTTATCATACCCCTTCAAAAATACATTATAGTGCTAAGATTTTACTCAAGGTCTTATACTCTCTAGTCAAACTCTTTACACTAAACTGCCCATCAAATTGATTTGGCTCCTTATCCATCAATCTTACATATTCTGGCAAACACTTAGCCTTAAAACTCCGTATTCCAAGTAATTGGCTATCGAATTTGGGGTTACCTTTATCAGCTTACCATGTATTGTGGTCCTTAATATCATAAGATCTGTGTCTACCTCCTTCAACCTCATATAAAAATTTCGACATAACTCTAAAATATAACTAGGCACTGACTCGAAGAAAAATTTCAAACCTAAATCCACTATCTGTTTCACAGCCACAGACTCACCTATACTCTTACGATCAACCATTTGCTCGCAAGTGGCAGACTTCCCATCCATGATCGTCTCGTACTCCACTCTTAGTTTCTTTCACCTCAAATTCATGAGACTCATCATCCCCACCACTATAACCCTCTGCAGTAGCTTTTCCCTTTCCCTTTTCCTTTCTTGATGCTCTCGGCTTTGAAGTTGAAGATGAAACTCTGAGGGTTTTGGCCATGCCCACCAAAACCATACCTATCATCATAATAAATATAACATAACCAAAACCATGAAAATAGCTCCTCAGACAAACCCCTAGATGAATATCTCAAAGATTTTCTTGAAGCCATTTGATGGAACCTTAGGGTTTGGAAGCTTAGAAATTTTTGGTGGAGATGAGAGGGAAAAGATAGATGGAAGAACTAAGGCTCTTGGGATGGTGGGTTATAGCTTTCAAAAATATGAGGAGAGTTTGACAGAGTGGGTTTAGATAAAATGGAAAGATTGAGCCAAAAAACCGTCTGTCTCCCTTTGAAAAGATCGAAACCTGACCTCACTTCAACTGGTTGATCAACAGTGCTTCAACCGGTTGAACCACTTTTTTCCTCTGATGAACCGGTTCAAGTTCAACATGTTGGTTCTCTCATTTTTTCATTTTCTTATTGATTTGAACAATCCTAATACTTTCCCAAACCTATTTACATGCCTAAGACTCTTATTTACCTAATTACACACAACATAGAAGTTGAAACACACAAAACATGTATAAAAATTGCACAACATTCCAATTCAAAATGCATTCCAATTAAAAACACTAAATGATATCTAAAGCCACTTTCTTTGGGTACACAATTACATTTAGCAAGTGCAACAAGCCTTTAAACCCCTAGGTCACCCATAGTGGACGAGTTGTGTCTTGTGAAGGTTTTTAGAGAAGATACCTACAAACTTTCATCTACATCCCAATTTAGACTATATTATAATATTCTAACTAGCAATGAGGTATATTAACCATTCTTCCACCCACTTTAAGGTATTTCTATACTATTACATCATAGATTTAAATGCTATGTAAAAGTATTCAGATACACATTTCCCTAAGAGACTCGTGTATGTGTGAAATGATAATGTAATTTAAGAAATTTATCAAATAAAACCCACATCTATATTAGCTATCCAAATTAGCTTTGATGGAAATCTCACCACAAATTTTTCTCTCAAAACATACAACACTCTGATTAATCTGATGTTCCATTCATTCTCTATATGTGAGACGAAAACTTGTAATTCAAAGCAAAGTATAACTCAAATATCATTCAACAATGAAAGACAATCATGGAATTGAAACAACCTTGACATAATCTCATGAACGGAATGCTAGGGAAAATGAAATTAGTGCAGTTGACCTATCTCTAGTTTTGAACATACACTTGCCATAATTTATAAGATCAAATAGGACTTTAACTGGTTGTAACGTGGCCTCGGGTGAAAATTGAACTAAAGAAATGAAGGGATATAGGAATTCAAAAAGAAGTTATCCCGAGAATATGTCTTTACTAACCATATCTCCTCTTTTGAAATTAATTGGTTTTTTTCATTTCTAGTTCTTTCGCTTTTTCATTTCTATCTTTTTCTTTTCTCTTTTTTTTCTTCTCTTTTTCACCTCCTTTATTTCTTTTTGTTTTCTTTGCTTTGCTTTCCATAAATATCAAAAATATGCTCAAATATTCATCATCCCTTTTTGTTCCATTCTTCTTTCCTTTTATTTTGTTTCCTTTTCTTTCAACCACAATATTTTTTTAACAATATGACACTATTAATCCCGGGACAACCAAGGTAAGATAAACGTAAATTATACTTGACTTGGTTAAACATGTGGCTAAAGAAATCAAATTTATATTCAAGCTCAATTAGGGCTTCTAGGGATGATATTAAGAAAGAACAGACTAAGATTCAAATTAATTCACAAATGACTTAAGATCATTTCTTGAAAATACACGGCAAGGTACCCCTTGCATTGAGATATAATCAACTAATTACCCTATTCACACTAATCAAAACAAAAATAATGAGAGTATTGAAAGAAATTGAATTTGAAAGAACAATCTTTTAATTAAGTGTATTTCAACCCTCCAGTAAAGAATGACACAAAAGAACACAAGGGTAATGCATTCATCTCCACTATGTATGTCAAGCATTTGAAGATGAAAATATTATACAATAAATTACAAAAATTAGTATTCTCATGGTGCAAATAGGGTAAGTTTCGAATGAAAACACATATATGATATTTAAACATAGAACAGATTCTTACAATGTGTTAGCACACAAATAACTCAAGATTCAAGTCAAATAATTATCAATCTCATGCTAATTAAAAGGGAATAATACACTCCAAGTTTGATGTTTTGTTTTATTTTCTCATCTTTTTCATTTTTTTTCTCAATTTTTTTTCAAAATTTCTCATTTTAGCATACAACCTGGTGGTGTCATATAGTCATGGTGCACCCTTATCCCCAACTTAAATTATGCATTGTCCTCAATGCAAAATAATTATGCATTGTCCTCAATGCAAAATAATTATGCAATGAGAAAATGAAGACAATAAGGGTAAGACAACACCTGACACTATTTCCATAAAGAAAAACCACAAGCTACAAAACAAAAAAAAACTATTAAAAAAAAAGAAATACGTACAATGAAATAAACTGCACATCAAATAGAAAAAAAATAAAGACCACCACTGTACACTATTATTATCAAAAGAAACTACTCAGCATCAAGATCCTGATACACAGGATCAACCAATTATTCTACAATCTCCTCAGATGAAAAATCTTCCAAAAATGACTTAAGCCGCTGTCAATTGACTTTAAAAGTTTGACCATTCTTAGGATTTTGAATGTCCATAGCCCTGTTAGGATAGACAACATAGACTGTATAGGGGCCAGTCTATCGCAAACACAACTTACCTAGGAAGATGAGAAGACGGGAATTGTATAACAATACTTTTTGACCTAGCTCAAAGATTTTTCTTACTATTGATTTATCATGAAAAATTTATCCTTTTCTTTATAAATTCTAGTACTGTTATATGCATCTTGATGTATTTCCTCTAATTCATTCAATTGCAATTTCGTATGCTCTCCAGATGGACCCAAACTATAATTCATTTACTTATGACCAAATATGCTCGATTTTCAATCTCCACTGGCAAATGACAGGCCTTGTCGTATATCAGCCTATAGGGAGACATACCTAAGCGAATTTTGTATATTGTACTATAGGCCCATAAAACATCAATCAATCAAATTGACCAATCCTTACGGTTAGAGTCAATATATGCTTAATTTTCCTATTGACCAATTTAACCTTGTCGTTTGTCTGTGTGGGTGATAAGCAGTAGACGCTATGTGTGATACCGTATTTGTGCATCAAAATCCCAAATGGTCTATTGCAAAAATGTGAAGCACCATCACTAAAATATTTTTCTTAAAAAATTTAATAACAACTTTATGATCATTTGTCCTAGCTGGTATGACCTCTACCCACCTAGACACGTAATTAACTGCCAGTAAAATATATAAATAACCAAAAGATGAGGAAAAATGACCCATGAAAACAAAACCCCAACAATCAAAGATCTCGATCACCAGAATGGGAGTAAGGGGCATTATATTCCGCCGAGTCACACCACCCAACCTTTGACACCAGTCATAGCTCTTGCAGAATTGGAAACAATCTTTATAGAATCCACACTGTATATTTGATAAGAAATGACCCCCACATTCCTCCAAATGGCAGAAAGAAATGACATCATGCTGCTTGCCATCGGGTACGCATCTTCTCATAACCAAGTCAGCGCAACATTTAAATAAATAAGGGTCATCAAAAAAAAAAATTTCACTTCCACTAAAAAATTTCTTTTATTTTGTGGACTCTAATGAGGTGGTATTTGTTTTGTAACAAGAAAACTAACAATGTCAGCATACCGAGGACAAGATACAGTAACAGAAAATAAATACTAATGGAGAAATATATCCTAAATGGGCAAATGCTCATGCGTGTCCTAAAACACAAGTCAAGATAAATGATCTCTACCACATTCTCAACTCCTTTCTTATCTTTAATGATTAGATAAAATTCTTATAGGAGGAAAATTCGCCTAATGAGTCTCAGTTTTGTTTCCTACATAGACAACAAATACTTCACAACAAAATGATCAGTATAGACAACAATAGGTGAACCAATTATATAAGATATAAATTTATCAAGTGCAAAGACAACAATTCCTTTTTTGTAGTAGTGTAATTCATTTGTGCCGAATTTAGGGTTTTGCTAGAATAGTAAATAACACGCAGTTTCTTACCTTGGTTTTGGCCTAATACAGCTTCCATTGCATAGTTACTTGCGTCAAACATAAGCTCAAATGGGAGGACCCAATTTGGTGGTTGTATGATTAGAGCTAAAATCAACATATTTTCCATTTTTTGAAAAATGACCTTAAAGTCAGGTGACCACACAAATTGAGCTTCTTCTGTCAAATGATTACATAAAGGCTGAGATATGACACTAAAACCCTTTATGAATCTCCTGTAGAATTTTTCATGATCAAGAAGTGAATGCACATCCTTTACCTTTTTCGAGGTAGGTAGATTGAAAATTAATTGAACCTTTGCTTTGTCGACCTCTATCCCTTTTACAGAAACAATATGATCAAAAGCAATTCCTTTAGTTACCATAAAATGATATTTTCCTCACTCAGACATTTTCCAAATTCTCCAAACAATCTTCAAATGGATCTCCAAACAACTAAAAACCATCCATAAATACCTCCATAATATTCTCCAAAATATCTTTAAAAATTCCCACCATGCAGCTTTGAAACATTCATGGGGCATTACACAGGCCAAATAGCATAAGTCTATAAGCAAAAGTTCGGAAGGGGTAGGTGAAAGTAGTATTCTCCTGATTTTCCAAAGCATCTTCAATTGATTGTAACCTGAATATCTGTCCAAGAAGCAATTATGTAGAATAAGAGTCCTTCCAAGGAAATGAATATCCTTTAAGTTGAAAGTCTTCCACGAGTTTTCATCCATAACTCCTTTATTAGCCAAAAAATCAGTCACCATATTCCCTTCTTGATTAAAATAACTAACCACAATGTTCTCTTTTTAATGAAAATCCCTAATTTTTGGCCAAAAAGACCTAATTTTTTCCAATTCTCACACTTTACTTTTCACAAAAACCTACAAACCAAATAAGTCAATAGAGCATGTTCTCCGTACAAGTCTACCAATATTTGGGGTTTTTTGTTAGCTACACCTTGTAAAAAATAATATATTAACATCACACTAATGAGGATCAACAGTTGGTTTATTGACCAACGCAGCCCACCATTGAACCACTAGCTCACAAGTTCGAACATCACTGCCTCTCCCCTATAATAGTTAAAAAAAAACATCTCACTAATAATCACTCAACAAAGTTGGGGATTTGGCCTTGGCCACACCATACACACTCCAAAAAAAAAAAAATTTAAAAAATCATAGATTACATTTGTCAAAAAATTTATACTAATTAAATTTCTATCTCAAATAATATAGCACAATCTAAACCATTAAATATTAATGTGGCCCCCTTATTTATTGATGAGAAGTGTACCACCTCACTTGGGATGCAAAATCTAATAAAAAAATATTTAATCAGCATAACAAAACTCTAACTATTGATATAAAATCTTGAATATTTATATTTAACGAAGAAATGAATATCTTCATTTAAGATTTTGTGACAACATGGATGGTCAGGACATTAATTGGTCAACGTATTGAGCAAAGTAGCTCACAAAAACACTATGAATCTTGGTTTGTCCATCAGACCGGTTATGGTAGGCCTTTAGGGGAAGCCTATCTGACTGACTTTAATAACTTATTGGGAAAATACTTGTTAGACCTAATTTAGAGACTTGTTAATTATCTAATTAATTACAATTGTTGAATTATAAGTGGTATCTATATAACATTAGAATTCACTACTAATTCAATTGTTACATTGAATTAGATCTCGACTAGGTCGCCAGCTTAAGTCTCGAGTCGCGAGTATACATGATGGACCACCTTCTTAGGCTTCAATCAGGTAAGTCTGTCGGGTAAAACGGAACACAAATAGTAGTCCATAATCCCATCCCTGGGATATCCGGTTTGCTCATATTTCACCATTAAAGAGTGGGTCCTTTGGAGGCCAGTCCCTTTTTAAATACTTGTTTGGACTTAATTACACTTAAAAAATTTGTTTGGGAATAAGTCCATTTTGATTTCATTGTCCAAATTACCCCCAATTGTTATGTTTAATCAAAACTTGTTTGAAAAAACTAACAAATCCTAAATTGGAAATTTTATAAGTATTAACAACTCCTAACTCGGGAATTGTGCTAGCATTAAAATTATTTTTCTATTATATATATAGTAACGTTAAAAAGTAGCTTGCTCAACAAAAAAATAGTAACATCAAATAGTAACATACTTAACAAAAAAAATAGTAACATCAAATAATAATATGCTCCATAAAAAAACTTAATTAAAAATTTAATCATTGCAATAGAGTTACACCATGCTGGAAGTGCTTATTTTGTTGTGGGCAAGACAATAGTTTTAAGTACTCACACATGGTGTTATTCTATTGCAATAATTAAATTTTTAATTATGTTTTTTATTGAGTATGTTATTGTTTGATGTTACTATTTTACATATGTATATTCCAAACAAGGGGCGGAAACACATAAGTACTTATTACTATTTGAATCTTAATAAAAACAGATATTGTTTGAATTAAAATTCAAAATTCAATTAACTGGAAATTAACTTACAAATAGATAACTGCAGAAAGGTCTTTTTTTTTGCATCATATGAAAACTAATATACAATAATAAAACTTGGGGATATGAGAAGAGAGAACTTTGTTTGGCCATTTTTGCCTGCCTCCCATCCTTATATAGGTGTAAGGATTTTTTTTTTTTAAAAGATAATCTCTGGTATGATTTTTTTTTTGACTGATGACTACTTTTTGGAGTTACTTGCAGGCTTTTGGTAGGAATTTCACTGTTGCTGACTGGCTGCAGGCTCAGTGTTATCAGAATTGGACCGGATTGGCAGGCCAAACTGGTTCAATCGTGACCCGGAACTTTAACTAGTCTGGTTCTCTAGTTGGATCGCATAAGAAAGAGAGTCGGATAAAAACTAAAAAATTGGCCAATTTTTGTAAAAAATTGTGAACTGGACGGTTTGATGTAGTAAGGACACAGCCCTCTTCCCTTCGTCTAATAACACTGATCGATTCTTTTTGACCTAAATCACTGAAGCACAACGACAAACAACTTAACCCCTTCCCATCACCTCTTACATACCTGAGGCGACCAGGACCAGCAACTGCGAGGCACTCATGCGACCAACAAATATAAAAGCAGCAAAGCATAGAGCCCAATTCTTCACGGTCCAATGCCTTAATAAGAGCATCTTCTTAACCCAATTTCCAACAAATCAGCATCACCCCTTCAGCACCTAGCCCTTGAAAACCACAATTTTCTTCTTGCGTAGAATAGCTAAACCCAGTTGATCAGAGAATAAAGCCATCCCTACTTCACTAGGAAGATTGAGTTCAGCCGAAAGCTGGGGGATGATATAGTAGGCAAAATTTGGGGAATGATTACAGTCTCAATCTAGAGAAGAATTTAGTGATGGAAAGAGAGAGAGAGAAATGAAATGAAAGAGACGGTTTGCAGGTTGAATGAAGAGGAGGAAGGAGTTGCAGAGACATTTATAGCTAATTTTGTTTTAACTTATTCTTGGATAAATTATAAATGACACCCTTTCTTTCTTTTTTTTTTTTATAATTTACATGAACCTCTTTACTTTACTTTAAAATACAATAACTCCCACTTTGTTACTAATTGTATGCATTTTAGACATATTTTATATTTTTTAGCTAAATTATTATATTTTATAATTATTATGTATATATTTTAATTTTTTTATTATATGACCAGTCCGCCCAGTTGACCCAACGTTTGAACTAGTGAACCATTGACTCGGTCCCCTTGCCAGTTCGATGACCGATGCAATTCTGATAACATTGTTTGATAGGAATCTTACTGTTGCTGACTGGTTGCAGGCTAAAGGAACATCTTTTCTTTCCTTGTGGAAAAGTAGCGATTGAAGTCCTTTGTACACACATGTAACTTTACAGGAACCTTAATGTCCTAGGGGCTTGATAGATCATATGCATCATTTGGATCCTGGGCATCCTCGAATGGATCCTGTGGATGGCTGATTAAGGCTTTTGATGAGTGGGATGAACCATCATCTTCTTCCTAGCTAGTTGATGGAGTAACTATTGGGCTAGCTCAATCAACTGGGATTTCCTTGGTTGGGACTTACTAGAAATCTTGGGTGAAGCCTTGGTTTGTTTCACTGGTAGTGTTGAAATACTTGGAGTCGAGACCCTGAGTATTAGAGTTGCTGACTTTACCACTGGTGGTGGTGTTCTCGTGGTTGAATTTGTAACTATGGCTGGAGTAGGAAACTTTACTAGGAACTCTATTTTAACCTGGTTAATGATACGTTGGGGGTCAAACATAGCCCACCACTTGACATAAAACTAACGGATAGCTGTATTAGCAATAATGGAGTACTTCCATTTAAGAATCCACAGAACCTTGTATTTACTCATGAAAAGGAGTAATGCAGGGAACTATGAATTTTGTTAACTAATTTTAAAGTAGGAAGAGAATTAAGTTACTTGATCTTTAAGATCGATTGGGCGGATTTCAATCATGGGTTTTGCATCTGCCACCACCTCAAAAACCAAGAAGAGATTTGGCTTTTAAAATCCTTGGTGAACTGAAGGAACCAGGAATGAGTGTAAGACTCATCTTGATAGAGTAGCAATTTATAACATGACTCTATGCTGTCATAGGAACTAAATTGCTTGTTGTAATCAGGGAGATCTCGAAGCAAGGAAGGGTGAGATCCCCATTCTATCATTGAAATGAACTTAAGTATATACAAACAATAATATACTATTATACTGGCATCATTCCTATCAAAGATAGGTTTGATAAATATTGACTGGGTATGAAACATGATATTTTACCATAAAACTGGAATATTTTCTCAGGATCCAATGGAATGAAATTCCATCTTGGTTCAAGGTATGCATTGACTAGGTCAACTGGGTTGGTTAAATGGGCATGAACCGGTTCGATAATGAACAGGTTAAGTGCAGTTGGTTTTGGAACGTACTCGGTCTTGTAGTTTTGGGTTGACTGGGTTGGTCTTATGGGATATGGGTTTGTTAATTGAGGATATAGGTTAGGCTGGATACGA
The DNA here is from genome assembly GCA_963454935.2 of Ilex paraguariensis. Classification (NCBI taxonomy): domain Eukaryota; kingdom Viridiplantae; phylum Streptophyta; class Magnoliopsida; order Aquifoliales; family Aquifoliaceae; genus Ilex; species Ilex paraguariensis. The sequence goes on from CAUOFW020000974.1 coordinate 27,430, forward strand.
GTTTGTTACATTTACTAAGGTGGAAACTGGTATTTGGGTTTACTAAGGTGGAAACAAAGGATGATCTGACTATATTACCAAGGATATGGTAACGATTTACTAAGTCCAAGGGTGGTAAGTGGCTGGGCTTTGGACTTGGAATAGGCAAGGTTAGTTGTTTACCATGATCTTTACCGAATTTTTTGGAAAAGGTAGTGGGTTTATTGGATTTATTATCTACCATGGAGTTCCTATAGAAACTCATGAGTTAGAAAATCAGGAATACAATTATTCCTACCTTTTATATATTCTATATCAAAATCGAAAATACTTAAAATCGATCATCATCTAGCATTTTTTTTTTAATAGTAATGTTTTTTATGTCTTCTTCCAAAACATATTTTGATGATTTATAATCAACTCTTACTAGGAATTTCTAATTTAATATATCATCCTGGAATTTTGAGATACACAAGACAATAGATAAATTTTTTTTTTTGATCGTACTGTAATTTCTTTGTGTATTGATTCAAATTTCAGAGTGGAAACGAACAATTTGCCTTGAGGAATCTGGATTTACTCTCTGAAGAAGGATACCTCATAGCCAATATCAAAGGCATCTCTCTGGATGATTTTAAAATAATTTACTAAGGGAATACCAAGACAAGGTAAGATCTTGATATACTTTTTGACTTGTTTCACTATAAAAGTATGAATAGTTGACCAAAGAGGAGGATTTTCTTTTAATCTCTCGTACAATGGTTTGACTATTTTTCTAAGTTCTTGCTAGAAGTCTGAAACATAGTTTAAAGACCCTAAAAATCTTTGTAACTACGTTTTGTGCCTAATTTCACCAAAACATTTATCTGCAATTTGGATAGACCAACTGAGGGGAACAATGGTTGACTATTGGATATTATATCCAAGAAATCTAATTGAAGTTTGAAACAACTTGATCTTACTGGAAGAGATGACTAAACCATTGTGTCTGATTATATCTAGATAGGCATGGAGCTGTTTCCAATGCTCATCAATTGACTTGAAGAAGATGAGGACATCATCTATATAGACAATAGAAAAATTACTTTCTGGATTGAATATTTCATTCATTATATTTTGAAATTCACTTGGTGCATTTTTCAATTCAAAGGGCATTACATTCTATTCGTAATGACCAAAGTGTGTTGTGAATGCACTTTTATATCTTTCTTCTGAACTTATTTAAATTTACCAAACTCCACTTTTTAAATCAAGATTTGAAAAGATTACTACTTTACTTAATCTTTTTTATTAAATCTTGTTTGTTAGGAATTGGATATCTGATCCATTCCAACACTGCATTTAAAGGTTTGTAATTGATTATTAGTCTTGGAACTCCTCTTTCTAATCTTGCATTCTTGATGACATAGAAAGCAGGGCAGGACCAAGGGGATCTACTTTTTTTGATAATACCATTATTGAGTAATTTTGAAATCTCTTTCTTGTAAATTTTCATTACTTCATGGCTCATCTGAATTGGTATTGACTATGTAGGCGTATTTTGTTCACTGAAACCTTTGATATATGGTAATTTTACTCTATGTTTCTTTTTATGCCATAAAGCATTAGGAAGGTTAGAACATACCTTATTCTCTAACATTTCCTTAAATATTTCAATCTTTTGAATTAAGATTGGATTGATTAACTGTTCTTGAATTCTTTTGTAATTATTTCTTCTTTAAGAAATTTCAGTTGATCACTTTTCTGGATTACTAAATTAAGGGACTTTGAGATTGAATATTTTTAAGTCTTCTAAATTCTTTTACTTGAGGTTTGGTTAAGAATTTGAAAGTTACTGATTGACCAAAAGGCTTGGTAGATACGCCTTCTATATTCGTAGTAAATGGATATAAGAGGTATATAAATGGTATCCCAATGATAACTTTATCTGTTATATTTTATACTAAGACAAATGATGTTTTGAAACATACATTGTCTTGACAAATATGCACTTTTGGTTACTTATATTTTATACTCATTTTACTACTATTTGCTGAACGGAGTCTTTCGTTTGTCTTATAATAATACTTGGTTGGTATAAACCCTTCCTGTATGTAATTCAAATGTGCACCAGTATCTATAAGGGCTATGACTTCTATTTTAAAATTATTACCAATTATTATTTTAACTTTTGGAATGCCATTTTTAGAGATTTAATTTGTTAATCAATTTAACCGATAATCATCATTACTTGTTTGCGAACATCCATCTTCTGATGACAAATTCGTTACACCCAATGGTTTCCACATTAGAGATGGAGGTTATGGGTATCCGATTGGAATATGTTGTAGTTGAACTATTACAGGTTCGTTACGGTCTGTTTATTGGTATTTGGGTTTACTAGGGTGGAAACAAAGGATGGTCGATCCAGTATTGCCCGTGTAAGAGGTATGTGAATGGTATCCCAAGGATAACTTTATCTGTCATATTTTGTACTAAGACAAATGATGTGTTGAAGCATACAATGTCTTGACAAATATGCACTTTGGTAACTTTTATTTTACACTTATTTTACTACCATTTGCTGAACTGAGTCTTTCGGTTGTCTTATGATAATACTTGCTCAGTATAAGCCCTCCTGTATGCAATTCAAATCTGCACTAGTATCTATAAGGGCTATGATTTCTATTTAAAAATCATTACCAATGATTATTTTAACTTTGGAATGCCATTTTTAGAGATTTAATTTGTTAATCAAATTTAACTAATTATCATTATTACTTGTTTGCGAACATCCGTTTTCAGATGACAACTTCGTTACACTCAAGGGTTTCACATTAAAGATGGAGGTTATGGGTATCCGCTTGAGAAAATTTATTGTGGTGAAATGAGAAGACAAACACAATCACCCTGTGTATCTTACTGAATGTATGCATATGATGTCATCCCAATGAAAGATTTCTGGAGGCCAAGGCATAAATGTTGATATGACTGAGGATTGTGAGATGTCATTGAAGGCATCATATGAAATTTTGAGTACGCAAGCGGGTGGGAGGGAAAGCTTAGGGTTCACTCGTCAAGATCAAAAGAATTGTTTTCAACAAAGGAGACAACGAGACATGCGATATGGTGAAGCGGGTCGTTTGTTGAAATATTTCCAAGCAGAAGTAGAAAAAAATCATCATTCTATTTGGTGTGCAGTTTGATGTTGAGGAGCATATCACAAATATATTTTGGGCCGACTCAAGAATGATTATCGATTATGGTCACTTTGGAGATGTTGTTTTATTTGATACAACATTCCAAACAAATAAGGAGTATCAACCTTTTTGGGATTTTTATTGGCTTCAACCATTTTCGGGAGACAGTAATATTAGGTGCTGCATTGATGTAAGATGAAACAACAACTTCACTTCAGTGGTTATTTGGGACATTTATACATGCAATGTCTGGGAAGAAGCTAACTACCATATTTACTGACCAAGATCAAGCAATGGCTAAAGCTTTATCCCAATTGATGCTAGAGACTTTTCATGGGTTATGTACATGACACCTATCCCAAAATGCTTTAAAGCATCTAGGGTACCTATGTAAGGATGTTTCAAACTTTTCAAGACAATTCAAAAATAAAGTACATGGATATGAGGAAGAACATTAGTTGTTTGAGGTATGGAAATTGTTGCTTGATGAATATAATTTGAAAGATAACATTTGGATCAATTCAACTTGGGTATTGAGGGATAAATGGGCACATGTATATTTGAAGACTACTTTCACAGTAGGTATGAGGAGTACTCAGCTCAGTGAGAGCTTGAATGAAGCATTACGAGGGTACTTGAAGCTAGACCATGATATTGTTCGAATCTTTTTGATCGAACAATAAATGACAAAAGGTATAAGCAATCTAAGGTAGAATACCATGCGAGGCAATAGTTGCCAAGATTAGCTTAAAAATAGCTCTCATATTGGTGCAAGCAAGGCAATGTTACACTCCTCCTATTTTTGAGAAATTTCAAGAGGAGTATGATGTGTTCCATTGTGCTATTGCAAAGCCGATGGATGTTTTTGATGGTTGTCAACATTTTGTTGTTAGATTATACGATGAAGTCAGGGAATATTAGGAGTTGATTAATGCTAATGAGAAAACAGTTAGTTGTAGTTGTTGAAAATTTGAAATGGTTGGGTTTTTATGTAGTCATGCACTTAAAGTTTTGGATACTGTGAACATTAAGAAAATTCCAAACCACTACATAATACAGAGATGGAGGCGAGATGCAATAAGGCTATGTAGACAGATTTTCACTATCAGACCAAATGAGGAAGATCCCAAATTGATGGCAGCAAGACAGTATAGGCAACTTTGTGGTAAAATGGTACGACTAGCAGTTCATTGTACTAGCCTTAAGCTTGCATACCAGCTATTGAACAACGATATTGATGAGTTTTCCAAAAAAGTTTACATCATGTATGCATCACTTGGTGGGGATGAAGAAGTTCGTAAGGATGAGAATGTTGACCCTAACATTCTACAGGCAAAAAAATTTGAAGAACAAAGATAGTGGTTTTAAGGGTTGGGGTCGGCTGACGCCTTGAAACAAGAAACAAGTAAAAAAGAAAATAATTTATTCTCATAAGTCTAAGGTATTATGCATACGTCTTTATAGTTTTTAGATTACATGTCTAATGTTCTTATGATTTTTTTAATGCATAAAGTTTGTCTTATTTCTTATGAAGGTTTCTTAATCGATGACATTGACGTGTGATGCCCAAAATTCGCATATGCATAAATTGACTTACTCGTACACACCAACTTATGGTCACTCAAATCTATCATATTCTCACCAAACAAATAGTTCTCAAGCATCAAATGCTATGGTATGTGTATTGAACTTCTCATGCTATGGTACCCATTATCTTCAACGAGTTTTTGGTTATTGCCACACTTCTCAAGTATCATTTCTCATTCATGTAAGGTATTTCATTTGATGGACCATTATGTGATGCCGAATCATACATCATTGACCACCAAATCAATTGGTGGAAGGGCAATTAGTTGAAGAAAATCATGTTGTGTATTGAGCTTGGTTGTGTATTGAATTTGGTTGTGTATTGAACTGGGTTGTGTGTTGAATTTGGTTATGTATTGCACTTGGTTGTGTATTGAACTTTGTTCAAGTCTCATACACAAAAGCTAAACACCTACTTTCATAACTTTGTCCAAGTCACATACACAAAATCCAATGGACCTTTGGTTCAATACTACTTCTTGTTTTATAAAAATTTTGTCTTATTGAGGTGAAGGGTTCAAGCTCCCTTCCTCTTTCCCTCACCCCCTCTCCCCAAAAAAAAAAAGTGGGTGGCCTGGCTGTTAGCACTCAATTGATTTTCCCTTTGTTGCTAAAAAATTCAATTACGCTGATTTATGTAAACAGGCAATATGATTTTCTTTTCACTTTATTCAGTCGAACTATAATTATTCACGGGTGATTGTCAAATTATGACTCGTAAGAGACCCAGTGAAATGCTTTATAATGCAGACAAGCTGTTTGTCAAAATGCCAAAAAAAAAAAAGAAATTTCCTTACAGTACTTTGGCTTTTGAATTAAATTTGGCTATGTAGAGACACAGGAGAGGTGCCTGGTGACGTATTTGCTCACTCCAATTGCTTATATGAAGTGCAACCAACACCATCACCAACTGGGTCAAGGCAATGTCAAGCATTTTTTGCAACTAGTTTTTTCTGCTAAGAGTTTTTTGCTCTTCTTTGTTATTTGTTCTAGAATGCAATTATCTGTTTTCACGTTAGTTGGTTCAGTGTTTCTAATTCTGATTTCCTTGTTTAGCTATTGAGCAAGGTATTAATCAAGTCTGAGGATAGGTTATTACGAGCGCACTTTGAAGATTAAAGCATGAAAGTACAGTTGGGACTTAGGAGGGGGAGTCGGTCTGGCCAGAGCGCTTCTACTGGAATTCCAGCCATTTGCGGTGAAAACAAAATTAGAAAGAGGCCATAATTAAGGTCAATAAAAACATAAACTATATTTCAATGAAAAATTTAACATTCGAATCAAAACATTCAACCTAGGAAATTCAAATAACATGATGTCTTGGACTAAAAATTACTAGGGGATGAAAACTCATAAGATTTCCATTCCATTCTACTTTAAGAGAAATTCACTCTGTCCCATCCCATGCCCTCTGGAAATTCACACAGTGTCCTGTTCTCCAGTTGATTGCAGAGAGTTAATTTGTTTCTGGACATCTTGGATTAGCAACGCCATATTGTGGTGAGAAGAGCCACCATCCTCTACGGCCATCTTTGCCATTCTCCCCATCTCTCTTGCTCTTTTTCTTCTGTCTTGTGCTTCCTCTCCTTCACCCATCAACACGTCGACACACGTCGTGAAAACATTCTTCTTAGCCAACACTCCAATCTTTTCTGCATCTCTAATATTAGCATGAATATTTATACCAACACTCACTCCAATCCTCAGTACTTGAACAATCAATTTCTCATTCAAAAATTGCTCCGCAAACATCGGCCATGTTATCATTGGCAAACCAGCAGACACCCCTTCTAATATAGAATTCCACCCACAATGTGTTAAAAAACCCCCAACCGCAGGGTGAGACAATATTAATACCTGTGGTGCCCAACCATGGATCAAAAGCCCTCTTCCTTTGATCCTTTCCTCGAATCTTTCTTCCACAATCCATTTCTCGAAACCATCCGGTTTAGACCTGACAACCCAAACGAAGGGTCGGTTTGATGCCTCCAAACCCAACCCAAGCTCTATCATCTGCAAAGTAGAGAGGCGACATATGCTACCTAGAGAAGCATAGAGCACAGACCCTGGCTCGAATGAGTCGAGCCATTTGAGGCAATGGTTTTCATTGATAGCAGACTTGTTACCTCTGGCGGCCATATCCGTATTTTCTTTGTTGCAGAGAGAAACTGGGCCGACGCACCAAACATTTTTACCTTTGGCCTTGCTATATTCTTTGACATACTCCGGCTCCAACTCCTGGAAAGTGTTAGCAAGTATCCCATATGCAGCTTCTTCAGCCTCTCTTCGTTCATCAAGTTGATCTTTGAGGGGAGGATACGTTGGCTTGAGAACGCCCGAAACATGTTCTTTTTTAATTTCAATTCGATCAGGCAGGCCGGGCACAACCAACTGATCTGATTCAGATTTAATATCATCAAGAGCGTCGAAGATGTGCAAATTGTGTAAGCACAACAGAGAGAAGCAGCAATATCCATGGAAAAAGAGCCTCGGAATGCGGAACTCGCGGGCTAAACTGTTTATCCATCTGAAGTGAAAATCAGAAATTATGCAGCTTGGAGGTGGTTCTAACACCTTGAATAAATTTTCCACCTGTTCCTGTAGCAATCCACAGGCGACCAAAAAGTCGGCGTAAATATCCATTTTAGGGAGCATATCGAGACTCTCGCACCCTTCTGGTATCCCTGCTTCTGTACATGGAAGTCGAAGTTCGACTACTCGGATTTGAAGCCCAGATTCTACTGCTCTATCGATGGTAGATTTAAATCGAATAGCATTGAGGGGTGTTGTGAGGATGGTGACCAGAACGCCTTGCTTTGCCAACAATCTGGCGGTGTCTACCATGGGAATGATTTGGCTTTGAGACAGAAAAGGAAACAAGACAAAGTTAAGCTCTTGGGCTTGAGGAGGAGGAGGAGGAGCCATGGAAATCAACAAGGAAATAAGCAAATGGGTTTGGGTTTGGCCTTCCCTCTCTTAATTCTGTAGCTTGGGTACTTCCGTTAACAGACTAGCTGGTGTTAAATAGTTTTTATCACAAACTGGAAGAAAATGTCAAAAAGACCCATGTGAAAACACCCATGTGAAAAGGCAGAATAGTACCATTTGCATTTGTTTCAAATTTCTTTCTTTCTTTCTTTCTTTTTCGGTGGTTTTTTTATTAATTAAAAGACGAGAAAACTAAACCTTCTATGACAGGTTGGTAAGCCTGAAAAAAAAGGTAGGTGGCACGATTTCACACTTGCAATTGGTGGAGGACAACACGAAGTTAATGGGAAGATGTTGAATATTTTAGGGATTAATAAAATAAATGCTCCATCTATTTTTCTTTTTTTTTTTTGGATCAGGCATCTATAAATTATATTATAAAATATGACAGATTTGAATAAATTCAATTGATGATTTAAAATAAATACATCTAACAGCTACTAACATCCCTCTCAAAATTATTAACATTATATCGTATTTTTAGATACGAGTTACCCATAATGTTAATGATAAAGTTTAAATTGACGAACTTAAAGTCCAATAACAAAAATGATATCCATTAGACCAACCGTTTGCTTCTCCCTCCATTTGCATGAAATCATACATAATAGAACACGAAGTTTGGTTATAAAATTCATGTTATATTACGAATAACTTAGATTCCTTATTTGATTTTGTTTTTTTTTTCAATAGATAGGATAATTGTATACTAATTATATTTTGTAAGAAAAAATTAAATTTTATTTTAATAAATGATATAATAGAATATTTATTTTGGTTATAAAATCTAAAATATTTGATATTTTATCTTTGATTGAAATATTTTTAGTTTAAATATAATATTTTAAATTTAAGAGGTCTAAATATTGTGCGCGTATAAATTTTAAGGGATATGTATGTAATATTTCAAATATTATGAAATTTGAATGATTAAGCGATAGAAAGTTTGAATATAATTCTCTTAAAAAAATATTTTTTTTTATGTGAGACAATCCATTGGTTGGTTTGGTGAGTCCTCTTGATGATATTAATATTTTGGGCAAAGAGAAGCTGGTAGTTGAAATCCATTCCCCACTGACTACTCAGAGACTTCTTGGTGTTTGGTTAGGTACGAATTCTCAAACAAATAGTAAAAAGAGGTTTGGTGAGAAATATAAATTCTTAAGAATTTTTTTCGTCTAACATTTTTAAGGTGAAAAATTCGTAAAATTAATCATTGACATATATACATTTAATGAATGAAGTTATTTAAAAGAGAAAATTGGTGAAATGTCCTTCAAAATAGTTCTTTAAGTCATTAAATGCAAGCATAACATTTTTAAGATTATAAGGACAACTCTAAGTATATTTTTTTTGAAAAATGCTAAAAAATTGACATAATTTACTGATTTAATGAGGTGACTTCATTGAAACCATTAGATAAACACTAAATTTCAATATTTGATGGAGTCTACAATTATCACGATTTTTTAAAAAAATTCTCCCCCTTCTCTCCTCATTTTTGTACGTCTTCCACACTTTCTCTCTCCTTTCCATCTTTCTCTCTCTCTTTCCTTAACCCACACCACACGAATCTATTACCAATGTACAGCTATTTTAGAACATATATACTAAAATACAACATTTTTAAACTTATTTACTAAATTACAGCAGTTTTTAAAAGTGGATGTACCAATCTCGCTTTTATTAAAAAACTGATTTACCATTTCCGTTTTTATTAAAAAGTGAATTTATCAATCCCGCTTTTTTATTACAAAAAAAAAAGTGGGTAGTGGAAAAAGCGTGGTTACTAACCACGCCTTTTACACTTTTTTCGCACAAAAAGAGTATTTCGTTTTAACACAAACTCTGAGTAGGTCGATTCATTTTAGTGGCCATGAGTTTATCATCCTCCACCCAACCGAAAAAGAAAAAATAAAAAGACATTGGGATGTAATGTGCTTTCTCGAAGGGTTCTGGGTGTGGAGATTTTGAAGGGTTTTCTTACAAGGGTCTGTATTATTAGCTAGTTTTTGACAGAGATAGTTGCCAAAATGCCTATGTTTCTGCCTTCAAAGAGAGTTGGGGTTGTGGGGTTTGAAGGTGGTGGTGATGGGTAGGTTCTAGATTTGGAGACTACCGTTAAAAATGGGGTTTTGGGTGGTGTTGAAGGAGGTTTTTTTGGTGTTGGGATTGGAGAGAAATTGGATCTGAAGAAGATGATTGAAGAGCTCAATTTGCCAGAAGTTCCATCTGTATTTATTTGCCCAATTTCCCTTGAACCTATGCAAGACCTAGTGACCCTTTGCTCTGGACAGACCTATGAGAGGTCCAACATTCTCAAATGGCTTAGCTTGGGGCACTACACTTGCCCCACTACTATGCAATAGCTTTGGGATGAGTCGGATACTCCAAATAAGACCCTGCACCATTTAATTCATACTTGGTTTTCACAAAAGTATTCGCAGATGAAGAAGAGATCGGAAGATGTGTAGGGGATAACTTCCTGAATGAAATGATCTTTCATGCAAAAAAGTGTAAAAAGCGTGGTTAATAACCACACTTTTTCCACTATCCACTTTTTTCTTTTTAATAAAAAAAGGGGATTGGTAAATCCACTTTTTAATAAAAGCGGGATTGGTACATCCGATTTTAAAAACTGTTGTAGTTTAGTAAATAAGTTTAAAAGGACTGTATTTTGGCATATATGTTCTAAAATAGTTGTACATTGGTAATAGATTCCACACCACACGCACTCTTATTTCCATTCTTATTTATTTTCTCTCTCATACGTCATGCGGTTATCTCCATTCTCTTGTCCTGTACAGAAATATAGGAGCTATTAGTCGCCTCCTTTATTGTGCTCGAGTGATCAATTATGACAGTACTTCCTTTGTACGTTTCTTCCTTTGGTGCTCGAGGTATCTATTTCAAGGGTCCGACTACAATACCGAATTTTTCTTTTCGGTACGCTACCGATATTTCATTTGGGCCATTGATGTAATTTTTCTATTTTTGTAGCCATTGATAAGTTTGAAAAGTGGCATACCGATTACCTACTAAACCAGTAATGGAAAAGAGTAGGACTTGACAAATAACCTCACCCAAAAAAATTGGAACTGCTACTCAAAAAGGTTGAAATACTCCTCCAACTGTTAAACCCAAAAAAGTTTGAACCCTCCCCAATAGTTGGAATCCTACCCAAAAAATTTAGAACCCCTACCCAAAAAGGTTGGAACTCACTCCAAAAAAGTTAAAACCCCTACCAAAAATGTTGGAACCCCTACCTAAAAATGTTGGAACCCACCCAAAAAAAGTTGGAACCCCTCCCTCAAGAGTTGGAACATCTACCCAAAAAGTTGGAACATGTAAACCCCCACACTCTTATCTTTATATAGCAAGTAATTATTTTTAAAATGCTAATATAGGTGATGATGTATGCATGAACCCTATAGATTTCAATAGTATGAATAAATACTAGGGAGACAAATTAATGGTAAAATTTAATTTTTAGAGGTGTTTCAGGTTGATAAGGGTAACTAAGTAAAAATATAAATTTTTTTAGGTCAAAATAATATTATCATTGAACCTAAGAGATCCGAAAAAATTTGGAATAGCTTTTTAGCATATATAGCGGTTCGAAGGAATAAAATAATAATTTTCGTGTTTCGAGTATAAATTTATTTTAGTTTTGAGATAACTCATAAAAATAAATATTTTTAGGTTAAAATAACATTAAAAATGAATCCAGAACGTCGAAAAACTTTAGGGTAGTCATATGGATCAACTTAGAGATTCTTAGTGGCAAAATCATAATTTTAGAGAAAACCAAATCAGTCTGTGAACAATAAAAATCGGGGCTGCTGTGTTTAAAAACCCATTTACTCCCATTCTTTTCATTCCACTCTCACCCCACACCTCTTGGAACCTTAGAGGATGATTAAGGAAGGAAGAAAAGGGAAGAAGGAGGTCACTAGAGCTTGGGTTCTTACTTGAAAATTTGTTCCAAGTAGGGGTTTTCTTCCATTCTCTTACATTTAGGCTAGGGTTATACATATATGTTTTCTTTGACTCTACATCATATTAATATACTATGAAATCATGGATTCTTGATGTTTTTACAAATGTTAGCATGTTTTAAACAATAGGATGGTTGGGTAACCATAAAAGTTCATTTCTCATATTCAAAATCCTAGATTTCAAGAAAAGTGGATTTTTCTCTTGATTTCTCCTTTATTGAATTTAGTGTTTCGTATTGAACAACATAATGATATTTATGATGATCTCTTGCTAATTTTTCTTAAATTATTCTATTGTGAAATAAATGTGAATTTGGATGTGAAAAATTGTTGATTTATGGAATTGAGTGTGTTTGAAAAATTGTTGGTGATTGTATCTCATGGAGGTGTTTGGATGACCATGGGTGGCCATTGATCGGGTATTGTAGAGTGGGTAGATGTGTGTGGTTCTTACTCCATGTGGGTTTAAACTTTTTCTACCACTCGTAGTGGGGTTGGTGCCTTGCGAGGACCAAACAACTATTAGCTCACGGGTGCCGTGTCAGAGGATTAATTATGTCTGGGTCGAATTCGTTATTGCCGGTGCATTGGTATGAGACAATGCATTGGTAGGCGCCCTTTTCGAAGTTGATATCCTTGCAAGGAATTATGTGTGTGTGGGTCAGGATATTCTCTATGTGTTTATTCATGCGATTATCTTACATCAGACTTGAGATACATTTGTGGTTATTGTTTATTACGTTATCTTTTGGATATGATTATCTTGAAAATTGTTGTGGGAATAATTACTTTTTGGAATGGTTATTTATGGTGGGATTGGTTTTACTCTTGCACTTAATTATTGTTAATGTATAAACTTGAGATCTTTGAAAATGTCATGTTTTCTTTCAAAATTTACGTCTGCTATTTGTGAAATGAGACCGACCATTTTCTACGTTTTTCAAACTTTGTTAGAGTTTAGAAGGATTTTTCTACAGTGCTTAGTGCTCACCCCCTACCAATAATATTTTTTTGTTTTAGATTTTGTGCTAGAGAAAGATCTCAGCGTTGACGAGCCGGGAAATTGGGAGGTTCCACTAGAGGGGAACCTAGATCCCGAGGTAGACATCTAGAGCTATAAGTTTATTTTTGTGCTAGCTAAGGACTTTATTTACAATCATGTATAGTCTAGTATTTTGTTTATTCCACTGCTAAGTTTGAGTGTAATTCTTTTAGAATGTAAGTGTCATAGCTTGGTCTACTCTTTTGGGATGATATGGTGGATATTACATGTGATCAATGAAATTTTATTATTTGATGGGTAAATGGATCCGGTGTGGTCAATGTAGTATAATTGTACAGTTGTATTTTGGGTAAAGCTCCCTGTACAAAGGAGACTCTGCCCGAATTTTGTTAAATTAAGGACCCCCGATTTTTGGGGTGTTACAGATTTGGTATTAGAGTTTAGGAATTAGGTCTTACATGGGAGCTGTAGGTTATGGATTACCACTAGAAAAGTAGGACTAGGTTGAAGAAAATTGTTGATCTAATTTTATACGAACCTTATGCTTTAGATCAAAGTGATAACTAGGATGTCTTGTACATCAATGAAACTAAATTATGAATTGATGTGCAGGATGGACGGTGGACGTGGACGTTGGCGTGGTCAAGGAGGACAAGCAAATCTACCACCACCACCACCTCTCGATGCCATAAGCGGCATATATCAATGTTTGAGGGAGTTCACCACTTTGGTACAAAACCAGAATGCAAACAACAATCATAATGGTGGAGCTCACCCCCTAGCATAAGTGCCGGGCAATGGGGATGACAACCAGAGGATGGTAACTCTTCGAGAATTTCTGAGGCAACACCCACCTACCTTCCAAGGTAGCTCAAATCCTTTGGATGCGGATAGATAGATCTGCCAGGTGGAAGAAGATTTGTGACGGCATGGGAGTTACCGAAGACTTAAGGGTTGGCTTAGCTACCTATTTGTTCGAGGGTGAGGCCGACCATTTGTGGGATTCGATAAAGAGACGGAGGAACACAGATACACTTACTTGGGAGGAGTTCGATCAAGTCTTCCAAGACAAATATTTTCCTGAGTTGGTTAGAGACAAGATGAGTATCGATTTCCTCACTCTTCGACAGGGTAGTTTGACGGTGGGGGAGTATGAGAGAAAGTTTGAGGAGTTGTCCAGATATGCCACGAAATTCATATCCACAGAGGCCAAGAGGGCCAAACGTTTTGAGCAAGGCTTGAGGCCGGCCATTAGGGAGAAGTTTGTGGCTCTTAGGATCCGTGACTATGGGGATCTTGTGGATAGGGCTATGTTGGTGGAGAGAGATATGGAAGATAATCAGCGATGACAGAACCTTATGAGGGGAGGTCCGAACAGGACGAGTGCTAGTAGTAGTGGAGCACAGAGAGCGACACCCTACCAATCGCCCAGATCAGGTAGTTGGACAAAAACCACAAACAGCTCAAGGAGCGGGAGGAGTACCAGAGAAAGTAGGCACCGACCCACGTCGATGCTTTGCATGTTGAGGTGTTGGGCACTTCAATGATAACTGCCCATTACTTTCAACCAAAACCAACCAAGCAACCGGGCAGGTGAATGCAAACAAGCCACCTCTACAAAGGCCACTACAACAGCAGAGACTGTTTGAATCTCTAGCCCCAAGTGGCGCCAACCAAGGAAGGGTATTTGCTTTCACCCAACCGGAGGAAGATGCCTCCAATGCAGTGGTGGAAGGTATTGTTCTCCTCTACAATTCTTGGGCCCAAATTTTATTTGATCCAGGTGTGACTCATTCATTTATACGTACTGCATATGCTATTAAATTGGGATTAGGCTTCGAGAAGCTAGAACATGCGTTGTGTATTAATATGCCTACAGGAGAACGGTTGGACACTAGCCAGGTGTGTAGGGGTTGCGTGCTTCGAATTGGGGAGCACGAATTGATTGTAGATTTGGTTGCCTTAGACATGAAGGGGTACGACGTGATCTTTCGGATGAATTTGTTATCCACATTCCAGGCGGTAATGGATTGTTTCCGTAAATGGATTTCTTTTCAACTACGGGGAGGGGTATTATTCAATTTCGTGAATGACCGAAATTCCTCCCATCCATTTCCTACTACGGGTAGTAGGTTCTTGAAAGCGAAGGTGGGGAGCCATTTAAGTTTCTTAGCTAGCTTGATGGGAAATGATCGGGATAAATTCCATACAGATGTGGTGTTGATAGTATCGGATTTTCCAGATGTCTTCCTAGACGAACTACTCGAGCTACCCCCACATAGGGAGATTGAGTTCAAGATTGATCTCTAACCAGGAATCGAACCCATATCCATCGCTCCCTATCGGATGGCACCTTTGGAGTTAAAGGAGCTAAGGAAGCGGCTGGATCATCTGTTGATCATTGGATTTATCCGTTTGAGCACTTCACCTTGGGGAGCCCCGATACTCTTCGTGAAGAAGCATGATAAGACACTTCGGTTGTGCACGGATTATCGAAGATTGAATCGAGTAACAGTGAAGAACAAATACCCTTTGCCACGAATCGACGACCTATTTGATCAGTTGAGGGGTTCTAAGTATTACTCTAAGATTGATCTTCGCACAGGGTATCATCAATTATGGATAAATGAGGAAGATATTCCTAAGACTGCTTTTCGTACTCGGTATGGTCATTTCGAGTTTACGGTGATGCCGTTCGAATTGACTAATACTCCAGCAGCCTTCATGGATTTAATGCACAGGGTATTTCGATCGTATCTAGATCAGTTTGTCATCGTGTTTATTGATGACATACTAATCTATTCTCGGGCTCACGAGGAACATGGACGCTATCTTTCTATTGTACTACAGACATTGAGAGAACATAAGTTATATGCAAAGATGAGTAAGTGTGAGTTTTGGATGAAGGAAGTGACCTTGGCCATGTTGTGTCGGACCAAGGGGTAGCTGTTGACCCCGCAAAGATTGAGGCAGTGACGAAGTGGGAACCACCAAAGAATGTGACCGAAGTACGTAGTTTCCTGGGCTTCGCAGGCTACTACCAGAGGTTTGTGGAAGGGTTCTCAAAGCTAGCAATGTCAATGACACATCTCACAAAAAAGGGAGAAAAATTCTTGTGGACTCAAGAGTGTGAACTAGCTTTTCGCACCTTGAAGGAGAAGTTGACAACTGCTCCTGTTCTCATTATTCTGAATAGTGGGAAAGGATATGATGTATACACCGATGCTTCGCTTCGCTACGAGGCTTGGGGTGTGTGTTAATGCAAGGAGGGAAGGTGGTTGCCTATGGCTCGAGGCAACTCAAGGTTCATGAACAGAATTATCCCACCCATGATTTAGAGCTTGCCGTTGTAGTTTTTGCTCTTAAGTTGTAGAGGTGTTACTTGTACGGAGAGAAATTTCAAGTTTTTTCTGATTATAAGAGCCTCAAGTACATATTCACCCAGAAGGACTTGAATTTTTGGCAAATAATGTGGATTGAGTATTTAGAAGACTATGATTTCACACTCAATTACCATCCAGTGAAGACGAATGTAGTAGCGGATGCATTGAGTAGGAAATCTCGGGGTGAAATCAATTCCCTTGTGGTGAATAGGTGGAACATGATGGATGTTTTGGAGGAATTTAATCTATGGGTGGATAGACAGGAGGATTGACCATGCCTATTCAATCTTGTAGCTCAATCGATGCTTCGACAAATGATTGTGGCGTTGCAATGATTAGACAGCGAGTTGGAGGCCTTCTGCAGTAAGTTGGAGATGAGTGAGATTGTTGAGGATTGGGTGATAAATGATGATGAGTTATGGTTTCGAGGAAGGCTACGTGTACCCGATCATGACCAAGTACGGGAAGAAGTGTTGGACGAGTGTCATCGTTCCAAGTTCTCCATACATCCGGGTAGTACCAAAATGTATAGAGACATGAAGCGATAGTATTGGTGGAAGGGAATAAAGAAGGATATGGCTAGATACGTTTCAAAATGTGTGGTGTGTCAGCAAGTGAAGATTGAGCATCAAAAATCCAGAGGATTATTACAGTCCTTGCCTATTCCCGAGTGGAAGTGGGATCACATCACCATGGACTTCGTATCTGGCTTTCCACGGACTTCATGAGGGCATAATGTCATATGCGTCATTGTTGATAGACTTACTAAGTCCGCTCACTTCTTGAGTATGAAGACCACCGACATGTTAGAGACCCATATTTGCGAGATTGTGAGATTGCATGGAGTTCCGTTATCCATTGTGTCGGATCATGATTCTCGTTTCGTAGCACAATTTTGGCAAAGTCTTCAAAGAGCTATGGGGACAGAGTTGCATTTTAGCACAACCTTTCATCCCCAAACGGATGGCCAATCCGAGAGGGTGATCCAGATTCTAGAAGACATGTTACGTGCTTGTGTGTTGGACTTCAAGGGAGGTTGGAGCAATCATTTGCCGTTGGTGAAATTTGTATACAACAACAGCTATCAGGCAAATATTGGGAAGACACCGTATGAGGCATTATATGAAAGACCATATAGGTCCCCAACTTGTTGGTTGGAAGTTGGCGAGAGTAGCTTGTTTGGGCCGAATATTGTTTGAGAAACTACAGAGAAAATTCAATTCACCCGAGAGAGATTACACACGGCACAAAGTCGACAGAAAAGCCATGCGGATCAAAGACGAAGACCCTTGGAATTCAAGGTGAGAGATTACGTGTTTCTTAAAGTATCACCCAAGAAGGGAGTGCTGCAATTTGGCAAGAAGGGAAAGTTAGCTCCAAGGTACATAGGACCATTTGAAGTGATCAAAGTAGTGGGCAAAGTGGCATACCAACTTCGATTACCAGCTCAGTTATCCGGAGTACACGACGTGTTTCATGTGTCGATGTTGAGGAAGTGTCAGTTGGAGACCACACATGTTATAGATTTGGAGGCTATTGAAGTTCAAGACGGAGCCACCTATGAAGAACAACCAGTGAAGATTCTTGATACCAAAGAGAAGGTGATCTGCAACAAAGTCATCAGATTAGTGAAGGTTTTGTGGCAACACCATGGCGTGGAGGAAGCTACTTGGGAACTAGAGTTAGAGATGCGAGAGAATTACCCTCATCTGTTCTCTACTTAAGGTAAGTTTCGAGGACGAAACTTTCTTTAAGGGGGGTGGATTGTAAACCCCCACACTCTTATCTTTATATATCAAGTAATTATTTTTAAAATGCTAATATAGGTGATGAGGTATGCATGAACCCTATAGATTTCAATAGTATGAATAAATACTAGGGAGGCAAATTAATGGTGAAATTTAAGTTTTGGAGGTGTTTAAGGGTTGATAAGAGTAACTAAGTAAAAATATAAATTTTTTTAGGTCAAAATAATATTATCATTGAACGTGGGAGATCCGAAAAAAACTTGGAATAGCCTTTTAGCACATATAGCGGTTCGAAAGAATAAAATAGTACTTTTTGTGTTTCGAGTGTAAATTTATTTTAGTTTTGAGATAACTCATAAAAATAAATATTTTTAGGTTAAAATAACATTAAAAATGAATCCGAAACGTCGAAAAACCTTAAGGTAGTCATATGGATCAAATTGGAGATTCTTAGTGGTAAAATCGTAATTTTAGAGAAAACCAAATCAGCCTGTGAATAGTAAAAATCGGGGCTGCTGTATTTAAAACTCATTTACTCCCATTCTTTTCATTCCACTCTCACCCCACACCTCTTGGAACCTTAGAGGAAGATTAAGGAAGGAAGAAAAGGGAAGAAGGAGGTCACTAGAGTTTGGGTTCTTACCTGGAAATTTGATTCAAGTAGGGGTTTTCTTCCATTCTCTTACATTGAGGCTAGGGTTATACATATATTTTTTCTTTGACTCTACATCATATTAATATATTATGAAATCATGGATTCTTAATATTTTTGTAAATATTAGCATGTTTTAAACAATGGGATGGTTGGGTAACCATAAAAGTTCTTTTCTCATATTCAAAACCCTAGATTTCAAGAGAAGTGGATTTTTCTCTTGATTTCTCCTTTTTCTTGATTTTAAAACTTTAGTGTTTTGTATTGAACAACATAATAGTATTTAT
The DNA here is from genome assembly GCA_963454935.2 of Ilex paraguariensis. Lineage (NCBI taxonomy): Eukaryota > Viridiplantae > Streptophyta > Magnoliopsida > Aquifoliales > Aquifoliaceae > Ilex > Ilex paraguariensis. Next base: position 46,234 of record CAUOFW020000974.1, read on the forward strand.
GATGATCTCTTGGTAATTTTTCTTAAATTTTCCATTGTGAAATAAATGTGGATTTGGATGTGAAAAATTGGGGATTTATGGAATTGAGTGTGTTTGAGAAATTGTTGGTGATTGTATCTCATAGAGGTGTTTGGATGACCATGGGTGGCCATTGATCGGGTATCGTAGAGTGGGTAAATGTGTGTGGTTCTTACTCCGTGTGGGTTTAAAATTTTCCTACCACTCGTAGTGGGTTAGTGCCTTGCGAGGACCAAACCACTATTAGCTCACGGGTGCCGTGTCAGAGGATTAGTATATTATGCCTGCGTCGGATTCATTATTGTCGGTGCATTGGTATGAGACAATACACTGGTAGGCGCCCTTCCCGAAGTTGATATCCTTGCGATGAATTTTGGGTGTGTGGGCTAGGATATTCTCTATGTGTTTATTCATGCGATTATCTTACATCAGACTTGAGATACATTATGGTTATTGTTTATTGCGTTATCTTTTGGATATGATTATCTTAGAAATTGTTGTGGGAATGATTACTCTTTGGAATGGTTATTTATGGTGGGATTGGTTTTACTCTTGTACTTAATTATTGTTAATGTATAAACTTGAGATCTTTGAAAATGTCATGTTTTCTTTCAAAATTTACATATGCTATTTGTGAAATGAGACCGACCATTTTCTACGTTTTTCAAACCTTGTTAGAGTTTGGGAGGATTTTCCTACAGTGCTTAGTGCTCACCCCCTACCAATAATATTTTTTTTTAAGATTTCGTGCTAGAGGAAGATCTCAGCGTTGATGAGCCGAAAAATTGGGAGGTTCCACCAGAGGGGAACCTAGATCCCGAGGTGGACATCTAGAGCTATAGTTTATTTTTGTGCTAGACTAAGGAATTTATTTACAATCATGTATAGTCTAGTATTTTGTTTATTCCGCTGCTAAGTTTGAGTGTAATTCTTTTGGAATGTAAGTGTCATAGCTTGGACTACTCTTTTGGGATGATATGGTGGATATTACATGTGGTCAATGAAATTTTATTATTTGATGGGTAAATAGACCCGGTGTGGTCAATGTAGTATAATTACACAGATTGTGTTTTGGGTAAAGCATCCCGTACAAAAGAGACTCTGCCCGAATTTTGTTAAATTAAGGACCCCCGATTTTTGGGTGTTACAGAACTCCTACCCAAAAAAGTTGGAACCCCTAACCAAAAAAGTTGGAATCCCTGCCCAAAAAGTTGGAACCTCTACCCAAATAAGTTGGAACCCCTACCAAAAAAAGTTGGAATCTCCCCCAGCTGTTAGAACCCACCCCAAGAGTTGGAACCTCTAAAAATGTTGGAACCCTCCCCACAAGTGTTGGAACCTCTACCCAAAAACTTGAAACTCCTACCTAAAAAGGTTGAACCCCTAACTAAAAAAGTTAGAACCCACCCCAAAAAAGTTAGAACCCTACCCAAAAAAGTTAGAACCCCTGCCCCCAAAAGTTGGAATCTCTACCCAAAAAGTTGGAACCCCTAACCAAAAAAGTTATAACTCACCCCAAAAAAATTGGAACCTCTACCCAAAAAAATTGGAACCCTTCCCCAACTGTTAGAACCCACCCATAGAGTTAGAACCTCTCCAAAAAAAGTTGAAACTCTCCCCATAAGAGTTGGAACCTCAACCCAAAAAATTGGAACCCTACCCCAGGAGTTGGAACCTCTACCCAAAAAAGTTAGAACCCTTACCAAAAAAAGTTGGAACTTTTAATCAAAAAGTTGGAACACACTCCAAAAAATTTGGAAACCCTACCCAAAAAAGTTGGAAAACCCTATCCAAAAAAGTTGGAACCCTTGCCCGAAGAGTTGGAACCTCTACCCAAAAAAGTTGGAACCTCTACCCAAAAAAGTTAGAACCTAACCCAAAAAAGTTAAAACCCCTATCCAAAAGAGTTAGAACCCCTACCCAAAAAAGTTGGAATCCTCCCCCAACTGTTAGAACCCACCCCAAATGTTAGAACCCACCCGAAGATTTGGAACCTCAAAAAAAGTTGGAACCCTCCCCTCAAGATTTGGAACCTCTAGCCAAAAAGTTGAAACTCCTGACCAAAAAAGTTGAAACTCCTGCCAAGAGTTGGAATCTTTACTCAAAAAGTTGAAATCCTACCCAAAAAATTTGGAATTTATACCAAAAAAGTTGGAACCCACCCCATAAAAGTTGGAACCCTATCCAAAAAAGCTAGAACCCTATCGAGTTGTTACGTTTATCCCAAAAAGGTAAAATCCCTACCCAAAAAAATTGGAACCCTCTCCCAACTGTTTGAACCTAGTTGGAACCTCAAAGAAGTTGGAACCCTCCCTCAAGAGTTGGAACCTCTATGAAAAAATTGGAACCCAATCCAAAAATGTTATAACCCTGACCCAAATAGTTGGAAGTATTATTTACAATTATTGTAATTGTTTGATTTTATTCATTATTTATTTGTTGTTAATAAAAAATGGAGCTATTTATAAAATATTGAATATTTTTGGACTAGGATTTTTTTGATCTAGCAAATCGGAGTCACCCAAAAAATTAAAATCTAATCCAAAAAAAGTTATAACCTAGTTGAAAGGATTATTTACAATTCTTTTAATTATTTTATTTTATACATTATTTATTTGTTGTTAATAAAAAATGGGACTATTTATAAAATATTGAATATTTTTGGACATTTTTTGATCTAGCTAATCCGACTCATCCAAAAAATTGAAACCCAATCCAAAAAAACTTATAACTAGACCAAATAGTTGAAATCATTATTTACAATTCTTTTATTTATTTGATTTTATTCATTATTTATTTGTTATTAATAAAAAATGGAACTATTTAAAAAATATTGAATATTTTTGGACAGTAGATTTTTTTGATCTAACGAATCAGAGTCACCTAAAAAATTGGAACCCAATCCAAAAGTATTATAAGCTGACCCAAATATTTGGAAGCATTATTTACAATTCTTTTAATTTTTTGATTTTATTCATTATTTATTTGTTGTTAATAAAAATGGGACTATTTATAAAAAATTGAATATTTTTGGAGATTTTTTTGATTATTTAAGGGATAAAAGTGTGATAGTTAAGGGATAATAGAGATAAAAGTGTGATATTTACCCTCGGTCTCCCATTTCTTGGACCGGTCCTAATTCTTTACATTGTAAATTACACTTACACCCCACATATTACAATATATTATTTTTTTATTTTCTAAGCGAATATTCTGGTCCACAAATTACAAAAAACCTTATCTTTCCCTCTAGCCACTTTCTTGCCTAAATGACTGTTACTACTCTTGCCTTCCCACCATCTCTTTCACCGTATAAAAAGTATTTGTTTATTTGGTTTAGGTTTTGTTGAATCTACGAGAGAATGAGTACTGTGAAACTCCATTACCTTTTTTTTGGGTGAACATTGTCTTTGATAATCCTCTATTGGTGATCCAAGTCTTGACTCGTTCAGATATAATGTAAGTGAACATTTTCTTTAGTTAATAGCGTAATTTATATGGTGAAGTCATTTTTGTGGTTAATGGTTTATTTTATGTTTAGAGTGAAGAAAGAACGTGAAGTTGAAGATATTAAGCCATCTCACCCAACAAGCTCCTGACTTTTTTACTAGTGGGAGATTTTTTTTAATCTAAAGGCTAAATTATTTGGGTTGATCTTCTTTTTTATTCATATGATCTAATCGATGCTTGTTTTCACTATAGCAAGGATTGTCTGAAGACAATTCAAGGGAAGAAAATAAAAAAATTGGAGCATGGGATATAAATGATATTATGTTGATCTTTATTTTTTATTCCATTGATCTTATTAATGCTTGTTTCCACTTTACCAAGGACTATTTGTCTTTATCTCATGTACAATATTTTGCTACTCAATCTTTAGGCCATGAAAGAACTTGGCATCCAATGGAAGAATTTGAAACATGGCGAGAAAGAAAAATATTTAGAGATGGCCAAGTCGTCAAAAGAAGAGTATTATAGTCATACAGAGAACTCTAACAAAAAAGAAAAGGTTCAAAACCATAATATTAAAATGGTTTATCTATTTTTTTTCCTTATACAACTGTTTGAAATTACAGCTCGGAACAAGATGTTCTCTGGGAATGATCGTGAAACTAATACAAAGGTTAAGTGAAACACAAAAAAAGGCCGTTGAAGATATTGGATTTGGAGGCTTGTTAGGGCTCAAATGTAAAGTACTGAGAAGAGATTTGTGTGCTTGGTTGGTTGAACAGTTTGACCCGATATCATGTGTTTTGAACATTCACAAAAAATCCCTTAAGTTGTCTCCCATAGATGTGGAATATATATTGGGATTGAGATATGGAGGGATAAACGTGGAAATGAGTGATCCATCCAAAAAAATAAATTTGGTATTAATTTGAAGAATTGAATATTAATTTGGTGTTAATTTGATGAATTGAATATTAATTGGATGAAATTGAATCTTAATTTGATGAATTTAATTTTAAATAGTAAATTTAAAATTTAATTTAATGAATTGAATGTTTATTTAATTTGGTGTTGATGTGATGAATTAAATATTTATTGAATGAATTTTTATATTACATTGGTGTTGGTTTGATAAATTTAATTTTTATTAGATGATTTTGGATGTTAATTTGATGAATTGAGTGTAAATTGGATGAATTTGAATATATATTGGATAAATTGAATGTTATTGGATGGAATTGAATGTTACGTTAATTTGATGAATTAAATATTTATTACAAAGAATTGAATGCGAATTAAATGAATTAAATATTAATTTTGTGTTAATTTGATGAGTTGAATGTTAATTTAGCGTTGATTTGAAGAATTGAATATTAATTTGGTATTAATTTGATGAATTGAATGTTAAATAATTAATTTAAATGTTAGTTTAATGAATTTAAACCTCTACAACCTATTTTTCTGGAAGGGATAAAGGATAAAAGTGTCAAAGTGTAATATGATACACATGATTGGTCCACCATTCCTAGGACTGGTCTTAACTTAAATTACACTTACACCCCTAAACTATAACAAGATTTTCATTTTTTTTCCTATCCCAACTCAAAATACTATAAACTAACAATCAATTGATTAAATTAACATTCAATGTCATCAAATTAATATTTAATTCATCAAATTAATACCAAATTAACATTTAATTCATCCAAATAATTATTCAATTCATCAAATTAACAATAAATCGACATTCAATTCATCTAATTAACATTCAATTTATCAAAATTAATATCCAAAATAATCCAATAAAAATTTAATTTATCAAATCAACCAAAGTGATATGAAAATTAATCAAATAAAATTAACATTACATTTCATCTAATAAACATTCAATTAATAAAATGAACATTTAAATTCAACTATTAACATTAAATTCATCTCATACATATTTATTTGTCAAATTAACACCAAATTTATGTTCAATTGATGAAATCAATACCAAATATATTCAATTCATACAATTTATATTAGTTTGGTGATAGTTTGATGAATTGAATGTTAATTTGGTATTGATTTGATGAATTAAATGTTAAATTGGGGTTGATTTAATGAATTGAATGTTTATTATACGAAACGAAATGTTAATTTGGTGAATTAAATGTTCATTCAATAAATTTCTTTATTACATTGGTGTTGGTTTGATAAATTGAATTTTATTAGATGATTTTGGATGTTAATTTGATGAATTGAATGTTAATTAGATGATTTTGAATATAAATTGGATAAATGGAATGTTAGTTTAGTATTTATTTGATGAAATTGAATGTTAAGTTAATTTGATTAATTGAATATTAATGTTGTGTTAATTTGATGAATTGAAAGTTAATTTAGTGTTAATTTGAAGAATTGAATATTAATTGGATGAAATTGAATCTTAATTTGATTAATTTAATTTTAAATAGTTAATTTAAATGTTAATTTAATGAATTGAATGTTTATTATACGAAATGTTAATTTGGTGTTGATTTGATGAATTAAATATTTATTGAATGAATTTTTATATTACATTGGTGTTGGTTTGATAAATTTAATTTTTATTAAATAATTTTGGATGTTAATTTGATGAATTGAGTGTAAATTGGATGAATTTGAATATATATTTGGATAAATTGAATGTTACTTTATCCAAGATAGGGATAAAAGTGTGATATTTACCCTGAATCGGTCTCCTATTTCTTGGACTGGTCCTAATTCTTCACATGTAAATTATACTTACACCCCATATATTACAATATATTATTTTTTTATTTTCTAAGCGAATATTGTGATCCACAAATCACAAAAACCTTATCTTCTCCCTCCGCCCACTTTCCCGCCTAAAAGATTGTTACTGCTCTTGCATTCCCTCCATCTCTTTCACCGTACAGAAAGTATTTGTTTGTTTGGTTTAGGTTTTGTTGAGTTTACGAGAATGAAACTCCATTACTTTTTATCAAATTAATATTTTATTTGTGTGGCTAAGCGTTGTTAATGTTCTTATTGCATTGTATCACTAGCAAATTCAATAGTGTAAATCACTTGGCCACAAATCAGTGCATTTATTTGATTTATATGTAGACGATAATTACACGAACGTGTTGAGTTCAAAATTTTGCGGATTTCATAGTTTGATTTATACCACTGATCTGTTGGTAGGGTGAAATTATATAATAAATCTCCATTGTAACGAACATCATATTTGTTCATTATCACCTTATACAATCTACAATCATAAAAAATAAAAATCTCATACACTGATGATAGTTGTAGGAATTTCAAATAACTATAAAAGAAATATAGTTCAAATTTCCCCTCTGTAAACCCCTGATCCAAAATAATCTCATCTTGAACTTGTAATTTGCATTTTTTTTTATGCTCTAACTTGGGACAATCACGGATACAATGACTTGATTTCTTTTTCTTCACAGGTACTCCTAAGCCTCTTTTAAAGATGGTCAATACTTCAATGTTGTAGCATTGCCCACATTATTGTTAATGGATTAAACATCAATTATATTATGAATGTAATGCAAAAGTAAAAAATAGCAAACAGTGCAGTCCATGCGATGCACAAATTAAGGCAACCATATGGGAGCCTTTATATTTTTTTCCTGAGAAGCGAACCAAATATAACTTCCTATCTTTGGCATTCACGAGAACCTGTGAATATGTTGGAGAATATGAAAACTTATGAAGAAAAATAATTGATCTGCACAATTGCATTAGGACGTGCGCTTATCTTTTGTCCCAATATGTTACAAACTCAAAATTGGTTAAACAATCATGCAAAGATGAACCCAAATAAGTTTAACTCAAAATGTTCCGTGGGATGAAATTGAAACCATAGGCCTTGTCCAAATGTCATGGCTTACTAGATAGCAATGACATGCAATCCTGTGAGATAATTGCTGCATTAGAAACTTTACAAAATGATTCACACTTCCACTTTGAAAATGAAAGCAAAACCTAATCTTACTACATGACAATTATCAGGAACCATGTATAGCATAAAAGCCACAAACACCTCTTTAAAACTTTCCCATCCACAACTTATACATATAAGATAAGAATCTGAGGCAGTGACCGTATTTCCTCCTGTGTTGTTCTGCTTTGAATCTAAACCGAAGCTTCTCTTGCACGTAGAATCGAAGGTCTCTTTTCATTTTTGAGCTTTAAGCTAAGACTAAAGTACAAATAATCAATTAAAGTAAGCACCATCTTTTCAAGCGCTAAATGTTCTCAAAGTATTGTATTGCTTGAATCCTTGTTGATATTCTAGATTTCAATTGGACAGAATCACACAAACAGAACTACCCTTCAGGGTAACTTGGCTTTGTGCTCCACCGATGATATAGTCCGCAACACATTAACCAGAGACGGGTCTAGCCCCTTCCTAGAAGGATCAACAACAATAACATCTGATCCCACACCTATACTTTTGCTACAATTACACAAAAATGTCACATTCAACCAACCCAAATGAGGGTTGCACTCGTTGCGGGACTTACATGAAAGGAAGTCATACTACAAACTCAACTACCAACCATTTCTATATCTTTCACTGGCAGGAAGGGACGTGTTATGTGTGGTTACTGTCATCTGCAAAAAACGATCATTATCCATTACATTAAACAATATTACAGAACTTAACCATTAAGCATTTTTAGTAAATAAGTTATATTCATTCATTAATATCAACCAGATTGGTCACCTGAACGTATCGTAGTTGGCCTGTCCCCCGATCTTCATCATATGGCTTGACATTCAACTCAATAATCCCTGAGAAAATTGTGAATAAATACATTAAAAGAATCTTTGTTAATTCTAATTTACAATAATTAAACCTCAAAGGAAATAAAAGAGATTTAACAATAAGATTAACATGTAGGGTAAAGAACAAGCCTTGTTTCAGGATTTCCACAGCTGCATTGATGTTTGGATGATGAGCTGAGGAAACAAGCGGTTCAGACAGATAAAATAACAATAGAGATCAAAAGAATGGTGTGGGGCTGTGGTGATGGCAGATGAGAGAGAAGTCTTAACAGAGAGAGAGAGAGAGAGGCGTGAAGGTTTTTGGGTGAGAGAGAAAATTCGATGAATTTGGGGGGAGGGGGGAATATTAAGGGAAAGTGTGGATGAATTGAATTTTAATTTGGATGTTAATTTAATGAATTATAATATCAAAAGGTTAAAAGTGTAATATCGAAAGTTAAAAGAATAATATCAAAGTAATATGAAATGATTAAAGTGTAATATTACACCAATATCGGTTGCTCATTTCAACGGTCTTAATTCAAATTACGCTTACACCCCTACAATATGACAATGTTTATTTATCCAGTTATTTATTTATTCATTTATTTTGGATGGTCCACAATAACCTTATCTCTCTACCCCGTTCCTGCCATTTTTTTGCCTTTCCCGTCTTTTTGTTCTTTTCCCTCCCAAATCACTTCTCTTACCTTCCCTCTATCCCTGTACTGGTACATATAACTTGTTTGAGAATTAAAAATATTTTTGTGATGCAAAGTATTTTTTTGAAAAAAAAAAATTGGGCGAGATGTTTCTTAAGGAAACAGTTGAATTTTTTGAAAACATTCAGTTCCTACTTTTATTGAATCCATCATCCATATCCGTCACAACTCCAAAAAAACGTGTGACCCAACACAAAATACTATCAAAACAACATCAAAGGAACATTCAACTCATTAAATTAACATTTAATTTCATCAAATTAATATTTAATTCATCAAATTAATATCACTTGTACAATCTAATTCATCCAATTAATATTCAATTCATCAAATTAACACTAAATCGACATTCAATTCATTCAATTAACACTGAATTTATCAAAATTAACATCCAAAATCATCCAATAAAAATTCAATTTATCAAATCAACACCAAAGTAATATGAAAATTAATCAAATAAACATTTAATTCATTAACTCAACGCTACATTAACATTACATTTCATCTAATAAACATTTATTTAATAAAATTAACATTTAAATTCAACTATTAACATTAAATTCACCCAATACATATTCATTCATCCAATTAACACCAAATTTATGTTCAATTGATGAAATCAATACCAAATATATATTCAATTCATACAATTTATATTAATTTGGTGTTAGTTTAATGAATTGAATGTTAATTTGGTATTGATTTGATGAATTGAATGTAAATTTGGTGTTGATTTAATGAATTGAATGTTTATTATACGAAACAAAATGTTAATTTGCTGAATTGAATATTAATTTGGCGTTGATTTGATGAATTAAATGTTTATTAGATACATTTCTATATTACATTGGTGTTGGTTTAATAAATTTGGTGTTGATTTGATAAATTAAATCTTTAGTAGATGATTTTTTATTTTAATTTGATGAATTCAATGTTAATTTAATGAATTAAATATTAACTTGATGGATTGAATTTTAATTTAGTGTTAATATGATGAATTGAATGTTTATTTGGTATAAATTTGATGAATTGAATATTAAATGTTATTAGATGAAATTGAATGTTAATTTGTTGAATTGAATATTAATTTGGTGTTGATTTGATGAATGAAATCTTTATTAGATTATTTTTTATTTTAATTTGATGAATTAAATGTTAATTTAATGAATTAAATATTAATTGGATGAATTGAATTTTAATTTGGTGTTAATACGATGAATTTAATGTTTATCTGGTATAAATTTGATGAATTGAATATTAAATTTTATTCAATAAAATTGAATGTTAGTTTGTTGAATTGAATATTAATTTGGTATTGATTTGATCAATTAAATTTTTATTGAATGAAATTGTATGTTACTTTGACGTTGATTTGTTAAATTGAATATTTACTGGATGGTTTTCGATTCTAATTTGATAAATTGAGTGTTAATTTAATGAATTTAAATATAAATTCGATGAATTGAATGTTAAGTGGAAGAATTAAATGTTTATTATATGAAATTGAATGTTGATTTGAAGAATTGAATGTTAATTTGTTATTTATATAATGTTTATTGGATGAAATTACATATTATTTTGGTGTTAATTTGTTAAATTGAATCTTTTTGGGAGGATTTTTGATGTTAATTTTATGAATTGAATGTTAATTGAATGAATTTAAATATAAATTGGATGAGATTGAATGTGACGTTGATGAATTAAATCTTTATTAGCTGAATTTTAATGTTAATTTAATAAATTAAATGTTTATTAGGTAAAATTAAATGTTGATTTGAAGAATTGAATTTTAATTTAGTGTAAATTTGATGAATTGAGTATATTTTAGGGATAAAATTGATAAATTAATATTTTAGGAACCATAAATATATATAACTTTAAGGATAAAAGTGTAATTAACTTTTTCTTATATTAGGACCGGTCCTAGGAAGCGACGATCGGTCGTAGCTTAGAAATGAAGACTTACACTTTCATTCCTAAAATTATACATATTTATTAATTTGGTCCTTAAAATATTAATTTTTTAATGTAACCCTTAAAATATATAATTTTGTGTTCAAATAGTGCCCGATAAACATTTAACATGCAAAATCATCCAATAAAATAATCGAATTAATATTCAACTCATTAAATTTACAATATTACAATTGTTTTGGTGAGATTTCAACTATTTTGAATTGTGTTATAAGTTTTTTGGGATGAGGTTTAAATTTTTAGGATTGAATTATATTTTTTTGGGGTGGTTCTAACTTTTTGGGATAAAGGTTTCAACTCCTTGGAGGAGGGGTTACAACTTTTTTGGGTAGGGATTTCAACTTTTTTAGGCAGGGTTCTTACCTTTTGGATAGGAGTTCTAATTTTTTTGGATAGAGGTTTCAACTCTTGGAGAGAGGGTATCCAACTTTTTTGGGTAGGGATTTCAATTTTTTGGATAGAGGTTCCAACTTTTTGAAGGAGGAGTTCCAACATTTTTGGGTAGGGTTTCAACTTTTTTGGGTAGGGGTTCCAAATCTTGGGGGAGGGGTTCCAACTTTTTTGGGTAGGGGTTCCAACTCTTGAGGGAAAGGGTTCCAACTTTTTTGGATAGGGGTTCTAACTTTTTGGGTAGGGGTTCCAAATTTTTTGGGTAGGAGTTCCAACTTTTTTGGTTAGGGGTTCCAAATTTTGAGGGGAGGGGTTCCAACTTTTTTGGGTTGAGTACCATTTTTTTTTAGTACCAGTTATAACTACTTTTATGGTTCAACACTATACCGGTGAAACCGGTTTTAATGAGCTATGTGTAACACAGATAGGTCAACTTACTTTTCGATATGGTACCGAAAAGCAAGTTGACGATATAGTAGTGTTATCCCTATTTTACATCTATTCATTCGGTGGAAGTATGGAGGTGCTTCATTTATGATCCTAGCACAATTATTGTGACCTTATTTTTATTTTTATTCGATGTAACGTGAATTTATCTGAATTATAATTTTTATTTTTTTTAATGATATTTTATGTAAATTTATCTGTTTTAATAAAATTTTGATTTTTATTATACTTAATATGAATTTATCTATATTATAAACTTTGATTTTCATGATTCTTTTTGTTTTAAATTTATTTGTTTTAATAAATATTAGATTTTTATAACTATTTAAGGTCAACCTATATGTATTAATAATTGTAACATGAATTTATCTGTATTATAAACTTTTGATTTCTATGATTTTTAGTGTATTTATTTGTTTAATAAAATAGATTTTTAAAACTTCTTTTAAGTGAATTCATTTGTATCAATAAAATTTTAATTTTCATTATATGCACAAAATTTTCTGTATTATAAACTTGAATAAAAAAATTTCTTTTAACCAAAGAAACATGTACAAAAGCAGGACTAAAGTCACATAAATTTTAAATGTTGTTAATTAGTAGACGCTTATATTTGTGTCATAAAGAGCGTGACTTAAGGACAAACCACATCACTTTAAGTCACAGAAAAGTAGGATCAAAAGATTTCATTAAGGGTATTTTTGACCATTAGGTTTTTTCTGAATTGCTGGTCCAAAAAGGATTCAACGTATACTGGAAAGCAAAAAACAATAATACGGGTGGACCCTTGGTCACTTTTTCCTATTTAAAACTCTACCATTATTCAATTCTTATATTTGTTACTATTATCATCATAACCACCACCGCCCACCACTATCACTGTCACCCACCACTGCCCACCAACATCGTCGTCACCAACCACCACAACCACCACCGTCAATTGTCACCACAGACCACCACAATCACCATTGTCAACTGTCACCACGAACCACCACGTCGCCCATCATCACCAACCATCATTGTCACCCACCACCACAATCACTGCCACTCTCCACTGCCCACCTACATCGTCGCCACCAACCACCTATCAACTGTCACCACAAACCACCACCACCGCCCATCATCACCAACCACCACAACCAATGCTAACCACCACCATGGTCACACCCATGATATTTGAAGTCAAATGTGTGCATATTCACATGGGTCTCTAACATTTTCTTTAAGTGGTGTGGTAGATGAAAGGACAATAAAATATTGTCTACAAATTTGTAGTCATACCAATCAGCCACATATTCCTTAACTAAAACAGTAATGCTATGCTGACCAAATTTGAAGCCCAAATGACATGACATCAGACTTGGGTTTCTTTATTTGGTGACATGTCTATAGACTCCCTTGAATGGTTGTTTCTGTTTCTCCATGTGACCAAAATAACGCTGAAATGAAGTAAAAATCTCTTCTAATACACACACACACATATTCATTTTTGTTGTTTGTAGATTAATAACTGTGAACTCAAGTGGGATTAAGTGTTTAACTAATACATGATGGTTCATATATGAATGAGAAAATAAAAAAAATATATATTTTAAGGGTTCTAAATTCGCTTAAAATGGTTGAACTTATGTGAACTAGGGTCTATATTCTATGCTTTTCTAGAAAACTGTCTAGACCTAAAATATAAAATCTTGGGAATATTTAGTTTATTAACACTTGACATCCCATAAGCATTAAGGAAGTGTCATGTGACAAGATGTGAGAAAAGGCGGAAGATGATCAACTACAACCATATTTAAAAAAGAAAAAGTTACTAATTAGAAGTTACCCCGTCAGCAACCACCGATAGGAGCAAAATCATCGAAGATAATGGTGATATAAAGGACACTTAGCGGAGAAAATGAGATACACTCAATGCCCTAAAAGACTCACGATCTAGGCATTATTAAGAGTAATTTTAGATTATATTTAAGAGCAATTAGTGTTGTAATCAAGGTAATTATTTTACTTAACTCTTTTTTATAACTGAAGTCCTTTCGATTAAATTAATAAAAGAATAATCTTTTATTAGTTTTTTGTTATTTCATTTCACCTTTGCACAATGTGATTGTCCATTATTTTTTCATCCAAAGGAAGTCCTAGAATAAGACATTTGAATCCATTCCAAACAATCACCGAAAAACCATCTTTCAATTGAGGTATCTCTATTGATTCCAATAGATTTTAGAGCAACAATCTTTTGGCATGCTTTGTGGGACAACATTACGAAGTTGGATCAATAAATGGTTTAAACAAGGAAGAAATAAGAGATCTATTTGGTATTGAGAAAAATAAATCGTGGAAATGATACCAAACAATGGCATCATGAAGCAAGTTAAAGTGCCAACCCATTGGAATTTACAAATCCATAAAATGGCTAATTCGGTGGCCATGATAGTGTGTAGATGTAAGAGTTTGTGCAAAACCTGAAATAGGTATTACATAATCTTAACTCTAACAATATAAGACTTATTTATTGTCATGCATGAGTTAATGAGGGTCCAAACCCCAATGTTAGGACCAATTAATCAAAACTCAATCGTTATCATTAGAAATCAAATGGTGGAAGAAGAAAACACCAACCCTATAGTGCTTCATGTGGAAAATTAGAGGTTACCACCAATGGTAACCAATGAAAAATACCAGGCCCACCACACCAAAATCACTTTAATATGGTGTTTGATATGGAACCTAGTAAAATGTTCCCTAATTTATTCCAAGAAAAGAATCCTAGGGGTAGAAATAAGCAAGGGATGACCCTTGAATTCCCTAGATGGGGTCGTGAGGGATGCTATGACACCACTAGAACCAATAGAGGAGTCAACCGAAGGCCAAGAGGCAACCTTTTCACCAGTTTGAAAACTTAGAAGGCCACAATAACATTGCTTTTGATAAAAACCAATTGATGAAAATGGTTCAGGATCTGTATGGTACTGGTTCCACCATGGGTTTATTTTGAGGAATTTTCAAAGGGATATAAAATTCCAAAATTTCACCTTTATTTTGGTGAAGAAAATCAATCAACCATAGAACACATAGGTAGTTTCACCTTCCAGTGTGGGGCAATTAAAAATAAGGGGAACTTGAAAATGAAATTATTCCCACAACCTTTGACTAAAATAGCCTTCGCTTAGTTTATCAATTTGCCTACCAATTCAATTCAAACCTGATAAGAAATGAAATAGCAATTTGTGCTCAATTCTTTAGAAATGAACCAGAGGTTTCAATGAAAAATATATTGAGATTAAGGCAGAAATCAAATGAACATGCAAAATAGTATATTAAAATATTTAAAAAAGGGCATAAACAAATGTCATGTTTACTTGCCTAAAATTGAATTGGTTAAATTAGCCTAAAATGGTTTAGACTTTGAATTAAGAATGAAATTCTAAAGAATGGAGTTCATAGATCTCTATGGACTCTCAGTCGAGGCTACCAAATATGAGATATTGCACAAAGAAGAGCAACATAGTTCATAGAGAAGTCACCAATTATGTGTGATGCCTTGAAAAAGATTGATCTATCCTTTGGTCTATCAATGACTGATGAATTAATCAACTAAAAAATTATTGTCATATCTCCAGAACATAATATTCCACTGGAAAAAGATAGAAAAGGAAAATCATACTGCAAATGGCCTAACTCATTTAAGCATTCAACTAAGAATTGAATTATTTTAAGAAATTGTGTGCATGATTCAAGAAGATTGCTACTTTGGCAGTTGAGAGATGTAAAACCCGTAAATTTAAACTTTTTACAAAAAGGGCAAAACGGTAATTTATCGTTATAGTACGGGTTAAAAACCTATATTTTTATAGATCTTGGATGACGAAATGAACCTCCCCGTTGGATTCGTCTTGCAAAATCTAGTTACCCTGTCAAATTTCACCGAATTCTGAAATAGTCAGAATTTTCATGTTTTACGAGGTGGTTGAGTCTCGGGTGACCCAAAAACAAGACTTTTGATAAAATTCCAAAATTTGGAAAATTATTTAAGGTAATTTAAAATAAAAATATTTTGAACTTAAACCGAGAGGAAATTTAATCGTTTTAGGGCAAAAACGGACCGAGAAAATAGGGTCGGGTGGCACATTGTGGGCCAAGTATTAAGAAGTATAAATAGGGGAAAAATCAGATTTTTTCCCATTCTCTTGTCCAGCCATTAGCCGATAAGAAGAGAGGAAAATAGAGAAAGTTCTCCACATTCTCTTTTCGATCTACGACTCTACGGTGCTCGGATCCACTCAGGCCAAAAAGGAAAATTATTTTCCTCGATGTGGGCTACAAAACCATACAAAGGAGGTCAGTTTTGGGTGATATTCCAAGGATGAAATTTTTGGGAGGAGAAGATTCTAGCTTGAATCGGATTCTTGGAGTTTCCCAACGTGTTTTTCATGCTTCAAGAGATAGGGTTTCTTCCTACTCGGGTTTATTTTACAACCTAGGGTGCTTTGTGTAATGGGTAGATTGATAGAGATATATATCACTTGCCTATGGATGTGGAGTTCATGGAATTGATTGATTTAGTGAATTGGGTATGAGAAATTGGTCTAATTTAAATTAAATTCCTAGCTTGGAATTGGTATGTGGTAATTACTTGTGTAATTTCATGAAACTTGATATTATGTGGGCATGCTATATGTTTTAATTATGCCTTCATGAACAAAGTGTATTACTGGGATATATACGAGAAAATAACATGCTTGTGAATTATTGTTGGAAATGAAATGTTGACGTATGATCATTGATATATCGACATTGTGATGAAATTGGTGACAAATTGCGTGATATATGTATACATGTGGTTAAAGTTGCTCATATGACATTCATTACAACTGGGCATGACATTGAGATAGCAATGATGCATTACATTGCATTTGCACGGGAGCATCACATCATTCGGCATGAGACATGGGTGTGGATATGGGTGAGTGCATGGGTTGGTTAAACACTAAACTTGGTGGTTGACGAGTGGGCTCAGAAAAATTGGATTGAATATCCGGCTGAGTTGCACGTTACATAGAAAAGAATTGGGTTGGGGTTAGCAAGAAGGGCTAGACTATCCCTCGGGTGAGAGGCCCGATGTTCGGATATGCACTTTCGTTGGTATAAGAGCCCATAAAGTGTGTCGGTATAAGTGGAACAGTTGGTGGAAGTCCATAAATTCCGTGTCGGTTGGGTGACCATTGGTGTAAGTCCATAAATACCCATCCTAAGAAACACCCGAAGATTTTAAATAGTCATTGGGTGTGTAAAACAAATGGCGGGGGCTTGAAAAACCCAATTTTGATACTCACTATATAGCATGGGGTGAAGGTAAACGGTCGGAGCTAGAAAAGCTCGATTTTAATTCACATTGGCATTGCATGTATTGTGGAGCCGGGAAGGGCTCAGGTAAATTGCATGAATGGGTATCATTTCATTTCATGGCATGATATGTTAGATTCCAACTTTGATTTGCTTAAATCTTGGGTGGAATGATTGTTGTTGAAAAATGTTGCATGAACATTCATATGCACTTTGGTTGGGGAATAGCCTCTGTGGGAAACATTCTATTGAATGTTGGCTCACCCTATACGGGAAAATATTTCAGGTGCGAGACACATATTGGTGGAACGCTCCCAATTTGAACCCCATGGATGAAGAAAACCGAAATATGGCTTTTGTTCTGAAGTTTTGTAAAACTTATGTTAAAAACTACGTTATTACATGTAAATGTATGAACTAAATGTGATCGAACTTGTATAGATCATGAATAATGTAGAAAAACTATATTTCACATGTTTGGGATGTTTGTGAGAAGGTTTGGAATGAATTGGAAATAAAAAATAGGTGAAACAGACAATTCTGGGCAAAACCTTCCAGAAGATCGAAACAAACCTTCCGGAAGGTTTGGATAAAGACAATGAAAAATTTTTTAACAGTGGGTTAAACCTTCGGGAATGTCGTTTCTAACCTTTCGGTAGGTCTTCACATTTTTCTAAAATGAGGGAATCCAGTGTGTAACTTCTTCCAAAAGGTTTAATACACCTTCCGGAAGGTCGACACATTTTTCCTAAAGATAGGGTTCCAGTGTGTTTGATCTTCTAGAAGATTGAGGAAACTTTTCGAAAGGTTTTTCAAAAATCTAAAATTTTAAGAATGCTTGCCCAGGCTTTTGGGCTATGTGTTCTCTCACGCCAAGGATATAAAAATGGACATCGAATAAGTATAAATTTTAGTATATTGGACCTCGATCGGGCCAAATGGTAAAATGTATACAAGTTAAAGATATGGTTTATAATCCCGGTTATGGGGATGTGATAGACGTGAAGTCGGGTTTTGCGACAATCACAAATTTTTCCGTGGGTTGACGGGGTGGTCAACGGTTGACAAAAAGACCCCCGATTTTTGGGGTGTCACATCTTTGTATTGGAGCATAGGTATATGAATTACCTAGGGCTTGATGGGCATTGGGTCTAGACCATTGCAGTCATTATGCATTCTTAATTATATGCTTAAATGCTATATGCTACATGTTATGTGATATGTGTTATGTAAATGATATACATGGTAAAATGTATATGGAAAAGTGATAGTAGGGTTAGAAAACATAACCTTGGGAGTCGGAAAACATGGGAACGAGATAGTTCAAGGTGTAATTTTGATCCCTAACTTTGGGATACTAAGTTGTTGGTCTATTCCTATTCTACATGTGTGTAGATGGCTAGTAGAGGAAGAGGACGTCGAGGCG
This sequence comes from Ilex paraguariensis, assembly GCA_963454935.2. Classification (NCBI taxonomy): domain Eukaryota; kingdom Viridiplantae; phylum Streptophyta; class Magnoliopsida; order Aquifoliales; family Aquifoliaceae; genus Ilex; species Ilex paraguariensis. The sequence goes on from CAUOFW020000974.1 coordinate 64,795, forward strand.
GTGGGCTGAACAATAATCAACCACCATTGGCGTTCGACCAACAAGCATTTATCGAGACTATGGGCATGATGGTGGCTATGGTCGCACAAGCTAGCGCCAATGCAAATCAAGGGGCCTCAAGCAACCTCCGACAGTTTAAGGCACACAAGCCTCCAATTTTTAAGGGAGGGAAGGATCCGATGGTGGCCAACCATTGGTTCCGTCAAGTCAACATAGTCTTAGGGGCAATGAAAATCACCTTGGATGCCACTAAGATAAGACTAGGTGCGTTCCAGATAGAAGGAGAAGCCCAATTGTGCTGGGATTGGATGAGCGCTGCCAAGAACTTAGAAACTATGACATGGGAAGAGTTCCGGGAGCTCTTTATGGGCAAGTACTTCCCAACGGCCGTTCGACATGAAAAGGCCCGGGAATTCTTAGACTTGAGATAAGGAGCAATGACGGTGATGGAGTATGTGGCTAAGTTCACAGAATTAGCCCGTTTTGCCCATGACTACGTGGCCACGAATATGGCTAAGGTGAGGAAGTTTGAGGATGGTCTGAAATTATCCATCCAAGGAAAGATTGTGGGCCTCCGCCTACAAGATTTGGATTTAGGAACATTCGAGAGGCTGGTGCAAAGGATAGAAAGAAGGAGGATCAATCCTCTTCTTCTAGTTCGGGGAAGAGGCAGAGGATTTCTACCCCACAAGGGTTTCAGGGACAGGGCTGTGACTATCAGGGCCAAGGCCAAGGTCATTCCTACCAAGGCAGGGGAAACTTTAGGACAACATATTAGGTAGGTCAGAGGACTTGCTATCATTGCCACCAGCCGGGTCACATAAAAAAGGATTATCCTCAGAGGCAGGGATCTCAGAGTCATGGGACATCATCTCAGTCCCAATCATCAATGGGGTATGCACAGACACATTTTATTCCTCCCTACCCCACCATCGACCAAGGAAGCCAGTACCAGTTCTAGGGTACTACTTAGGCCCCTACCACTACACGAGCAAGGACTCCGCAATCAGGCCAGATGGGCTAGGGCATGGGTCGAGGCCGAGGACAAGACATGCAGGTTGGGACTTCGGGGACCCAGGGGCGTGTCTATGCCATCACACCTCAGACTGAGCCAGTGGACCATTCGGTCATCCAGGGTATATTTTTACTCTCTCGCTTATGAGATAAAGTGTTATTTGACTATAGTGGATAACATTCATTCATTTTTGCATCATCTGTGAGGGATTTGGGTTTAGAGGTTGATACCTTGGAAGAGTCATTGTATGTGAATTCACCCCTAGGAACTAGGGTGTATGTTGATCAGATATATTAAAACTATGACTTAGAGATCTCAGGGGTCTTACTCATCGTAGACCTTAGGGTCATGGACATGTTGGAGTTTGTTGTAATCTTTGGAATGGATTGGTTGGCAGCACATTGGGTCGTCATTGATTATGATCGAAAACGGGTAACTACCTACATACCGGACGATGTTTGTTTCAAGGGGAAAAGCATGAAGTTGTGCCCCAATCCGTGCACAATTTTTGATGGCACAGGCAGTTGACGGGTTGGCTTGCGAGCCTTACCATGGAGAACAGGTGAGACAGGAGTTGGGTCTACCTTGGGTTGTGTGCTAGTATGAGGACATCTTTTTGGACGAATTACTAGGATTACCTCCCCATAAGATGTAGATTTCAGCATTGAGTTGCATCCGGGTACATCTCCTATTTTTATGACTCTACATAAAATGACGCCAGCTGAGTTGCAAGAACTCAAGGTCCAGTTATAGGAATTGTTGGATAAGGGGTTTATTAGACCGAACACTTCACCTTGGGGTGCTCCGGTGTTGTTTGCCAAGAAGAAGGATAAGACCCTTCCGTTATGTATAGAATATCGGTAGTTGAACCGGGTCACCATCAAGAATAGGTACCCTTTGCTGAGGATTGACGATCTATTTGATCAGTTGAAGGGAGCGCGGGTCTACTCCAAGATAGATCTCTGCACAGGCTACCATCAGTTGAGAATCAGGGAGGCAGATATCCCTAAGACGGCGTTCAGAACACGGTACGGGCATTTTGAGTTCACAGTAATGCCATTTGGATTGACGAACGCCCCGGCGGCATTCATGGATCTCATGCATAGGGTGTTCCAACTTTATTTATATTAGTTCGTTGTTGTGTTTGTTGACGATATCTTGATCTACTCCAAGTCTGAGGAGGAGCATAAGGGTCACTTGAGAATTGTTCTCTAGACCTTGAAGGACTATCAGTTGTACACCAAGTTCAATAAATGTGAATTTTGGCTTACGGAGGTGAAATTCTTGGGACACGTGGTGTCGACTTCGGGTGTGTCGATTGACTCGGAGAAGGTTGAGGCGGTTATAAGTTGGGAGAGGCCGAAGTCAGTCTTTGAGATAAGCAGTTTCTTGGGGTTGGCAGGATATTACAGGTGGTTCATTGAAGACTTTTCCTGATTAGTTGTACATATGACCAGGCTGACCCAGCAGGAGGTCAAGTTTCAGTGGGATGATTCATGCGAGAAGGCATTCCAAGAGTTGAAAAGGAGGCTTACTTCAGCTCCTATTTTGATTGTTCCAGAGAGAGGACATGTGTACACCGTGTACTATAATGCCTCCAAGGACAGACTCGGCTGTGTTTTGATGCAGTCTGGGAGGGTGGTGGCTTATAGTTCTCAGCAACTAAAGAATCATAAAAGGAATTATCCCACGCATGACATGAAGTTGGTGGCCATTGTTTTTGCCTTGAAGACTTGGCGCCACTACTTATACGGGGAACAATTTGAGGTATTTTCAGACCACAAAAGTATGAAGTATATTTTTACACAGCGGGATCTCAGCATGAGGCAATGCCGGTGGATAGAGTACTTGAAAGATTATGACTTCACTTTGCACTATCATCCTGGTAAAGCAAACGTGGTGGTTGATGCACTCAACTGGAAGTCAAGGGGAGTCTTGGCTAGTGTGGCTTCCCGGGAGTGGGAGATGCTTGAAACTGTAGGACAGTTCGGGCTGCATTACAGGGATCAGGTTCAGGGTATTTTAGGGAGCTTGATGGCTACACCTTCCCTACTGAGCAGGGTGATTGAGTCCTAGAGGCAGGACCCCGAGTTATTATCCATCAGGAATCGAGTGCAGGCGGGTACCGGTGACAAGGGTTGGGTCATTCACTCAGATGATAGCCTTCGGTATAGGGGAAGGATTGTAGTTCCCCAGTTAGCGGATTTGAGAAAAAAGATCCTTAGGGAGTTCCACTGCTTCTGATTTGCAGTGCATCTAGGTGGCACAAAGATGTACCATGATCTTCGTCGTCAGTATTATTGGAGTGGGATGAAGAGGCAGGTTGGTGACTTTGTCAGTAGATGCCTCACGTGTCAGCAGGTTAAGGTTGAGCACCAAAGACCAGAGAGGGTTACTCCAGCCTTTGGAGGTAGCTGAGTGAAAGTGGGAACATATCACCATGAATTTTTTAACCCACTTGTTGTGGACATTGCGGGGACATGACACGGTGTGGGTGATAGTGGACCGGCTTACGAAGTCGGCGCACTTTTTGGCATTGCGGATGACCTTCCGACTAGAGAAATTCTGTAGATTGTACATATAGGAGATTGTCAGGTTGAATGGGGTGCCCATATCTATAGTATCGGATCGGGATCCCAGGTTCATCGCCCATTTTTAGGAGAGTTTTCAACAGGGTATGGGGACTCAATTGATGATGAGTATATCATTTCATCCCCAGACGGACGGTCAGTCGGAGAGGACCATCCAGATATTAGAGGACATGCTGCGAGCATGCATCCTAGATCTCAAGGGTAGCTAGAAAGATCACTTACCCTTAGTGAAATTTGCCTACAATAACAATTATTAGGCGAAAATACAAATGGCACCCTATGAAGCACTTTATGGAAGGCCTTGCCGTTCTCCAGTTTGTTGGACGGAGGTGGGAGAGAGACCCTCTATGGGTCCGAATTTGATTAGAGACACCTTGGAGAAGGTGGACTTGATTCAGAAGCATCTTTTTATGGCTCAAAGTCGGTAGAAGAGCTATGCTGACAGACGGCAGTGACCTCTGGAGTTTGAGGTAGGAGAACACGTCTTCTTGAAGGTGATGCCTAAGAGAGGAATGATCAAGTTCAGAAAACGAGGGAAGTGGTCGCCGAGGTTTATCGGGCCCTTCGAGGTACTTGAGAGGGTGGGTACAGTAGCTTATCGGTTGGGGTTACCGCCAAATCTAGCGGATGTTCATGCGGTATTCCATGTCTCTATGCTCCGAAAGTATACTCCAGATCCGACACATGTGGTGGATTGGGGTGAGATGATTGTTGATGCAGATGAGACCGTCGAGGAGGGACCGGTGCGTATCATGGATAGTCGGGAGCAGGTCTTATGAGGTAAGACCGTGAGGTTAGTGAAAGTGCTATGGCAGCACCAAGGCATGGAGGAGGCGACATGGGAGCGTGAAGACACTATACGTATCAACTATCTGTTCCTGTTCGAGGATGGAGGTACAAGTTTTATAATTTCAAGTATAATGTCATTGTTACATATGCATGCGGTTAAGTGTGTATGTGTGTGTGCGTGAATTTCGGGGATGAAATTCTTTTAAGGATGGAATAATGTAAAATCTGGTAAATTTAAATTTTTTATAAAAAGGGCAAAATGGTAATTTATCGCTACAGTACGAGGTTGAAAACTTAAATTTTTTTAGATCTCAGATGACGAAACGAATCTCACTGTTGGATTCGTCTCGCGAAATCTAGTTACCTTGTCAAATTTCACCGAATTCTGAGATAGTCAGAATTTTTACGTTTTACGAGGCGGTCGAGTCTCGAGTGACCCAAAAATAAGATTTTTGATAAAATTTCAAAATTTGAAAAATTATGTAAGGTAATTTAAAATAAAAATATTTTGAACTTAAACCAGGATGAAATTTAATCGTTTCGGAGTGAAAACGAACCCAGGAAAACAGGGCCGTTTGGCACGTTGTGGGCCAAGTATTAAGAAGTATAAATAGGGGAAAAAATAACTTTTTTCCCCATTCTCTTGTCCAACCGTTAGCCGATAAAGAAGAGAGGGAAATAGAGAAAGTTCTCCATCTTCTCTCTTCAATCTACAACTCCACAGTGCTCGGATCCTCTCGCGCCAAGAAAGAAAGTTGTTCTCTTTGATGTGGGCTACAAAATCATACCAAGGAGGTCAGTTTTGGATGAGATTCCAAGGACAAATTTGTTGGGAGGAGAAGATTCTAGCTTGAATCAGGTTCTTGGAGCTTCCCAACGTGTTCTTTATGCTTCAAGAGGTAGGGTTCCTTCATACTCGGGTTTATTTTACAACCTAGGGTGTTTTGTGTAATGGGTAGATTGATAAAGATATATATCACTTGTCTATGGATGTGGAGTTGATGGAATTGATTGATTTAGTGAATTGGGTATGAGAAATTGGCCTAATTTAAATTAAATTCCTAGCTTGGAATTGGTATATGGTAATTACTTGTGTAATTCCATTGAATTTGATATTATGTGGGCATGCTATATGTTTTAATTATGCCTTCATGAACAAAGTGTGTTACTAGGATATATACGAGGAAATAACATGCCTGTGAATTATTGTTGGAAATGAAATGTTGACATATGCTCATTGATATATCGACATTGTGATGAAATTGGTGACAAATTGCATGACATATGTATACATGTGGTTAAAGTTGCTCATATGACATTCATTATAATTGGGCATGATATTGAGATAGCAATGGTGCATTACATTGCATTTGCACGGGAGCATCACATCCTTCGGCATGAGACATGGGTGTGGGTATGGGTGAGTGCATGGGTTGGTTAAACACCAAACTTGGTGGTTGACGAGTGGGCTTGGAAAAGTTGGATTGAATATCCGGCTGAGTCGCACGTTGCATGAAAAAGAATTGGGTTGGGGTTAGCAAGAAGGGCTAGACTATCCCTCGGGTGAGAGGCCTGGTGTTCGCATAGACATTTTCGTTGGTATAAGAGTCCATAAAGTGTGTCGGTGTATGCGAAACTGTTGGTGAAAGTCCATGAATTCCGTGTCGGTTGGGTGACCGTTGGTGTAAGTCCATAAATACCCACCCCAAGAAAGACCCAAAGATTTTAAATAGTCATTGGGTGTTTAACACAAATGGCGGGGGCTTGAAAAATCCGATTTTGATACTCACTACATAGCATGGAGTGAACGTAAACGGCTAGAGCTACAAAAGCTTGGTTTTAATACATATTGGCATTGCATGTGTTGTGGAGCTGGGAAGGGCTCGGGTAAATTGCATGAATGGGTATCATTTTATTTCATGGCATGATATGTTAGATTCCAACTTTGATTTGCTTAAATCTTGGGTGGAATGATTGTTGTTGGAAAATATTGCATGAACATTCATATGCACTTAGGTTGGATAATAGCCTCTGTAGGAAACATTCTACTGAGCGTTGGCTCACCCTATACGAAAAAATATTTCAAGTGCGGGACACACACCGGTGGAAGGCTCCTAATTTGAACCCCATGGATAAGAAAGTTGAAATGTGGCTTTTGTTCTGAGGTTTTGTAAAACTTATGTTAAAAACTACATTATGACATGTAAATGTATGAACTAAATGTGATCGAACTTGTATGGATCATGTATAATGTAGAAAACTATATTTCACATGTTTGAGATGTTTGTGAGAAGGTTTGGAATGAATTAGAAATGAAAAATAGGAGGATTCTAACCTTTCGGAAGGTCTTCACATTTTTCTAAAATGAGGGAATCCAGTATGTAACTTCTTTCAGAAGGTTTAATACACCTTCCGGAAGGTCGACACATCTTTCCTAAAGATAGGGTTCCAGTGTGCTCGATCTTCCATAAGGGTTTGCAAAAATCTCAAATTTTAAGAATGTTTGGCCAAACTTTTGGGCTATGTGTTCCCTCACTCTAAGGATATAAATGAACATCAAATGAGTATAAATTATAGTATATTTGACCTCGATCGGGCCAAATGGTAAAACGTACATAAGTTAAACATATGAGTTATAATCCCGGTTAAGGGGATGTGATAGACGTGAAGTCGGATTCTGCGACAATCACAAGTTTTTTCGCGAGTTGATGGGTGGTCAACGGTTGACAAAAGGACCCCCTATTTTTGGGGTGTCACAAGAGAATTTTAATTAGGATGAGAAAACCAGACTACAATAGGCTTGGTCATAAGGAGGAAGAACCAATGATCATGTGCTTTAAGTGTGCCAAAGAAATGGCCAAGTCAGAGGCTATACCACTGGATAATGTGGTGAGAGAGTTCATAAAAAAAGGTCTCCAATTCAACACTAGAGGAGGAGGAGATATCTATATCTATAATGGCAATGAGAAAATATTTGATGGTGCAGACCTAGGGATTTTCAAATTCCAAGAAAGGTACCAACATGAGCGTGGTCCTGATTACTTTCCTAAGAATTAGAGCACTCCAAAAGGTACCAGTTACCAGGGACAAGCTAAGAAGGAATAGCGACAAAGGATGGACCATTTTGTTGGACCATCGATGTCCAGAGAAAGTGTTTAGTAGAAAATTAAGAAGCAAGAACATCAGACAACGCAAAATCAGAAAAGAAAAAGATGCTTCAAAGTCATATCGAAGGAGGGAACAAAAGAAGTTTGTCGCTTAGATGAGCAAGCGAGATCCTACTCCTCTAGAAGCCTATTCAAAACCAAGACCATTGACAGAAAAGAAAAATTTCACATGAACTAGGAAACAACAAAAAGAGATCAAAGAAATCTAGGCGAAATAGAACATCCTAGATAAAAAAATTAATGAATTCCAAAAAAATCCTGGATTTGCCTAAGGGAAAATCAAAGAAGATACCAGAAAATTCAACAGAAAAAAAAAAAAAAGAAAAATTGGAAGAAGACAAATACTTGCTTTCAAATGAGAAGCTTATGGATTTTGAAGATATAGAGCTCTCCTAGACATGATGCAACATGTAACATGATTGTGGCTCTGCCTGAAAGGCTAAGCCAAGACAACCAAATCAACTACTAGTAGAAGATAACACTAAGCCAGTGACAGTTTTCACAAAAACTGTAATTGAACCCTGACTTGATAGGAGGTTTATAATCATAGAGTAAGAAGTCTCGGGGGAAATAGAGTAGTGTTAGACCACTATACATACAAGAGCACATCGATGATCAATCAGTTAACAAAGTTTTGGTTAACAATGGAGCAGTGGTCAACATCCTACCTTCAAGGAAGTTAAAAGTATTAAACAAAGTAGATGAGGACGTACTTCACACTAACATAATAGTCAGCAATTTTGTTAGAGGGTCGTCCTCTACAAGGGGGATCCTACCTATATAAATTAAATTAGGCAATAGGAAGACCTCAACAACATTCTTTGCGGTCGATTTATCATCCAACTTCAATGATCTTATAGGAAGAGATTGTATACAAACTAATGGTTGTGTAACATCATTCCTACACCAAGCATTAATCTTCCTAATAAACAGAGATGATGAAAGAAGAAAAAGGAAGGAAGTGCATTAGGCTGATACCAATCTATTATCTGTAGATGCACCTAATGTAGAAACTCAGTTCTATCATAAACACTTGACCTCAATTAGGCAAGGCAACTACAAAACTCAATTCAAGAAAAATGTTGAAGAGAGTCTACATCAAATTTTCTATGACTTGGTCATACCTAGTTTCCTACTTGAAAGTAAATAATTTTAAAAAAAATTGATTGATAGAACCTGCAAGAGGATTTAGAATGGCAACATGGCTTCTATTAAATCCACACTGAAAAGGCATGAAAATTAATTTCTAGTGTGATATTATGCCCTTGAGATATGAAAATGAATTTTTGGTTGATTAACTCATCAAATAGAGCATCAGTCATCGATAGATTAAAGGAATTCTGCTGATAGGTTGAGGGTGCATCCTTTTTGAAAGGATATATCACACATAATTAGTGATTTTCTTATGATCTACACCACATCGATTTCATTTTTCCCATTGAAATCTTGGAAATAAGTTCTAAGTGAACTATTTTTCTTTTGTTGCTTTTCTCTGAACAACATCTCAAATCCGGTAGCCTTGAATGAGAGTTCAAAAAGATATCTGACTCCATTCCTTCGACTTTGTTTCTTAATTGAAGTCCATCCCATTTTGGGCTAGTTTAACCAATTCAATTTCAGGCAAGTAAACATGACATTTATTCCTGTCTTTTTTTGAATCTATCAATATACTATTCTGCAAATTCATTTGATTTATGCTTTAATCTCTGACAGATCGGCCTTTGAAACCTCTGATTCATTTCTAAAGAATTGAGCATGAAAATTTTCTTTTGTTTCTTGCCTAGTCTGAATTAAATTGGATTCTTGCCTAGTCTAAATTAAATTGGCAGACAAGTTTTATCAACCAAAAAAAGATTGTTTTAGTCAAAGATTGTGGGAACAGTTTCATTTTCAAGTTCCCATTATTTCTAATTTCTCCACATTGGAAAGTGAATATGATTATATGTTGGAAAGGTGAAATTATGGAATTTTATATCCCCTTGAAAATTTCTCAAAATCAACGCGTGGTGGATATGGTTTCCTAAACTTAGGCCTTTTAGTTTTCTAAGGCTAGGATCTCAAATATCCTGTACCATTTCCATCAATTGGTGTCTATTAAAATACATGTTGTTGAGGCCTTCAAAATTTTTCAAACTGGTTAAGAGGTTGCCCCTAGCCTTGGGTTAGTTTTTTATAATGGTTCCATTGGAGACATGACTTGCATCTCACGACCCCCTCATGAGGAATTCAGGGGCCATTCTTGGTCCATTTCTATCAAGGAAATAGTTTTGGTGTGGTGGACTTGGTCTTACATTGGGTACCGTCGGTGGTAACCTCTAATGTTTTTTATAGGGAATACCATAGGATTAACATTTCCTTCTTCCACCATTTGTTTTTTAATGATGATAGTTGATTTCTGATTAATTGGTCCTGACATTGTAGTCTGAATACTCATTAATTCATTCATGGCATTAACTAAATTTTGTTTTATGCCAAAATTAGGATTATGTAATATTTATTTTAGATTTTGCTCAAATTCTTTCATCTGCACATTATCCTTGCCACTGGACCGGTCATTTTCTAGATTTGCAGACTCCACTAGGTTGACACTTGGACTTGCTTCATGATTGAACTGTTTGGCAGTATTTCCATAATTTCATTTCTTTTTGTGCAAAATATAATCTCATTTTGCTTTCTTATTCAAATCATTTTTTGAGCCATGTTAGTAATGTTGTTCCACCGGGCGTGCCAAAGGATTGTTACTTCAAAATTTGCTGGATAGACAGAAATGTCCCAATTGGCAGACAACTTTCATGTGATTATTTGGAATGGTTTCAAATGCTTTGTTTTAGGACTTCTTTAGATGAAAATTGAAAAAGACTCTCATTGTGTGAAGGCGAAGTTTAAAACAAAGAACTAATACAAGATAATTCATTTATTAATCCATTCGAATGGACTTCGGTTACAAAAGATTGAATGAAACAGCCTTAACTATACTATTAATTGCTCCTAAATTATCCTAAAAACTACTCTTAATAATGCCCAGATCATGGGTCTTTTGGGGGTTTGAATGTGTCCTATATATTTCACTGAATGCCCTTTTTATAGCTATCTTTATCACGATCACATGATGATAACTCCCAATTGGTTACCTTCTTCTTTTCAAATTTGGTTGTGATTGATCATCTCCCGTCTTTCTTCAACTTTTGTCACAAGACACTTCTTCAAAAAATCTAGAATGATTGGTGTCAATACATTGAATATTGCTGAGATTTTATATTTCAGGCCCAAACAATTTTTTTTTCATTTTTGTTGTTTGTAGAGTAATAATTGCGAACTCAAGTGGGATTAAGTGTTTAACTAGTACATGGTGGTTGATCCGTCAATGAGAGAAAAAGTATTTTAATAGATTTGGATTTGCTTAAGATGGCTAAACTTATGCGACCCAGGGCATGCATTATATACTTTTCTAGAAAATGCATCACAGCTAGCAACTTTGCAGATGGCCGAGCTTGGGTTAGATCTAAAACCATCAAACCCACCCTTGTATACGGGTCATGAATTAGGCATAAATCGAATGATTTGGAGAAATAAATGGTCGAAGAAAGATTTGAGGAAATGATCAAAGGGAGAGGCTCCTCAGTTGGAGTTCTTTTTTTTTTTTTGGTATTGCGATAAAGATATTTGTGCTAGTTTACGCGCACTTCGATCATCTCTAAGGTACTATCAAAGACATGCCACAATTGGAGGTTTGTTTTGACATAGAGCATAGGCTATAAAAACTTACTTGAAGTCCTCCAAGGACTACTTTTTGAGGGTTGGGGATAGATCTCCAAACTCTACATTGTGTGCACATTATTTGTAGCCATCATGGTGAGATGTGATCCTTAGATACTGATTATGTTTAATGTCGATAAAAGCATAACCCACATTTTGTTAAATAATTTGATATTTGAATCCAAATGTTCAATCTAAATAATTGAAAACAAAATTAGATACAAACCAAGATTAAAGTCGATCAAAACAAAATGCCTTAACATTCATAAACCACATTTCAATGAAAAAATTAACTTTCATTCGACCTCAAAAATTCAAATAGCATAAGGCCTTGGACCAAAAGTACTAGGGGATGAAAGCGTGTAATATTTCCATTCTACTCTGTCATATGCTCTTTGGAAATTCACACTGTGTCTTGCTCCCTAGTTGATTGCCTAGAGTTAATTTGTTCTTGGACATCTTGGACTAGCAATGCTATATTGTGGTGAAAAGAACCACCTTCTTCTTTGGCCATCTTTGCCATTCTCCCTATCTCTCTAGCTCTTGTTCTTCTCTCTTCTGCTTCCTCTCCTTCACCCATCAACATATCAACACACGTCATTATAACGTTCTTCTTAACCAACACTCCAATCTTTTCTGCATCTCTAATCCTAATTTGAACCTCTACACCAACTCTCACTCCAATCCTTAGCACTGGAACAATCAACTTCTCATTCAGAAATTGCTCTAAAAATATTGGCCATGTTATCATTGGCAAACCAGAAACCTCTTCTAATATAGGGTTCCAGCGACACTGTGTTAAAAATCCCCCAGCTGCAGGATGAAACAATATCAGTACCTGTGGTGCCGAACCAGGTATCAAAAGCCCTTTCCCTTTGATCTTTTCCTTGAATCTTTCTTCCACAATCTATGCCTTGAAACCATCCAGTTTATACCTGATAACCCAAATGAAGGTTGGTTTGATGCCTCCAAACCCAACCCAAGCTCTATCATCTACAAAGTTGTTAGGTGAAGATTGCCTAGGTAAGCATAGAGCACAAACCCCGGCTCAAATGAGTCGAGCCATTTTAGGCAATGGTTTTCATTGATAGCAGACTTGTTACCTCTTGTGTCTTTGATTGTGCTCAGTCAATCATTTATGACGGTGTTTCCTTTGTGGATCTATTCATTCAATGCTCAAGTAATCTATTTCGGATATATTCATTCAGTGGAAGTATGGCGGTCCTTCGTTTATGGGCCTAGTACAACTATTGTGAGCTTATTTGTGAAGCTTAGTGTATTCCTCAAACTTTTATTAGTAGACGTCCCAAACCAGTGAAATATATTACATCCTTCTACTTTTTTTCTTTTCTATTTATCTATATTTCATTGCTCTCTTCTTAGGCCAATTTATCTGTATTAATAAAATTTTAAATTTCATTCCCTATAACACGAATTGATCTTTATTATAAACTTTGGTTTAATGATATTTTAGTTTAATTTATCTGTTTTAACAAAACTTTGATTTTCATTGTACTTAACACGAATTTATCTATGTTATAAACTTTGATTCATGATTCTTTTATTTTAAATTTATTTGTTTTAATAAGTCTTAGATTTTAAAAAGTATTTAAGGTCAATCTATATGTATTAATAAATCTTTGATTTTTATTATTGTAACATGAATTTATCTGTATTATAAACTTTTGATTGCTATGATTTTTTAGATGTATTTATCTATTTAATAAAACATATTTTTAAAACTGTTTTAAGTGAATTCATCTGTATTAATAAAATTTTATTTTTTATTTTATGTCACACAATTTATTTGTATTATAAACTTGAGTCATGCAAAATCAAAAAATTCTTTTGATAGGAAAAACATTTGACAAAAGCAGGAATTGAGTCACAAATTTCAAATGTTGTTACTAAGTGAGACAACTGTATTTGCGTCACAGAAAGCGTGACTTGAGGACCCACCACATCACTTGAGTTACTAAAAAGCGCAATTATTTGATGGTGAAAACTGTGCCACATCATTTGAGATAAAAATTTTGATAAATTTTTTTAGTAAGCATACATTACTGAAAAAGATGATGCGCATGGACCCCTGGTCACTTTTCCCTATTTAAAACCTTCACCATTATCTCATTTTTATATTGATTACTACCATCATCACCACCACCACTACTCCCCTGCCACCATCCACCACTGCAACCCACTGTCGCCCATCACCGTTAACTACCACCACCACTACAATCCTCGTCAACCACCACCATCGACGCCCCCACCCACTACTACCACCACCCGCCACATCATCACCCAAAGCGCGCCACCACCACTCACTATCGCAGCCCACCAACGCCCATCGTCGCCACAAACCACTATCACCCACAACCACCAACCGCCGCCACCACCATCACCCACTACTGCCACCCACTTATCCACTACTACCTCTCAAAACTGCCACAAACCACAACTAACTACCATCACCACCACCTTCCACAACTACCACAAACCATAACCACCCACGAGCATTGCTGGACATCACCACCACCCACCCTCGTAACCCACCACCACGACCACCATTCCAACCGTCGTTGCCACCACCCACGCCAATCACCACCATCGCTGCCGCCCACACCCACAACTATCACCACCACAATCCACCGCTACCACCACTGTTGCCACCACCACCACCCAATACCCACCATTGTCCCCACCATCATTGATGCCCACAACCATTACCACTGCCACTACCATCACCCACCACCACCGCCTAGTACCACCACTATGATCACCGCCTAGTACCACCATTACCAACGCCCACTATCATATCTACCACAACCATCACCATCACCCACTACTGACAACCACCACCACTTTCGCCATCATGACTACCATCTAAAAACACAACACCATTATCATCGCCGCACACCACCACCACAACCACAATTATGCACTACCACCACCAATCTCCAAAATTTTCACAAACAGTGAACTAAAGAAAATATTAAAATTTTGAATTGAGAAATATATATACACACACACACACACACAAAATAGTGAACTCCAAAAATATTGAAAAGAACATAAACAATGAACTTTAGTAGAATGCAACTTCTAGTTCAATAAATTTTCATAAATAGTGAACTTTAATAGAATGAAACTTGTGGGGGGGGGGGGGGGGGTGAAAGATAGAGGGTGGTGGTGGACTTGGAAGGCGGCGTGAAGGTAGACTAAAGACAGTGAACTCAATGTTAGTGAACTAAAAAACAGTGAACTCAATGACAGTGAACTAAAAGACAATAAATTAAAAGACAGTGAACTAAAGACAGATAACTAAAAGACAGTGAACTAAAGACACTCTCTATCTTTATATAAATATGTGTTTCGTTACAAGAATATGGCCTAGAAGGTTCTTTATGTTAGCACACACTATTCTCATAAGTCTAACCAATGGAGTCGCTCTCCGCACCAGAGGAAAACCCATAGCAGCCCATGTTTTTCTCCATACCCAATCAGCATATGTGTACTCAATAAATAAGTGCTGAGTCGTTTCTTCAGCTCTCTTACAATCGACCATAAGCCTTCATCATATCCAATTTTGGAATAATGTTACTGCCCTCCACCTTTATGTCCAACTCATTTACCTTTAATTGTGCCAAAGAAATACAATCACTGATGGTCCTTCCATTAACAAACCCATGCTGCTCCTTAGAAATAATTCGTGGAACAATAGAAGATAATCTCATTTCAAAAAGCTTTGTAATTATCTTATACACGAAATTACATAAACTAATGGACCGAAATTATGAGAAAGAAGATGGAACCTCCACCTTAGGAAGTAAGAAAAAAAAAAAAAAAAACCTTAGGAATTAAGCACAGTAAAATTGAGTTAACAGACTTGGGAATGATACTGCCTTGCAAGAAAAAATTAGCAGCCTTTAGCAAATCTTCTTTAATTATATGCCAGGAAACTTGATAAAATTTTCTAGAAAATCCATCTGGACCTGGAGCACTAACAGAAGACAGAAAAGCCCACTTCTTTAAGCTTTTCCATGTAACAAGGTCAATTACTGAATCATTGTCCACCTCCGTTATGAGCTTCGGCATTACTGATAATACATGAGAATCAACCAAGTGCGGCTCTGAAATATAAAGTTTTTTTCCAATTCCCTTGCTTCTTTACTCCAACATTAAAAAAATGGTGCAAGAGTATTGATAGACTCCCTTGAATGGTTGCTTCTGTTACTCCATGCAACCAAAATAAGGCTGAAAAGAAGTAAAAATCTCTTCTAATATATATGTGTGTATATATATATATATATATATATTCATTTTTGTTGTTTTGTAGATTAATAATTGTGAACTCAAGTGGGATTAAGTGTTTAACTAATACATGATGATGGTTGCTGTATATGAACGATAAAAGAAAAAAAAAAAAAAAGGGATCTGAATCCACTTAAAATGGCTGAACTTATGTGAAACAGGGTCTATAAAACATATCACTGCTAGTCCTCCAAGGACTAGTTTTTGAGGGGGTTGGGGGGAATCTTGAAACTTGATATTGTGTGGATATTATTTGTGGCCATCATAGTGAAATAATGGTCCATAGACACCAAAAGCATAAAGCACATTAGGGAAAATAATTTAACATTTGAATCCAAATGTTCAATCTGAGGAATAGAAAACAGGCCATGATTAAGGCCAATAAAAGCATAAACCACATTTCAGTGAAAAATTTAACAGCCGAATCAAAACATTTGACCTAGGAAATTCAAATTACATAATGTCTTGGACTAAAAAGTACTAGGAGATGAAAGCTTGTAAGATTTCCATTCCATTCCACTTATTTTAAGAGAACTTCACTGTGTCTCATGCTCTTTGGTAATTCACTCAGTGCCATTCTCTCCAGATGATTGCCTAGAGTTAATTTGTTCCTGGACATCTTGGACTAGCAATGCCATATTGTGGTGAGAAGAGCCGCCTTCCTCTATAGCCATCTTTGCCATTCTCCCTATCTCTCTTGCTCTTTTTCTTCTCTCTTGTGCTTCCTCTCCTTCACCCATCAACATGTCGACACACGTCGTTAAAACATTCTTCTTAACCAACACTCCCATCTTTTCTGCATCTTTAACCCTAATTTGAACCTCTAAACCAACCCTCACTCCGATCCTCAGTACTTGCACAACCAACTTCTCATTCAAAAATTGCTCCGAAAACATCGGCCATGTTATCATTGGCAAACCTGCAGACACCCCTTCTAATATAGAGTTCCACCCACAATGTGTTAAAAATCCCCCAACTGCAGGGTGAGACATTATTAGTACCTGTGGTGCCCAACCATGGATCAAAAGCCCTCTCCCTTTGATCCTTTCCTCGAATCTTTCTTCCACAATCCATTTCTCGAAACCATCCGGTTTATACCTGATAACCCAAATGAAGGGTCGGTTTGATGCCTCCAAACCCAACCCAAGCTCTATCATCTGCAAAGTTGCCAGGCGAGACAGATTACCTAGACAGGCATAAAGCACAGACCCTGGCTCGAATGAGTCGAGCCATTTCAAGCAATGGTTTTCATTGATAGCAGACTTGCTACCTCTAGCGGCCATATCCGTATTATCTTTGTTGCAGAGTGAAACTGGGCCGACGCACCAAACTTTTTTACCTTTGGCCTTGACATATTCTTTGACATACTCTGTCTCCAATTCCTCGAAAGTGTTAACCAATATCCCATGTGCAGCTTCTTCAGCCTCTCTTCGTTCTTCAAGGAGATCTTTCACGGGAGATGGGTCTGGGTCTACAATGCCCGAAACCTGTGCTTTTTTTAGTTGAATTCGATCAGGCAGGCCGGGCACAACAAAATGATCTGATTCAGAGTTAATATCATGAACCACCCTGGACGTTTGCAAATTGTGTAGGCACAAGAGAGAGAAACAACCATACCCATGGAAAAAGAGCCTCGGAATCCGTAACTCGCGGGCTATACTGTTTATCCATCTGAACTGCACATCAGAAATTATGCAGCTTGGTGGTGGTTTTAACACCCTGAATAAATTTTCTACCTGTTCTTGTAGCAATCCGATGGCGACCAAAAACTTGCCGGTAAGATTGATTGAAGGAAGCTTATCGAGCCTCTCGCACCCTTCCTGTAGCCCTGCTTCTGCATATGGAAATCGAAGTTCGATTACTCGGATTTGAAGCCCAGATTTTAATGCTCGATCAGTGGTAGATTTAAATCGATTGGCATTGAGGGGTGTTGTGAGGATGGTGACGAGAACGCCTTGCTGTGCCAATAATCTGGCAGTGTCTACCATGGGAATAATTTGGCTCTGAGACAGAAAAGGAAACAAGACAAAGTGAAGCTCTTGGGCTTGAGGAGAAGCCATGGAAGCAAACTGGTCTTGTGTCGCTCTTAACTATTTATGGAATTCTGCCAATTCCTTTATAGGGTGGGTGCTTCCAGTTATATACTAACTAGTTTTGAATTATAGTGAACAGGCAAGCCAAAAGTCTACGAAAAAATTATGGGGCTGATCATCATCCTCTACTTTCACTTTTTATTATTTTTCAATCAGTAATTACAAATTATTTAAAACAAAATGATTGTTATGCATTTCGATACTCCATCGACATTGGGTAAGAAAATGTTGCAGAGCCGGTGTCAACTGCCACATTATTAGATTAGTTTTTTAAGTCACAATGACATTACTTATTCTATCATTTGATACATCATTATATCAACAAATAAAGTTAATTTTAGATCCCCATAACCTTACATTATGGATTAACAATGATTTGAACAAGATTGACCACAGACATTACATCTAGTTCTTGTAACAAAAGCTTTGTCCAAACCACATATATTCTAATACAAATGGTGGTCCTGAATGGCTCACTTAAATTGACTAATGCAATAGTTTTTGACCCTAATAATTTGTCGAAGTAGGTTAGAGAAATACTTGAAGACAAACATGAATCATATGAAAATTATATATTTTGAAAAAATGACCATCGTTATGAAATTAGTAAACCTTTCGCCAAACATGGTGACCACACTTTTTTTGACTTTTTGTAGCAAAACATGAATTGTAAAGCACGTCTAAGTTTGGTTTTAGATTTTGTTTACTCATTCATTATTTTCTTTTGGGCCAAGTACCGACATAGAATATTTCAATATCATACTGAAAAGTTGTCGCTCTATCAATTAAGAACAAAATTATAACATCAGTGGAAAATTTATGAAATATAATAGACAAAATTATCACAATAATGGAAAAAATTAAAATATTAGTGAAAAATTTATAAATTAGTGAAAATTTACAACAGTAATGGACAAAATTACTATAATAGTAGGTAAAATTATAACATCAATGAAAAATTATAACAATAGTAGGCAAAATTACAACATCAATGAAAAATTTACTATAGTAATAGGCAAAATTACTACAATAATGAGCAAACTTTAACCATCATTTGAATTACTAGTGGAAAATTTTATTGACTATATAAGTGGAAAAATTACAACATCAGTGAAAAAATTTATAACAGTAATGGACAAATTTACAACATCAATGAAAAATTTATAACATCAATGAAAATTTATGACAGCATTAGGTAAAATTACAGCAATAGTGGGCAAACTTTAATCAATATGCTAGTAAAAGTATGATTGTCACTTTTAACCATATTTGTCGTAAATACAACACTAGTGCATTCCACTAATGTCATAAATTTATCTTTAAGTTTGTATTATTATCCACGGTTCTCACAATATTAACCAAAATAAAAGTAAAATTGGTTTATATACTAATAACTTTAACCACAATCATTCTAAGCTTACAATATTTGTAGAAAAATTACTATAGTAATGAGCAAAATTACAACATCAATGAAAATTTTATAACATTAGTGGGATTTAGAAAAATAGTGGAAAATTTAGAAAAATTAAAACAACAGTGGAAAAATTATAATAGTAATGGGCAAATTTACAACATAATAAAAAATTACAACATCAATGAAAAATTTATAACAACAGTTGACACAATTACAATAGTAGTGGGCAAACTTGAAGTAATACGGTGGTAAAAGTACGATTGACACATTTAACCACATCTGTCATAAATATGACATTAGTGCATTCCACTGATGTTGTAAATTTACTTTTAAATTTGTATTATTATCCACGGTTATTGTAATTTTTACGAAAATAAAAGTTAAATAAGTCTACATACTAATAACATTGTCCACAATCATTCTAAGTTAACCATAATCTGTAATAAATTTTTCTTTTGATGTTGTAATATTACCCTAATTAATGATAAAATTATCTTATATACTCGTAATCTTATCTATAATCATTGTATTTAACCCTGAATTATAGTAAATTTTCCCCTTTTGATATCATAAATTTTTCCCAATTGTGGTAAATTTATTCACCATGGTTTTAACTTAACCTCTTTTTTGTCGTAAATGTATCATTTATCCTCGTAATATTACCCTGAATTGTCATAATATTAACCAAAACAATCATAATATTAATTAGAACAATCGTAAATTAACCTTTAAACATATAAATTTATCTACAATTATTGTAAACTTACCCTTAAAGTGGTAAATCTGTCTTAATTGTGGTAAATTGTCCACAGTTTTACTAAATCTCACTTTAGTAACTTTGTGATCGATCATAGACATTTGTGATTGATCCTAACATTCTTTTAACATTTTATGGTATATTCTAAACCATTGCGATAGATCATAATCTATTGGGATAGATCACAAAAAATATAGTACTATGATCTATCACAAAAACGTAGGATCGATTGCAATTTTTCTTTTTATAACAAAAAATTGTCATGAAGTATAATGATATATCGTTTCACTTTATGATTGATCACAATCTCTCAAGAAACCACTTTGGGGGAGACTACTGTAACATTGCAATAGATCTCAAGCTCTTGGGATAGATTGCAAATATTTTAGAGATAAAAAAAAAACATTTAAATTTCTATTATTATCCTCGGTTATTATAATACTAACCAAAATTAAGTAAGCTTGATAGATCTCAAGTTCTTGTGATAGATTTTAAACATTCACAAAATTTAATTTCGCCAATTAAAAATTTTGTCAATTCAAAAATAAAATTTAAAATTTAACAAAAAAAACATTCAATTTCACAAATTCAAAATTCACTTTCACCAAAATTAATATAAAATTCACCTTTAATTTTATTTATTAAAATTTATTTTCATAATAATTTCATAAAATTAATACCAACCTTATTGCCAATTTTACTAAATAAACATTAATTTTGTAACCAAATAAATACCAACTTTTGTCAACGGACTAACCAAGTTATTTTTTACTTATTAAAATTTGAGTCGGTTAAAATTCAATTTGATTTTTAATCGGCTCTCATCAAATGTTAATAAACTCAAAAATAAATTTTAATCGGTTTGAATTTTAAAAAATAAAAAAAATATAAATTTAATCAACTCAAATTTTAATATGTAAAAAATAAATTCTCATCAACTTGAATCGAATTTTGATTAGCACGAATTTTAAGAAGTAAAAAAATATAAATTCAATCGACTTGAATCGAATTTTAATCAGTGTTAGACGCTAGTAACTTAGGTTGAGCTCAAATCAACTCGAATTTTAATATGTAAAAAAAAATTAATTGGCTCAAATTTTAATATGTAAAAAAAATTATTCAGCTCGAATCTGAATTTTAATCGGCTCAATTTTAATATGTAAAAAAATAATTTTTAATCGACTTGAATTTTAATCAAATTTTATGTTGAAATATAGTTTGGGGTTTATGTATGGGTTATTTTGGTATTCTAATATTAATTTATTGTTAAGTTGATTAATTAAATATTAATTTGATTAACTGTATATTAATTTCTTATTAATTTGATGAATTTAATATTTATTAGATGTTAATTTGATGAATTAAATCTTAATTATTTAAAATTGAATATTAATTTGATACATTGAATACTAATTGGATGACATTGAATATTAATTGTATGGATTAAATATAAATTGGATTCATTAAATGTTAAATTTGTGTCAATTTGATGAATTGAATATTAATCAGATTAATTTGGATGTTGATCTAATGAAGTTAATGAGAACTTGCTAAATTTGATGAATTGAATATTAATAAAAAGAGATTGAATGTTAATTTGATGAAGTTGAGTGATAATTTATTGTTAACTTGATAAATTGAATGCTAATTGAATTAATTTATGTGATAATTTGATGTCAATTGGATGAATTGAATGTTAATTTGATGAAATTTTATGTTAATTTGACGAGTTTAATGTTTATTAGATAATTTTGGAGTTTAATTTTATGAATTGAGTATTAATGAGATGAATTTAAATATAATTTGAATAGATTAAATATTAATTTGGTTTTAATTTGATGAATTGAATATTAATTGAATGAATTTGGATGTTAATATGATGAATTTGAATGTTAATTTAATAAATTGAATATTAATTAAATAAAATTAACTATTAATGATTGCAGGTTAAATTTGTCCCGATAACATTAGTTTTTTTTGGGGGGGGATTGTATGAGAGATGAGTGTATAAGATAGTGTGGGAGAGAGAGTTATATGAGAGACAAAATATTAGAGTTGTAAAAGAAATGAAAATCCAATTAAGATCGTCAGATTAATAATCCTCAAATGATCTGAGCAACGAAAAGTCAAAGACAAACAATCTAACTAATTTATTATATAAAATATATGAGAGAGAAATAAAAATTGACAAAATCCATAATCATGAGCTTAATGTTCGAGTTAGCTGCTAGTCGGATTGGAGAATATGAGATAGAATTTTTAATCAAAACATGAGATTTGAAAATCTTTTAAACTATTTTTTTCAAACCTATGTCACCAACCCTCCTCATACACCATTACCAAACAGGCCGAAGGATTGTTTGGTGGGCGTTGTTTCGAAACAAGAACCACACAAGTAGAACGTGCATCGAATCTACCTTACCAAACAGCCCGAAGGATTGTTGGGTGGGCGTTGTTTCGAAACAAGAACCACACAAGTAGAACCTTCCACTGATGATGATGGTGAAAGGGAAAGGGAAACGGACATGACATATGAGCCTTTTGTTTTGGGGGCTCTTGAAGCTCCTATTTTAGGCACATGTAAAATTCTGTTGAAAATTAATGCCAGCTTGGCCTTTTCATTCAATGTATAGTTTATTCTTAATGATTTTTAAGGTTATAAAGTATTTTGATCCACTGACCTAAGACTCAATCTTGATAACAAGATTGAGACGGCGGTATAAGGTAATGAAGCATAATCTACCAACTGGTATAATAAAGAGACAGCGAAAAACAAAAGTCTTGACCCATTCAAAACATTCAATGTAGTCGAAATAACTGAAATTTTAAATTCAGTGTTTCATTGTTTCGGCCTACCTCATAGCTGGTCAAGGACTCAAAAGAAACGTGATTGTTGAGGGTGCAGTCACTTTAGAGCATCTCCAACGGATGCTTCTAATGGGTAAAATAACTAAAATTTAACTATTTTGGAGCAAAAATTCATCTCCAATATATGTTATTCATATTATGTAAAATACATTTTTGCTACAATGACACTATAAATATAGAGTATAACTGTAGAAATATGTAAACATTTATATATATTATTTTCTCTCTCTTCCTCTTATTTTTTTCATTCTCTCTCTTTCTCCTTTTCACTATTCCCAAAAAAACTAATACAACAGAGATGATAAATAATATTTAAAAGGAGTAATTAAAAATATAAAGAATCCGTTGAAGTGTGTATTGAAAAAATGAGTAGCTAAAATAGAAAAAGTTATTTTTTGGGTAACTAAAATAACTACTATTGTTGGAGATGCTCTAACAGATGCATCAAATGCCAAAAATAGGCAAATTTTAGCTAACCAAAGTCAAAACAGCACTCCAACACATTATGTTCATATGTTGTAAAATAGATTTTTGCTACAGTGATGCTATAAATACAGAGCATCACTGTAGCAATATGTAAACATCTTATATATTATTTTCTCTCTCTTCCTCTTATTTCTTCCATTCTATCTCTTTCTCCCTTTCACTATTCCTAAAAAATATAATACAAAAGGGATGATAAATAATATTTAAAATGAGTAGTTAAAAATATAGAGAATCTGTTGGAGTGAGTATTGAAAAAATAAGTAGCTAAAATAGAAAAAATTGTTTTTTAGGTAGCTAAAATAACTACTATTGTTGGAGGTGCTCTTAGAACTTAAGAACAGAGTTGTTGCATTATTTTTTTTTATTTTTGGGCAGAGCAATTTAGAACTTGTCAAATTATTAAATTAATTAAACATAAAATAAATAACATAAAAACTGAATGAGAGAGAATTTTGGAGAATTATTTTCTTCTGTTGGAAAAGTATAATTTCACAAAAAAACTTAATATAATTTCACCGTGCCAAGGGAAATTTATGGATCGATTTTTTTGTATTAAATTTGGAGGACAACCTTCTAGAATGTATTGGAAAGATTTTTTTTTTAAAAAAAAAATTGGACAGTTGCTTAGTAGAGAAGTATAGAGGGAAGAAGAAAAATGTTCATATAATATTTATAAATATTGAAAAAACGTATAATAAAATTGAAAATCAAGAAATACCAACGAGTAAATGATTTAGATTTGTAGGATTGATCATTAAAAATGGAGAGATTTGATACGATGTTACTTATAGAATCAACACTGGTTGGTTTAAGTAGAGAAAATCCTCTGACATATTTTGTGATAAAATGATACCAATAAAATTGAAAAAACAAGTTTTACCAAACAACTATAAGGATGCCAAGGTTATATGTGATGAAATATTGAGCAACTAGGAAACAACATAGTTATAAAATAAACGTAGCAGAAATGAGAATATTATGGTGGATGTGTGAAAAAATTATAAATGATAGAATACGAAATGATTATATTAGAGAAATGGTAAGAGTAACTCCAATTGAGGATAAGTTGAGATAATAGATTAAGATGGTTTGGTCATGTTCAATGAAAGTTGTGATAGAGACACTGGTTAGAAAAAGTGATATAATTTATTTTAATGTTACTAAGAGTATGGGTAGATCTAAATTAATATTGAATAAAATAATAAGAAAATGTATAAAAATATTTAACTTAAATGAGCATATAGTGCAGACCAAAATGAATGATAAAGACAAACTCATATAATCGACCCCATATGATTGGGATATATGACTTGATTTAGTTACTTACTAGAGAAACAAATATGAATAAAAATTTTAGGAGTAGCTCAAGTGATAACAAAGATGAACTATAAACCTATACGTTTTGATTTTGAATTTTGGCAATCCCTTAGAATCAGACCATAAATAATTTATCTTTCATGAATACTCTAAATTAACCTTCATGTCCTCAAATTAGGTTTGCAAATTAAATCCAAATAATATTACATCTCTATTAATAAGGCAAATACCAAATCAAAGGTGGACAACAATAACAGGTCAACAACAAAAAAAAATACTTTCAAAAAAAAAAAAACAAATTATAGACCACACACACGTTCTTTCCAATTGACAATATTATAGAAACGAGGATTACTCTCATACTCGTTAGACATTAAAGTCCAAAAAGAGGTCAAAAATAATATCGATCTCATAAATCTTTCTTTTTTAGGTTGTCATATGTTTAGAATTGCACTGATTACTCTTTCGAATTCAACAGGTGACCACCTAGACTTGAGCTGGGTTCATGGGCAGAGCTGCGCATGGTCGAGGGTGGGCATAGACCCCTGGGAAAAAAAATTTCTTTTTAGCTAGGTGTGTGTGTGTGTCTATATATATATATATTGTTGTGTAATATCTCACTTATGCCCATCCAAAATCAAAAACAATCAGACTGGGTTCAAACAAAAAAAAAAAAAAAAACGGCTAGGCCCACTCAAAAAAAAAAAAAGGAAATTTAGATGTCGGTCCCTCTATATGGACTTATTTAGAGATAAGTCCGGTAAAAAAATTTATTTGGTTTTAAGTCCGTTTTTTATCAAGTTTACTATTATACCCCTACCCTGTAGAATAGCAACAAAGGACGTTCGATAATTATAGAAAGTCACATAGGTTAGATCATTGAAGTATATATGAAAACCGTTGATTGAGTTATATACGAAAACCGTTGATTGAGTTATAGATGGAAACCATTTATTAAATATTCTGATAATTAACGGAAGTTTTATACGAAATGTATATATTCTGATAGTTATATATGGAAGATTGATGTATGAATAAATTATTGGTATATTCACTACAACAAAAAGTATTTTTTGCGACGTTTTTAAATTTGTCACAAAAAATTTTACTATTCGCGATGATTTTATAATTTTGTCACAAATTTCTATTTTTGCAATTTTTTTGCGACGTTTTTTAAAAACGTCACGAAAAGACGATTCTCTCCTAATTGTTTTCGACGGGAGAAATGGCAGGAATTGACAAATTAAATAAAACATAATAATTTAATTAATTTTTTGCGACATTTTTACAAAAATGTCGCCAATAAATTTTAGGTTAATAAAAAATTTAAAAAATAATAATTTAATTAATTTTTTACGACGTTTTTACATAAACGTCGCCAATAAATTTTTGGGTAAATAAAAAATAAAAAAATAATTATTATATTTATTTTTTGCGACGTATTTCTAACAATGTCGCCAATAATTTTTTACATAAATAAAAAATTTTTAAAAAATAATTAAAATATTTTTCGCAATGTTTTTAAAAAATGTCGCCAATAAAGTTTTACGTAAATAAAAAAATTTAAAAATAATAATTAAATTAAATTTTTGGGACGTTTTTTATTAAAATGTCGCCAATAATTTTTTACTTAAATAAAAAATTTTAAAAATAATAATTAAATTATTTTTTTCGACGTTTTTAAAAACGCCGCCAATAAATTTTTAAGTACATAAAAAATTTAAACCTCATCTCTCTCCCGTCTACCCGCCCTTTCTCTACCCCTATCTCCCTCGTATCTCTGCCCCTCTCCGTGCTCCTCTGCCTCCGTCTCTCATTAAAGTTTAAACGAAAATTCTACACTCCCATTCAAGTTGTCCCTCCTTTGCACTTCTCCACCCTCAGTATCCTCTTAACTGTGATGCCATCTCAATTGGGTATATGACTTAATGGTATTGAAAATATAGTGTCCAGTATTTTATCATCAGAGTTTAAGAGACATTAAATGTAATTAGAGATGGTTTAAATCATCTTAAAGGATTAATGCCATTTTTTCTATTTTTAGAAGTTCTTGTTTTTTGATTCTTGTAATTCATTCGTTTTGGAAATAAAATTTTATTTTTTTTAAAAAGATGTGAATTGTATTAATTGTGTTAGTTTTTTATTGAACATAAGTATTATTGGTGTACAAGTGAAAATTTTTATTTGAATATCATTTTTTATGAATTATTTTTTTAAAAAAAGAACTTTTTTGCGACGAAATTAAAATTGTCACGCAAAATTGTAAGAATAATCTGTCTCGCAACGATTTTTATACGTCGCAAATATATTTATTCAATTATTTTTTACATTTTTTATTTATGTAAAAAACAGTATCACCACGATTTTGTTTTGTCGCAAAAAATTAATAAAATTATTATTTTTTATATTTTTATTTAAGGAAAAAATTATTCGCGACGATTTTTTTATGTCGCGAAAAATTAATTAAATTATTATTTTTTATATTTTTTTTATTTATGTAAAAAATTATTCTCGACGATTTTTACACGTCGTGAAAAGTTAATTAAATTATTTTTTTTATATTTTTTATTTATGTAAAAAATTATTTGCGACGATTTTTTACGCCGCAAAAATTTAATTAAATTATTATTTTTTACTTTCTTACGCTGGTGGAATGGATTTTAGTTATGTTTTTTTACTTTTCGCGACGTTTTTTTCGTCGCGAAAATTTTGTTTTTGCGACGAAAAAAATTTTGCATCGTAAAATACTTTATGCGACCAGGTTATTGCGACGAACACGCGACGAAAAAAAAACGTCGCAAAAAATCATTGGCGACGATTTTTTTAATTTAACGACGAAAAAAATTGTCACAAAAAACGATTTTTGTTGTAGTGATTAAGTAAAATTCAGATCACAAGATTTCCTTAACAATTCAAATTCAATAGTAACATGATACAAACATAAGGTGATACTGTAGCATAATGTTATATTATCAATATTCTAACTAGCATATAGTAACATGATACAAAATCACCAAGCGTAATGGATATATAACAATTATCAAGAATTATGAGTACAAGTAACATGAACAGTGCCACCTAATTAGCTAGTGTAAACATAGTAACATCAACTTAGTAACATTAGTTTCTCAACTGAATCTCAGTAACATCATTTTTAGTAACATTAACCAAACACAATTTTGAGTTCCCATATTACAATTTTATGGAATGAACATTACATTATACATAACATTATAATTCCATTATAATGTTCCTAAGTTGATGTTAGTATGTTTATATCAATTAATTGGGTGACACTGTTCATTTTATTTTTGAACATAATTCTTGATTATTGTTTTATATTCATTACACTTGGTGATTTTGAACCATGTTATTATGTGCTGGTTAGGATATTGATAATATAACGTCATGCTACATTGTCACCCTATGCTTGTATTATGTTACTATATGTTTGTATCATGGTACTATTGAATTCAAATTGTTAAGGAAATCTTGTGATATCAATTTCACTTAATATACCAACGATTTATTCGTACATCAAGCTTCTATATAAAACTTCTGTTAATTATCAGAATATTTAATAAATAGTTTTCATATACAACTCAATTAACGGTTTTCATATATAACTCAATTAACGGTTTTTATACATACTTTAATGATTTAACCTATGTAATTTTCTATAACTGGACAAAACTAACACCGTTAAGGATAATTTTGAGATTTTTTTAAAAAATGAACTTAAGTACCTATATATAAGATTAAACGCAGACTTAACCCCAAATAAGTTTTTTTTCTTGGACTCAAGTCATTAAAAGTCCATCTATGGGGACTCACCTCCAATTTTCACCAAAAAAAATATAGCCCACCAGGCCACTAATCACCCATTTTCTATCCTCTCTCTCTCCCTCTCTCTCTCTCTCTCTCTCTCTCCCAGCAACAAACAGGAGTAGCTTCTCTTCAAATTATGGATGTGTCAAAAATTAGTTATGATTAGAAATTACAATTTTATGCATTTGCATTTGTATTTTCTTCCTACTACAATATGTCAATATCTCCTTTAAAATACTAGCGATAGAATTGACAAAATAGTTTGTGTAATGTTAGGCAAAAGAGTTATAATTAACCCCCTTTTTGTGGTTTTTTGTTTGCATAAACTATGTTGACTTTTGGTCTTTTTGTATTCAATGAATTTTTTACCTAACCAATATGATGTTAAAAATACAAATATATACATTCTTTTTATTTATTGGAGGACAAAAAAAATTAAATCTTGTAGTTATAGTGTGCCCCACTCTAGAAAAAATTCCTAGCTCCGCCTTGGTTAGATTCGAGTATGTTCCTAAGGGATAAGAGTGGCTAGCCCTTAGGAGGGGTGTGTGAAAAAAAATTGAATCTGAAACGTCTGAGTTTTTAAAAATCAATTTCAACCACTAGACCACTAAGGGTTGATCTCATAAATCTTCTACTCTTCACATTTATTATCAAAAAGCTTTAATTTTTTTTTTCCAACTAAATCATCCATAAGGTAGGAAAAAAAAAAAAGAACAAAGCCAAAAGATATTCCTTCTTCTAACTCCACCAAAACTCATATCATCGGGATTATAGATGACATATAGAATTTGGTGCCACCTAACAAAATCCCACAAGGTCAAATAACTTATTCTATAGTTATCGTACCAAAAATAAACAATCTATATAGCATTATATCACCTCTACACACAACACATTCTCACTCTAATTATAAATGAAAGTTAGCTAGTTTAACGTAGTAGGGTGCTTCCTGTTGCTGCTGACTAGCTGGTATTGAATAGTTGATAGGCAACAAGACGCTGAGAGTAGGTGGCTTGTAGCCAGAACTACTAATTTGTGGAAAATATTTTGTCGTCCTTCCATGGATGTACCACACACTTGCAGAAAATGTTAAAAGCCCCAAGGAAATATGCACAAATGTAATTTGAGCAAGTTTATCGACCAATGTACATTTAGTAAACTACCTTGTTAATATATTATGTAATTCAATTAAATCTCGACCAATGTTGTTGGACTCAATAGTTGTGCTAGTGGAATGACCCAATTGGATCTGGTTAGCCTAAACTATTTCTAAGAATGATCCGTTTTGGATTGGTTCCTTGGCCAAAGTTTATTATTGGGATCAATTTTTCGTCGGAGGTGACTCTAGTGACGATTTGATCCCTGCGGTCAATCAGTACTAAGTGCTAGCTATCCATTAAGTGAAAAAGCGTTTGCTAGAGTGATTGAGGTTGGTGGTTGTCATTTCCACAGTCGTTGGTCCCGGCTGCTGCATGAGTGTGGTAGCTCACACTCAAAAATCCTTAGATGAATGTCGGGTGTGATCATCTGGTCAACGTAGTGGAATGGTGGTAGTCTCTAATGCAGGGGTGGCTTAACAACATTTGGAGGCTAAAATTATGACGGCCAATAAGACTTTTTTTTTATTATTATTTTAATAATAATTTAATTTTTTAATTTAAAACCTATTATTTTTACTTTTTGATGAAATTTGAAATAAAATAAAATATTTTTTTTGTCAAATTTATAACGGACGATAACAATTATACTAATGTTATTAAGATATAATTTAAGAATATAATTTGAAGACTCAATGTATTGTGACAATTAGATTTATAGTGGAGTGCAGTCAATGTTGTAACTCACTGACAATTCAATAATTATAATCATTATCTTTCTAAATTATGTCATTATCTCAATAACATTGCTCATAAAATTAATCACATAGTTGAGAGTGCAATATATAAACTATAATAGAGGGAGCAATATAAAAAAAGAGTGATAGTTGAATGGATTGTCCTATTTGTAATCTTCACGTTAACTAGTAAAAGTTTGTCGATGGGGTTGGCCCGTATTATGATAAGTTGTGTATGGTACAAGTTTGTATTAAAAGAGATGGAGATATATATATTTCATTTGGTACTACAATAAGTTGCGTGTGTCTTCTTCATTCAAAAGTAGAAGACTTATTTATAGGTAAAATACATAACTTTATTGTATTGTCGGTAAGAGTGCAATCATACATAGGTGTAGTCATCCATCTTCTACGCATGCGCCAATGTCTTTACAACATTATTTGGAACTATGTATCACTATTTTTATATATTTGTCATTCAAATCATAATAATATTGATAACAATTAGAACAAAGTCATCGATTTATGATTCAGAACAACTTTCGGAACTTGATTTCTATAAATTGTTAAGATTTGGATCTTTTAAATAGAATTAGGATTCATTTATTACGATAAGATGGAGGCAAGTAATAATGTTTTTTACGCGGGATGAAATAAATGTGAAAATAAAATAAATTTAGGAGTGGGAATAAAAACTAGATTGCCATTCAGATACTTAACAACTGACCTATAATATTATGATGACAATAACAATTCAGAAAATAATTTGTAAATCAATATTTTCCTAGTACGAAATAAAATTTAATTAAAATACTCAATGATGAAATTTTATAATTATTTTTGAAAAACCTAACCACCATTGCCTCCACCTCACTACCATCATTGCTATCTCTACCATCCACTAGTGTGATGGCCTTCAAGCTGGCCTCTTGACATGATAATGGTAGGTAGATTTTTTTTTTTGATAAAAAATGCTCGTAATTTTATTTAAGTAGGAAAATATTGATTACAATCAGAAATAAAAAAAGCCTTAAGTTCAAACGGGGGACAACTAATCCAACTCCACGGAATAGAGTTAAACATGACATTTGCTGCAACCCAATAAGTTGCTCTATTAAGAGCTCTTGCCTCGTGTAAAAACCTTAAATTTAAGTTTGTGGAGAGATGCCCAATGTCTTCAACAAAGGCGAAGATTTTCCAGGGAAAATTCCTTCGGTTGAGCTCAGTTTGATGATTTCCATATAAATTTAAAAAAAAAAAAAAAACTAGTTGACATGCCATATAAATTTTAAAAACACTTGGTAGCGAAATTTATATAGAAAAATTCAAATAAAAGTGTAACGAATACTCATATGAAAGAGTGAAAACAACATAAAGTTTATTTTGACAAAATTTTAAACTAATTTCAAACAAAGCGTTACAAGTTAGACTTTATTATTCTATAATAAAACTATTTATTTTTAATCGGAAAAATGAATTCTATGCCAAACAATATTGTATAACACTCTTATATAATGCAATTTCATTGGTCAGCTTTCAAATCACATCCATTCATGTGGGACTCCTCCATTGTCCATATGCATCAACCCAGAAAATAGGTGAAGATAAATACTAGGTTAAGATGGCATCCTACAAAAATAATAATTTTTTTAAATTAAGTTATAATTTTTT
This sequence comes from Ilex paraguariensis, assembly GCA_963454935.2. Taxonomy (NCBI): domain Eukaryota; kingdom Viridiplantae; phylum Streptophyta; class Magnoliopsida; order Aquifoliales; family Aquifoliaceae; genus Ilex; species Ilex paraguariensis. Next base: position 96,695 of record CAUOFW020000974.1, read on the forward strand.
TAGTAGTAATTGTAAATTTTTAATATAAAATTATAATTACATTGTACAACAAATTATACTAACTTTTGATACAATACCAAATTTCTTTTTCTGTACATTAGTGTTATCCATCAAGAGATTTTATGTTATGTAATGCAAGTTTTTTTTTTCCAATCAAACACTGTTATAGAGGAAGGAACGAAAAGATTTGCACTTATGGCTTTAAGATTTAACAATAGTGACAATGGTCAGTAAACCAACCGCTAAACTCATAATGCAAGTTTAGTGACCAACCTTCACATTACATCAATTTATGTGGGTCCAATATCTTCTTACGATTATATGGTTGTCCATATACATCAAGTCCATAGCATGACCAATTTGTGTACATTAGTGGAAGGATTAGAGAACATTGTCCACCAAGTAAGATTTAATTCATTATTATTGGATTGATTGTGAGTTCCAATATTAGTTATAACCCGTCACAAATCAGTGATAAAGTAATGTTGTGTTTGATAAAATTAAAAATTAAGTGTTGAAAACTGAATACTGAATATCAAGTGTTGAATGTTAAACTTTTTAATCTATAAACCGCTTGGCATATACTGAAATTGGGTTGAGTCAATCTCTTTTTCAAATGTAAGGAGCTAAAGTCTAAAAACTGTTATTATTATAATTTTGTGTTTCTCTTTTACCATCTCATCATAACTACTTTGATCCTACTACCACCATCATTATTATTTCACAATCACCACCACTACCTTACACATATCATTGCCACAATTGCAACCACCCTACCATCACCTTCTCCAGCATCCCATCATCACCTTTTACACCATCGTACTATCTGTACCCTCACCCTCGATGCTGTTGTTGCCTCCTCTAATATCATGCTCCCATCATCCGTTGTCACTTACTATGCTACAACTGTTGCCACCATCCATCCACCATTAGCATCCCACAATCTCTAACACCCCCATCCAAACTACTTATTACCATCACCTTCATCACTTAACCACAACCCCCACAACTACTACCTTTACAATCTACCACCTTTATACAACCACCGTTGTCACTAACATGGTAGTTAGGGTAAGTTAGTAGTGGTCAACCTGATGGTGAGGGTGCTAAGGGAAAAAGTTGATGGTAGAATGGTGGGAATAGGTAGTGGTGGTAGCGGTAGTGGGGTAGTTGTGGTTGAATATTGACAACGGTGAGGAGTGATAATGGACATGATGGTGGCAATATTTGGGATTTAGTTGGTTGGTAATGGTAGCGAGGGTTGCGAAGTGTTATGTAGGCATGATGAAAGCAATAGTGGAAGTGTGTAAGTGGAGAGGTACGGTGATGGAGTAATGGTGGTTATGGTAGTGGTGAGTGGTGGCGGATATAGTGGAATGATGGTGCGTTTCTTGGGGGAGGGGGGAACAAAGGTAGTTGGTGGTTATGACAACAGCAACAATGATGTGATGGTGGTTGTGGCGATGACGACCATGGAGATGTCAAAGGTGGCAATGCGGATAGTGAAGACAATGAGGTGGTAATGACATATATGGTGGGGTGCTATAAAGGTGAGTGATGGTAACAGTAGGGATGGATATGGTGAGTGTTGTTGGTGATAGATAGGGTGGTAGTAGGGTGGCAATGGTGGTGGTGGTGGCGATGGAGGTGACAGGATGGTGGGTGTTGAAGAGTGAAGAGTGTAAAATAGATTGAGATCAAATTATTTAAGTATAAACTTATTCATTATGATATATCTATAAAATTCTTACTGATTAGCATATTCAACATTGAATGATAAGTAATTAAGTATGTGATGGTGTTTGATAAAACTGAATATTGAATTTTAAGTGCTGAATACTGAATTTTTTAATTCCCATACTATTTGGTATCAACTAAAATTTAAATATTGAATTAAATCAAATTATTTGACAAATATAAGAAGTTGAAGTCAAAAAACTATTATTATTCTAATTTTGTCCGTCTTTTTAACCATCTCTCCACAACTATATTATTCCTACAACCACCGTTGTGATGGTGGTGGCGATGGTGGTAGTGGTGACTACACAATGGTGGTGATTGCAACTGTGGTGGTGACGACACAATGATAGTGATTGCAGTAATGGTGATGGTGGTAGTGGCACAATGATAGTGGTGGTGGCGGCAACATAATGGTGGTGTCAATGATAGTAGTGATGACAATGGTGGTTGTGGCAGTGGCGACAACACAATGGTGGTAGTAATGGTGGATGGTGGATATTGAAAAGTTAAAAGTGTAAAATGCATTGATGGTATATCTTTTTCGGTACATTGAGGGTATATCTATCCATTATTAACAATTGATAAAATTCTTACTGACTAATATTTTAAGAATTAAGTGATAAGTAGGTGACTTTCTATTTAAAATTTTAGCTATTTTTAAGAAGTATACTTTAAGTGGTATGATTTTTTGGTTATCAAACAGGTATAATTCATTAAATACTTAAAGTATTCAATTTTAAGTCTTAAGTGGTGATATAAAACAGCCCCTTACTACTTAAAATTCTAGTTTATTTTAAATAGATACCTAAAATTTTAAGTGGTGTAAGTTTTGATTATCTTAAATAGATACCTACATATCTTTAGTTTTAAGTGCGCTATCAAACACCACTTTAAGTTCAAATGATGTTACCATCCACCCTAAGTATTTTTGGGGACAAGCCAAATAATTCTTCCATAAATGTCTATATGCTTCTGTTGATTTTAATACCATCTATTCTGGACACTGGCTCTATGAGACCACCCTTAGAACTGATTTCTACAAAAACCTGGCTCCCTGTAAACTCCATAACTTTCTTGGCTTCTCAAGCCCCCAAAGCTTCACTCTTTGAATTGTTTCCTTCCACGGCTCAAGGCCACGTGATCCTGGTTGTGAGATTCACTTAAAAATTGGGTTGATAATCGAGCTAAACTTTACGAGTTCGGCTGAACCTGTCGAGCTCTTTTTTAAAACAAACCTAAAAAATAGTTCAAATTCAGCTCGCTTAGAAAATAAGTCGAACTTAAAACGATCCGAACCCGAGTCAAGCCTTGCGAGCTCAAGTCGAGCTTTTTAAGCTCATTTTTTTAAATGAGTCTAAAAAATTGTTGAAGCTCGCCTTATTAAAAATACGAGCCAAACTCGAGTCGAGTCCTATCCGAGCCAAACCGAGTAACTCGACTCAATGATCAGCCTTACTTAAAAGGAGGCACTCTTCAATGATAGGGGATCAAGATTTAGGTCCTCTTTAATTTAAACTTTAAAGTAATTAGAGGGTCTTTCAATTACTTTTAAATGACAAAAACACATCAACAAAATCCTTAAATTTTGTTTTTTGTCTTAGAATGGTTTATGAATTTTCAATTGTCTCAATTTAGTCTCTCAATTATCAATTTTGTCTCAATTAAGTCATTCTGTCAATTTCAACTGTTATAGCAAGCGGTGGCATATGGCGTGTGTGACCACATGAAAAACATGTGGCTTGCCTCCGTTTGTTATAACGACAAAAATTAAAGTATAAGGATTTTGAAAATTCATAGGCATCTAAGTTTTCTTTGACCTCCGACTTGAGGTTCTGAAGTGGGAGTAAATATTTAATGTAGCGATGATACTATATCAGCATTATAATATGATATTACTAACTAATAATAAAACATTAAATGGACAAATGAATCTCATGTAGGTAGTTATTAACTTACATGGAAGGAGAATGGTAGTGTTGAAGTTTGACCCAAACTCTACAAGTGTTTTATTCCTTATTTATTTGGTATTAGTTTTTAATTAGAGTTTTAATGGGTTTAAGAGTTTTGACCCATAAAGTATTTTAGTTAGTTTTTAGTAGTTTAATTAAAGTTATAATAGGTTTGATGCTATTAGTTTTTTAATAGGTTTTGATCTCTTTAAGTCTTATTGTATATATAACCAATGATCTATGGCAGGCTAGTTGGGTTTTAATTCATTGAAAAATAAAACGTTTGGGTAGTAACCTTACTAGAGAATTCTTTGTTTTGTCTTCTTCCTTGATATTTTCTTGATTAATTATTTTTTGTGTGAGATTATTTTTTGAGTGCTTCATATTATTTTGAGATCCTACATCTAGTATCAGAGCTAATTTTAGAGATAGCAAATAGGAATGAGTTCGTTCAATGTCCCGTTGAAAAATTTGGTGGGAGGTCAAATTTTCAATATTGGAAAACACAGACGGAGTTATTTTTCAAGGTCATGGATTTTTCAGAAATTGTGAAAGGCGGGTTTACAGATCTCGGAGATCTACCAACTCACACAAACGCCCAAAAGGATGAATTGATAATTAATCGGAAGAAAGACAGCAGAGCGTTGATGTATATCTATAGAGCAATTGATTCATCAATTTTTGATAAGATTGCTCATGTTTCAATGGCAAAGGCAGCATGGGATGTCTTGATCAATTGTAATATTGGACAAGACAAGGTGAAAAATGTTCAGTTGCAAACCCTTCGTAGGCAGTTTGAGCTTCTTTAGATGGAAAAATCAGAGAGTATATTTGATTATTTTTCACGGACGTTGTTATCGTCAATCAGATGAAAGTCAACGACGAGGATGTGAAGGATCTCCAGGTTATGGAGAAAATTCTTTGGACCTTATCAATGAGGTTCGAATATATTGTCACAGTTATCATAGAGTTAAAGGATCTTGATTCCTTAAGAGTTAATGGTTGATGGTTCCCTGCAAGCCCATGAACAAAGATTGAATGAAAAGACTGAGATTTTAGGAGAAGAAGCCTTGCAAACTCAAACTAGCTTCAAGAAGGAGAAGGATGAGTCCCATAAATCCCAATCAAATCAGAGGTATCAGCATTCAACTAATCAAGGTACGTGGCAAAAATACAAAGATAATAATTGGGGTGAACAATGTGATAAATCCAAAATCAAGTGTCATAATTGTGAAAAATTAGGGCACTATAAAAGGGAATGCTTCAGATTAAAGAGACCTAATAATAAAATTTATCATACTAAAATTGGAGAGGGCAATGATGATAATTCAGAGGTTTTGTTTTTGGTTGATAGTGCAGTAGATGATGTTCGAAAGAACAAGTGGTATTTGGATTCAGGTTGCAGTAATCACATGTATGGTTACAGGGAGATGTTCATTGTATTGGATAAATCTGTTCAATCAGATATTAAATTTGGGAATGCTTCAACCATCCCCATAAAGGGAAACAGTAAAATTTCTATCAAATTAAAAGATGGGTCTTTGAATGCTATTTTAGATGTTTATTATGTTTATGGTCTTAGCCACAAATTATTGAGTATGAGACAGTTGTCAAAAAAGGGGTATGATTTGAGAATTTTTAATAGTATTTGTACAACTAATGATAGCCGCAAGAGACTAATAGCAAAGGTAAATATGACACCCAATCATTTGTTCATTTTACAAATTAATTGTTATAATTTACCTTGCTTTAATTTTAAAATTTCTGGGAATAATTGATTATGGCATATGCGGTTTGGGCATGTAAATTTTCATAGTTTTAGGTTTGCCTGCTATTAATATTCCTAGTAAAGTTTGGGAGACTTGTATTTTGGGAAAAAAAAACATAAGGACCCTTTTCCCGATAAACAAGTTTGGCATGCAAAAAGACCACTTGATTTGATTCAGTTTGATTTGTGTTCTGTTGAAGTTCCTTTCAATGGTGGGAGTAGGTATTTTATTACCTTTATTAATGATTTTAGCAAAAAGACCTGGGTGTATATTTTCAAAAATAAATCTGATGTTTGTGATACATTTAAATATTTTAAAGCTAATGTTGAAAGGCAAAGTGAGAGAAAAATTAAAATTTTGAGGACTGACAAAGATCAGGAATATATGGTTTGTGATGATTTTTTTAGAAATCATGGTATTAAATATCAGTTGACAGCCTGCTATACTCCCCAACAAAATGGTATGACATAGAGGAAAAATAGAACTATTATAGATATGGTTAGATGCATGTTGTAATTTAAAAATATGCCTAAAAGTTTTTGGGCATAAGTTGTTGCTTGTGCTGTTTATGTTTTGAACAGGTCTCCTACTAAAAGTTTTAAGGGAAAAACTCCCTATGAGATTTGGAGTGGTAAGAAGCCAGGTATTCAACATTTGAGGGTGTTTGGTTGTATTGCCTATACCCATGTTCCTGATCCACTCAGGAAAAAACTTGAGGACAAGGTTGAAAAGTCTATTTTTATTGGGTACAATTCAATTACAAAGGGGTACAAGCTTTATAATCCTATCACAGGAAAAATGATTATTAGCAAGGGTATCACTTTTGATGAGCAGGGTGTTTGAGATTGGTCCCAAAAGGAAGGCAAGTCAGCAACACTTGTTACTTTTGATGTTGATGATTTAGTTGGTGATTAACCAGTTGAATAGTCCCCAGCTGTTCAATCCCCGCAACCAGAGTTATCTAGGTGTTCACAATGTGAACGACACATGCCAACTAGATTGGAGGATTACGTTATTGGCACTGACAGTGATCCTTCAGATGAGGATTTGAAAAATTTTGTTTTATATGCAGATTGTGATCCTGTTTCTTTTAGTGATGCCTGTAGGGAGAAACATTGGGTGAAAGCAATGGATAAAGAAATTCATGTTATTGAGAAAAATAATACATGAGAGCTTATTTCTCTTCCCAAAGGAAAGAAAGCTATTGAAGTTAAATGGGTGTACAAGGCCAAATACAAGCCAAATGGGGAGGTGGATCGCTTCAAAGCTAGGTTAGTAGCCAAGGGTTACAAAACAAAAACCAGGTATTGATTATCTTAAGGTTTTTGCTCTTGTTATTAGACTTGATACTATCCGTATGATTATTTCTCTTGCTGCTAGCAATTTTTGGAAGATTTTTCGAATATATGTGAAATCTGCTTTCTTGAGGAAGAAGTTTATGTTGAGCAACCTGCTGATTATGTAATAAAAGAGACGAAAACAAAGTTTATAGGTTAAAAAAAGGCTTTCTATGGGCTTAAACAAGCCCCTAGAGCTTGGTATACCCGGATTGATTATTATTTTGTAGAGAATGATTTTCAGAGATGTCCCTATGAACATACTTTATATGTCAAAACTAATTCTCAGGAAGATATTATTATTGTGTTTTGTATGTGGATGATTTTATTTTCACATGGAATAATTTGAAGTTAATTGAGAAATTCAGTGAGGCAATGATTTCTCAATTTGAGATGACTAATATGAGTATGATGTCCTATTTTCTTGGGATTGAGGTTAATCAGATAGACAGTGAAATTTTTATTTCTCAACCGAAGTACGCTAGGGATATCCTTAAACGGTTCAAAATGGATTCTTGTAATCCTATTTTGACTTTAGTTGAAGAAAAACTGAAATTGTGTAAAGATGGGAATAATGAGTTGGTGAATCTCACACATTTCAAATGGTTGGTGGGATGTCTATGTTATTTGACTTTCGCTAGATTTGATATTGTTTTTGGAGTTGGTATTATCAGCAGATATATGGAGTCTCCATATCAATCCCACTTACAAGCAGCTAAAAGGATTCTGAGATATGTTAAAAATACCCAGAGTGATGGTATTTTTTATTCTCCTACTAGTTTTTGTGAACTTGTAAGGTATACAGACAACGATTGAGGTGGTGATGTGGAAAAAGCTAAAAGTACTTCAGAGTATTGTTTTCAAATCGGTTCAAGAATTTTTTCCTAGTCTTCAAAGAAACAAATGTTGCTGCTCTTTCTACCATTGAAGCAGAGTATAATGCAACCCGCAACCCCCCAGTTGTGCTACCCAAGCAGTGTGGTTGCGTCATATGCTTGAATTTTTGTAGCATGCACAAAAAATTCCTTCAAAGATTTTATGTGATAACAAGTCAGCTATTGCTTTGTCAAAGAATCCAATTTTTTATGAGAGAACCAAGCATATTTATGTCAAGTATCATTATAATCGTGACTTGGTTATTAATGGTGAGATTGAAATTTTGTATTATCAATCTGATGATCAGATTGCAGAAATTTTATCAAGCCATTTAAATCTGATGCGTTCATGAAGCTTAAGCGGATGATGGGGATAAATCAAGATTCAAGAATTTGGTTCAAAGGAGGCTGTTGGAGTTTGACCCAAACTCTCCAAGTATTTTATTCTTTATTTATTTGATATTAATTTTTAATTAGAGTTTTAATGGATTTAAGAGTTTTGACCTATAAAGTCTTTTAGTTAATTTTGAGTAGTTTAATTAAAGTTATAATAGGTTTGATGTTATTAGTTTTTTAATAGTTTTTGATCTCTTTAAGTCTTCTTGTATATGTAACCAATAATCTATAGCAGACTAGTTGGGTTTTAATTCATTGAAAAAGAAAATGTTTGTGCAGTAACCTTCTTAGAGATTTCTTTGTTTTGTCTTATTCCTTGATATTTTTCTTGATTAATTATTTTGTGTGCGAGATTATTTTTTTGAGTGTTTCATATTATTTTAGGATCCTATAGGTAGTTACTGGCTTAGATGTCTATGTTTTTATTTGTTTATATATTATTGATTAGTTATACTGCATAACAATATTGACATGATATTAATGTCGTAATGATTATTTTCACCTGAAATGAGGGGGCTGACTCGTTAGCTTGGTGGTCCAAGTGGGCTCGCTATTCATGGCATATACGTAGCCATTAGCTCAATGGGTAGGCATATCGGCCATGGTTATAATTTCCCAATAGTACTCATGTCTTGGCCTGATTTAAGCCCACGAAGGTGGTACATCATGTATACTCACTGTTTGGCACATTTTCCAATAAAGTTCATAAAAAAATGGGTAACTCGTGGAAGGCCCATTAAGCAGATTTGTACATCTCGCCCAGAGTCCATCCTTGATTGTTGGGTTCGAATTGGCCTATGGCACCCGTTTGTCACAATACAACTTATTTATTTATTGTCTTTCCAGAAGGTTGGGATTCGCAATATGAGTGGCTGAGTCGATGAGAAAAGTCTATCGAAAAAAATGGATATGTCTGTTCTTATTTGGAAAATGCCCATCCCAATCAATGAGTGCCGACAAGTCTTATCAGATGTGTTTGGATAACCGGCTTTACATTTTATAATTTAGATAATTTCTCCATCCAAATTAATTTCATTTATTCAATTGTATTAGCTTTGATTTATGGGTTGTTGTGTTTTCTTGTGAATCAGTGGCTGAGTCAATGACAAAAGTTTATTCAAAAAAAGGTGCCTGTGTCAAATGACAAAAGTCTATTCAAAAAAGGTGGATATTTTTATTCTTATTTAAAAAATGTCTATCCCAATGAATTAGTGTCGAGTCTTATCGAAAGTGTTTGGATGACCGACTTTACATATTATAATTTGGAGGGTATATATTTTTCCATCCAAATCAATGCCATTTATTCAATTGTATTAGCTTGGATTTATGATTTGTTGCCTTTTGTTTGTTAAAGTGACACTTTGAATGGATATCCATCCCAACAAACGAGTGTCGATAAGTCTAAGATGACCGACTTTACATATTATGATTTGAAGAATATATATTTTTTTCCATCCCAATCAATGTTATTTATTCAACTGTATTTGCTTGGATTTATGATTTTTTCATCTTGTGTGATCAATGGACTAGCCTAATTGAATTATTTTTTTATTTTTTTGGAGAGGAGGAAGAGGAATTGAACCCTTAATTTTAAGAAGACAAAATTTTTAAAAAATAAAGAGTACTACTAGACCAAAACCTCATTGGTCAACCTAATTGACTTCTGTTAGTAGAATTATTTTGATTTATTTTACCCCGTACCCCTAATACTTAGACCGTCAATGGACCGGATTTCAGTTTGAATCCTTCTAACCGGATGTAAACTAATATATTTTCATCTGTTTATCCGGATACATTTAAATATCTTGAATCGGATAGGAATATTAGTATATATAAATTTGATCTGATTTATATGCATATATGTATATTTATTATATTTGATTCAAAAAAAAAAAAAAGCTTATTTTTTGAAATTTTGATGGATACGATTACGAATTGGTTCAGGTAATCGGGCTGGATATTTGATTATAAAGAGATTTTGATATTGTCTAATATTTTTATATCCATTACATAAACCGATTGGACTCAGTAGCAAATTTTTTAATCTGATTCAAATAGACTCAGATTTAATGCTTATTCGAATTCGATTCATTGAGATGCCTACTGATGCAATTCAATACTAAGGGTAATATAATAATTTGCTAAAGTTATCATATCTCCATTCATAGAGGCAAAGAAACGCTCTTCGTAGACAGTGTTGATAAAGTCAAAACGAGATTTTTTAACGGTCAAATGATGGGTGCCTAATTTCAATATAATTAGGGCCTATCCGTGTAAGTCAGCTGAACACCATGATTTATAAGTGGTAAGTGATTACCTTTTTTTTTCTTTTCAAACATATTATAATTGAGCCCACTTTCATTATAAATTATATCCAACATAACATGGGTTAAACTTTCTTTATTTAGTCATCGAAACTTAAGAGCCAACTCGTTTTGATGCGAGTTCAATTATGATATAAAAAAATAATTTGCGGATATTATACCTTCTTTTTTCACTAATAAAATATAACACGAATACAATCCTATATTTTATTACTGTATTAGTTATTGTCTGTGCCTGAAGGCACAAAGTAATAAAAAATGGTAAACAATAAATATATTTATATTTATATCCAAAATCAAATCACAAACATAGAAAAGAGATAAAAGAATTTAAGCCCATGAGTTTGTAGTGGGGTGAAAAGTGGTGGGCGACAATGGTGGTGGTAGGAAACGGTGATGGTTATGGTGGACGATAATGACCGTGGTGGCGGGGGTGGTGGCGACGGCGACGATAATGGAGGGGGTGGGGTTGGCGGCGGTGGCAGTGGTGGGGGAGGGGGTGGGGGTGGTGGGGGTAGTGGTAATGTTTGAGCGGTTTCAAACACTATTTTTTTAAAGTATTTATGAGAAATAATTTTAAAAAATACTTTTAAAAAGTCACTCTAAACACAATTTTAGGGCCTTATTTTTCCTATTCAATTTAGGGTGTTAATATTAGCTGTTAAATTAACTTTAAAGTAAAATTTAAAGTAATCTTAAACGCGAATTGTAAAAGTCATTTTATTTATTTTTAAAATTTAAATTATAAATTATTTTATTATATATATTATTTGTATGATGAACGACTATAAAAGGTAAAGATAAGAGCAGAAAGTATTTTGATACTAGTGCTACCCCTTGGATGGCTATCCCAATCTAGAAAGGACTGTTAATGGGTCATCATAATTGATGGGTTAAGCCCAAATAGTCCAATTTATGTGTTAAAGTCCAACTCCAGTTGAGGAGCCCAACCTCATTTTGAATCTACCAAACCCAAGACAGTCCAAGACCGGTTAGACTTTTTCCTTAGCACGTCATCAAGAGGAGAGCATGAGAAGCTTATCTGCACCACCGAAGGAAACGGTCCAAGTTTTGACCACGTTTCATGAAGAGCTCCCCAACCTCCTCCTTCCGTTGAGGATAGGTCATGATCTCCACCAGAATGATCTTTTAGTGCGATAAAGTAGCCTTGAGGATAAGTCATGATCTCCACCAGAGTGATCTCTTAGCTGCGATAAAGTAGCCTTGAGGATAAGTCATGATCTCCACAAGAATGATCTCTTAGCTGCTATAAAGTAGCCCCAATTTGTGAGAAGCCAAAAAAAGAGATGAAGGTCACGCCCCACTAACACTTATAGAGGACAGACCGACGACCGGAGACCACTCCTTCTTTGATTCTCCATTCTCTCAAAGCTTGTATCTCTATTCTCCATACCTCTGAATTAATAAAATACCCGGCAACTGAAGCCATTGAAGAGTGGACGTAGGTTGAATTGACCGAACCACTATAAATCGTGTCTTCTTTAATTTTTTCATTGATTTCACTGCATTTATTACCTATACTTGACAGGTGGTGTGCAAAACCATTTTTGTGCATCATCAGTTTGGCGCCGTCTGTGGGAAACGACAAAATTCTCACTCCTGAACATTACATACATTGAACTAATGGTGATCACTACCCGATCCATGAACCAACCTGAAGACAATCCTCCACGAGAGGAAGAGATTGCTCCCCCGCCTGCCAACTCTGTTCCGGATACTCTAGCTCCGAATCCCCAGCAAATGTTGGAGACCATGCAACAACTGGTTGCTCAAAACCAACAGTTACTACAACTCATACTTGCTAGACAAGGAGGAGCACCACTCGGAGGTGCACAACATAGAGGACCCCAAGGAGGAGCACCACTTGGAGGTGCACAACATGGAGGACCCCAAGGAGGAGCACCACTCGGAGGTGCACAACATGGAGCACCCCAAGGAGCTCCACGTCCTGGACATAAAAGAGCTCCACACCTTGCACATCAAGCAGCTCCACAACTTGTTGACGGAGGTACACAATATGGAGGACCTCAAGGAGGAGCACACGGAGATGCACAACATGGAGGGCCCCACGGAGGTGCACAACATGGAACACCCCAATGAGCTCCACGTCCTGGACATAAAAGAGCTTCACACCTTGCACATCAAGCAGCTCCACAACTTGTTGACGGAGGTGCACAACATGGAGCACCCTAAGGAGCTCCACGCCCTGCACATCAAGTTGTTCCACGCCCTGCACATCAAGTAGCTCCATGCCCTGCACATCAAGCAGCTCCAAAACTTGTTGCTCCCTATTTGGGCGCCCCCTTTGGAGTTCCCTTGGGTGCCCTTCATAGGGGAGCTCCCCACGAGGGACCTCCACCTCCTTTTCCAGCTCCCTTTTCTCATGGTGGGGGCTTTCTTTTCCAAGAGGACAAGGGTGAGAACCAGAGCATGGAGCATGGAAGCCATTTCCAAGATAATTTCAAAGGAGCTCCCAACCACTGAGACGAAAAAATAAAAGAGGTACAAAATCAACTAGACGACATTTTCAACACTATGAAAGCACAGAGACCCGAGACAGTGGACTGCCTCGTAAGTCGAACCAACACACCCTTCGTACCTAACGTGACGAACTACCCACTTCCCAAGAAGTTTAAAATGTCATCCGTTGAAACCTTTGACGGTACGAAGGACCCACTTGATCACCTCGAAACTTTTAAGACCATGATGCAACTACACAGCGTCCCCGACGAAAATTATGTGTAAGACATTCCCAATTACCTTGAAGGGATCAGCGCAACAATGGTTCGCCAAACTCACCCCGTCCTCCATAGGCTCCTTCGCCGAACTGAGCAGATCCTTTGTGACACAATTCATTGGTGGACGCCGCCAGCAGCAGCCTGTCATCCATCTGCTCAGCATAAAACAGGATCATAATGAGAGTCTAAGGAGTTACCTCACTCGTTTTAACGAGGAAGTTCTCCAAATCGAGGAACCCAATGACAAAGTCGCCATGACTGCCTTCCTGGGAGGCCTCTGCTCATCCAGATTCCTTTTTTCAGTAATAAAGCAACCACCAAAGGGCATGCCAGAACTATTCACAAAAGCTCAAAGATATATGAATGCTGAGGAAATCAACAAGTTTAGGCAAGGTGAATCATCTCACAGATCACCAGAAACTTGACCTGCCTCTGCACTGTTCTCAAACAGGCAGTCTATCTCCAGTTTAGCGGCTCTCTCTGGGGTCGCCAAAAAACTTGGTCTCTGCACTGTTCTCAAACAGGCAGCCTATCTCTAGTTTAGCGGGTCTCTCTTGGGTCGCCAAAAAACTTGGTCTCTACACTGTTCTCAATCAAACAGGCTATCTCCAGCTTAGCGGCTCTCTCACGGGTCGCCAAAAAAAAATTTGGCCTCTGCACTGTTCTCAAACAGGCAGCCTATCGCCAGTTTAGCGGCTCTCTCACGGGTCGCCAAAAAACTTGGCCTCTGCACTGTTCTCAAACATGCAGCCTATCTCCAGTTTAGCGACTCTCTTTGGGATCGCCAAAAAAAAAACTTGGCCTCTACACTGTTCTCAATCAAGCAGCCTATCTCCAGCTTAGCAGCTCTCTCACGGGTCGTCAAAAAGATTTGGCCTCTGCACTGTTCTCAAACAGGCAGCCTATCGCCAGTTTAGCGGCTCTCTCACAGGTCGCCAAAAAACTTGGTCTCTGCACTGTTCTCAAACAGACAGCCTATCTCCAGTTTAGCTGCTCTCTTTGGGATCGCCAAAAAAAAAAAACTTAGCCTCTACACTGTTCTCAAACAGGCAGCCTATCGCCAGTTTAACGGCTCTCTCACAGATCGCCAAAAAAGTTTGGCCTCTGCACTGTTCTCAAACAGGCAGCTTATACCTCAAGCTTAAAGACTCCCTCATGGGTCTCCAAAAGCTAGGTCTCAAAAAGTGTAGCTCTCTCACGAGCAGTTCTCCAACTTTGTCTTTGCTCTCGCGCAAACAGCCTACTTCTCTCTTTCTCCAGATAATTATGTGAGATATTTTAATGTTTGGAATAACATTATTTTTGTTATCACAAACATGCTCTCCCGAGGTAGCCCCAGGCTCACCCAAGGCGCCCAACACCTGGAGAAGGGCTTGATCATCAAGAGCAGCACCCAAAGCTTCCTTACTACTTGCAATGTCTAGCCCAACGCCTAGAAGTGTGCCTGACTGCTGTTGCTCGTCAAAACAAAGTTGCCCAGTAGCTTGAAGGGTGTCTGGCCCTTCAAAATTGAGCAAAACAGAATTTTCGGCGCAAAAATCAGCACCTAAGGGGCCCAAATTAGCGCCTCGAGTGAGAATCGGATCAACCCGTGCTCCCAGGCCACTGCCTAGCTCCCCCTGATAAACCTTGGACTGATTTTCAGCGCCCTTGATGGAAAAATACTGCTGTCCAGCGTTCCAAAGCTGCCCAGCGCAGCTGAGCTGTCCGGGACAGCAAAAGCAGCAGCCAGGCTGCTGCCCAGCGCACCTGGGCTGTCTAGGACAGCAAGGCCAGCGCACAGGCAGCTGCCCAGCGCGCCTGGGCTGTCCAGGACTGGAGGAGCAGAGCCCAGGCAGCCGCCCAGCCCCCCACCGCGCGCGCGCGAGCTGCCCAGCTGCGCGTCCAGCGCGCCTGGGCTGTCCAGTCGCACGCACAGCCTTTTTTCTTCGCTGCCCAAGCCACTCCTCGCGCTGCCCATCTCCCCTTCGTTGTCCAGCCCTTCATTTACAGCCCCAAAGCTGTCCAAAACAGCATTCGAATGCTCAAAACCAGCCTCCAAGTTCTCCAAAATGGTGCCTACTTCTTCCCTTTCTTCAACCTCCACCACTCCCTCTTCAAAATAAAATGAGAAAGACTTGAAGTTTAAAAAAAAAAAAAAGAATAATAATAATAATAATATAGTCAATGCCTCCTTCTCTAAGTCTCATTGGACATGGGGCATTGGGGGGCAAATGATGGGTTAAGCCCAAATAGTCCAATTTATATGTTAAAGTCCAACTCCAGTTGAGGAGCTCAACCTCATTTTGAATCTACCAAGCCCAAGACAGTCCAAGACCGGTTAGACTTTTTGCTTAGCACGTCATCAAGAGGAGAGCATGAGAAGCTTATCTGCACCACCGAAGGAAACGGTCCAAGTTTTGACCACGTTTCATGAAGAGCTCCCCAACCTCCTCCTTCCGTTGAGGATAGGTTATGATCTCCACCAGAATGATCTTTTAGTGCGATAAAGTAACCTTGAAGATAAGTCATGATCTCCACCAGAGTGATCTCTTAGCTGCGATAAAGTAGCCTTGAGGATAAGTCATGATCTCCACAAGAATGATCTCTTAGCTGCTATAAAGTAGCTCCAATCTGTGAGAAGCCAAAAAAAAGAGATGAAGGTCACGCCCCACTAACACTTACAGAGGACTGACCGACGACCGGAGACTACTCATTTGATTCTCCATTCTCTCAAAGCTTGTATCTCTATTCTCCATACCTCTAAATTAATAAAATACCCGGCAACTGAAGCCATTGAAGAGTGGACGGAGGTCGAATTGACCGAACCACTATAAATCGTGTCTTCTTTAATTTTTTCATTGATTTCACTGCATTTATTACCTACACTTGACAGGTGGTGTGCAAAATTATTTTTGTGCATAATCAATAATCACCCTTGGGGCCATACAAAATCAAGATAGACATAGGCTGCTTGGCCGAATTATTGGCTCAACATGTCAAAATTGTCACCTTTGCCAGTACACGCCAAAACGCTGCCCAACTTTCAAAGTTCAAATTAACTATTGATTGTGCTGTTGAATCAACCTTTCAGATCAGACTAGTAACTTAGTATCAGACGATGTGCACAGGATTCTTGACAGATGAAGAAATTGAACATGCCGAAAGATTGACAAAACAGTAGCGCGACTTAATAGATGGCTGACTTGGCCGGAACGTATAAACGGAAAAATCTCATAACAAAATATTTTATAATCAATTATAACATAACTGATATTTTGAACCATTAAATAAAAACACGGACTCTTTTCCCATCGCTAATTGAATTAAAGAACAAATATTCCATTGAAGAGTAATGTTATTTAAACTTAAAAATCTGACTTAATTTATTAACATAATAATGTGACTTAATAGGAATCATTGGATCAACACAAAGTTCTAATGTTTAATAGAATCTATCGTCAATCCAAATATCACAATAAATTAAATTAACAAATTAACTCAAATTTTTAGATTCTAATAGCATTGCTCTCCGTTGAAACATGGTTCTCGGTTTGACTACTACAGAAGTTAATATCCTCCACAAAATGTTAGACCAGCTGTCTAAGGGAAAGAATTTTATGCATAAGTCAAACTTTGACCCCTCAATTATGGTCCTGTCTGTTATAGTTCCTTCACTTGTCTTATTTTTTGCAATGGTACCTTAAATTATAGTTATTAATTTCCCACTATCAAAAGATTAACGCCCACCAAAATTTTAATAGTAACTTGTCTTGCTATGACCATCGAATTAGGTGAACCTTTTCCACCCAACAAGTAAAGAGTGATTGTTTTTAGATCAACGTGAAACCAATTCAAGTGTAGAGGAGAAAATATGAGAAATCCAACAGTTCAATGAACAAAGTAAAATTAATACCAAAGTTGATGGGGTCAAAAGGTATTGTTTGTGATTCCTATGTGCGGCTGTGGTATTTAATACCAGCTATAGTCTAGAGCAGGAAGCACCACCATAACTAGGGAGAATTGGCTTGTATTTGGAAGTAAGAAATATAAGGCCACTCCCACAATCCTGATTCTCAGACTTCGATGGCTTCTCACACTCAACAGCTTCACTTTGTATTGCTTCCTTTAATGGCTCCTGGCCACATGATTCCCATGGTAGACATTGCCAGATTGTTGGCACAGCGCGGCGTTCTCGTCACCATAGTCACAACACCCCTCAATGCTAACCGATTCAAAACAATCATCGCCCGTGCCACGGAAGCTGGACTCCAAATTCGAGAAATCCAACTCCAATTTCCATGTGTAGAAGCAGGGTTACCAGAAGGGTGTGAGAATTTTGATATGCTCCCTTCAATGTTCGCTGCAGGCAAATTTTTAGACGCAAGTGGGATGCTACAAGGGACAGTAGAAAAATTGTTAGAAGAGTTAAAACCCCAAGCAAACTGCTTAATTTCTGACAGGTGTCTCCCATGGGTGACTAATGTAGCCCACAAGTTTCATATCCCAAAACTTGTTTTCCCTGGATTTGGTTGCTTCTCTCTCTCTTGCATGCACCACTTGCAGGTCTCCAGAGTATTTGATGATATTAAATCCGAATCAGGTCACTTTTTGGTGCCTGGCCTGCCTGACCCAATTGAACTTACTATAGCAGCGGTTACGGGCTGTGTCAAGACAAACCCATCTGGTCCAAGAGATGTGCGGGATGACATCAGAGAGGCTGAAGAAGCATCATATGGGTTTGTGGTTAACACTTTCCAGGAGTTAGAGACAGAGTATATCAAAGAATATGCCAAGGCAACAGGTAAAAAAGTGTGGAGTATTGGTCCAGTTTCACTCTGCAACAAAGATAATATGGATATGGCCGCAAGAGGTAACAAGTCTGCTATCAATGAAAACCATTGCTTGAATTGGCTCGACTCATTCGAGCCAAGGTCTGTACTCTATGCCTGTCTAGGAAGCCTATCGCGCCTAGCAACTTTGCAGATGATAGAGCTCGGGTTGGGTCTAGAGGCATCAAACAAACCCTTCATATGGGTTCTCAGGCATAAATCGAATGATTTTGAGAAGTGGATTGTGGAAGAAAAATACGAGGAAAGGATCAAAGGGAGAGGACTTTTGATCCATGGTTGGGCACCACAGGTACTGATATTGTCTCACCCTGCAATTGGGGGGTTTTTAACTCATTGTGGGTGGAACTCTACGCTAGAAGGGGTGTCTGCTGGTGTGCCAATGATAACGTGGCCAGTGTTTTCGGAACAGTTTATGAATGAAAAATTGATTGTTCAAGTACTGGGGATTGGAGTGAGGGCTGGTGTAGAGGTTCAAGTTAATTTTGGGCAGGAAGAAGAGATTGGAGTGTTGGTTGAGAAGAATGTAGTTAAGATGTGCGTTGATGAGTTGATGGGTGAAGAAGAGGAAGCTGAAGAGAGAAGGAAACGAGCTAGAGAGCTGGGAAGAATGGCAAAGATGGCAGTAGAAGAAGGAGGCTCTTCTCACACCAACATGACACTTTTAATCCAAGATATCCTGGAACAATTAAACCATGGAGAGTCTATCACAAAGAATGGTACCAAGTAAATTAGCAAGTCCGAGGTTAACATAAAAATAAGAATGAGTTTACAATTTAATTAGACGAAGTTACGACCAAGTAGAATCGGAACTTGATTATGTGTTGTAATTGATCCTTTTGAATTGTAACTTGATCTGGAATAAGTTATAATTGATCCTTCTTTCCTTGTAAGCTAATATACGGAATAGGGTGAAGTTCCATTAAATAGGTAGAACTGAAACTTTACATATTTTCTACTAGTGTTAACACAGAATTTTACTCATCTCAGGCTCATGTTCCATTGACTCAGGGTTTCAGATCAAAGCTCTAGAACTTAAATGTCATCTGTTGAGTCCGGCTTTTTTTTTTTGTTTTGACCAGAAACTCATAGCAACAACGTAAATTTCAGATTCACACAATCACCTAGAAACTCATGTGATACATAAACCCATTGAACAATGTTTGATGGGTGGCAACACATTCGAGTTGCACAACTATGACAGTAATTTTACATAGTCCCAACATGTTTTGGATTCCAAGACAGTTCACAGAATATGCAAATGATACTCGATAGTTGATAGGCATAAACGAAATAATTATCCTCTCTTTCAAGGAACATTGTGCTTTCAATATCGATACATGGTTAAAAAAATTTTAATTTGTGATTCGGATCTTTTTCACATGATTGATACTGTGAGTGCATTAGGATATTAAGATTATGCTAAGAACTACATGTGTGCTTCTCTGTTCTTTTCTCGGGCACTGGCTGGCGTGCATATTAAATTGGATCGAAATTCTCCCCTATACACTTTTTACAATCATCCTCAATCTCGTTGTGGAGTAGTGATGGATCCATTTATGTGTAAGGAGTTCTAGTAAAATTCATAATGAAAGAATGTCTACTGGAGTGATTCAAATCTTAGAAGTCAAAGTTCCATTTCACTTTAGAAGCTTCCGTTCCATGCCTTGATGCCACTAATTCCATGTGAACATACCCACCATAGGGATCGCAACCTCTGAAATCCACTGAAAAATAAATAAATAAAAATTTACCTCCTAATAAGTTTGCATGCTACTTCAGAAAATATCTTTTCTGCGTACAAACCACATGATCCTTGCATAATGGTTCACATGCTTCTGTAAGTTCTAAGAACAGCTTGTCAGGGAGTGGAAGCACCCTTTGGAGAATTGGCTCTATTAGGCCACCCTGCAAATCAGGTTCTCCAGTAGCTC
Source organism: Ilex paraguariensis (assembly GCA_963454935.2). Classification (NCBI taxonomy): domain Eukaryota; kingdom Viridiplantae; phylum Streptophyta; class Magnoliopsida; order Aquifoliales; family Aquifoliaceae; genus Ilex; species Ilex paraguariensis. The sequence goes on from CAUOFW020000974.1 coordinate 116,607, forward strand.
CCTATACTCCCCCAATTCCATGGCTTCTCAATCCCTAATGCTCCACACTTTGTTTTGTTTCCTTTCATGGCCCAAGGCCACATGATTCCCATGGTAGACATTGCCAGATTGTTGGCACAGCGTGGCATTCTCGTCACCATAATCACAACACCCCTGAACGCCAAAAGATTCAAAGCAACCTTCACTCGGGCAACAGAAGCTAAGCTCCAGATTGATGTAATTCAACTTCAATTTCCAGGTGTAGAAGCAGGGCTAAAAGAAGGGTGCGAGAATGTTTATATGCTTCCTAAAATTGATGATGCAGCTTATTTTTTTGCCGCAACTGCCATGCTACAACAACCAGTGGAAAATTTATTTAAAGAGTTAAAATCACCACCAAGCCATGGACAACTAGTATTGCTCATGAATTTCATATCCCAAAACTTGTTTTCCATGGATTTGGTTGCTTCTCTCTCCTGTGTTTACACAACTTGCGTGTCTGAAAGGTGGTTGATCATATTCACTCTGAATCAGAACACTTTGAAGTGCCCGGCATGCCTGATCGAATTGAACTGACTAAAACACAGATTTCGGGCATTCTCAAGCCACACTCATCTAGCATGTTTGAGGTTGCTAGAGTGATTGAGGTTGGTGGTGGTCACTTCCACAGTCGTTGGTCCTTGCCATTGCATGAGTGGTAGCTCACACTCAAAAATCGTCGGATGAGTGTCGGGGGTGATCATCTCGTCGACGTAGTGGAATGGTGGTGGTCTTTAATGTCTTATTATTTTGAATTATGTCCTAGCTTTTGGTCCAATTACCCACTTATATAGCTCGTACTTACCAAACATAAGTATAAATTATTTAGTGTAATCATTCAATAATAAGAGAGTATGTGGGCAAGTGAATCTCACATGGAATAGTTATTACATTATATTTATATGTTATTTTTATTATATCCCTTTTACTATGAAATTAATTTTATTTTATCCCTTACACTATAAATTTTTTCACATTATCCCTCAACTACTTAAATTATTTCACATTGTCCAAAACATAAGCGTCCATTATTTTTTTGGAAGGAAATTACTAACGTGTCGGGAAAAAATAATATAAGTTAATACAAAAATTATTTCATTCGGTGTATCTTCTTTGTTCAAAAGTAGAAGACAAATTTATAGGCAAAATACATAACTCTATTGTATTATCGGTAAGAGTGCAAGTATACACAAGTGTAGTCATCCATCTTCTAATCTAATCATGTGTCAATGTCGTTAAAACACTATTTGATGCTATGTGTCACTGTTTATATATAGTAGTCATTCAAATCATAATAATATTTATAACAATTAGAACAAAATCATCCATTTATGATTCAAAACAACTTTCGGAACTTGACTTCTATAAATTGTTATGATTTGAAGCTTTTAAATAGAATTAGGATTCATTTAATATACAATAAGATGGAGGCAAGTAACATTTGGTGCAACCCAATAACCTGCTCTATTAAGAGCTCTTGGCTCGTGTTAAAATTTTAAATTTAGGGCTCTAGAGAGGTGCCCAATGTCTTCAACAAAGGTGAAGATTTTTCAGGAAAAATTCCTTCCGTTGAGCCCAGTTTGATGACTTTCTATATAAAAGAATTTTAAAAAATACTAGTTGACATGTCATATAAATTTAAAAAACACTTGGTAGGGAAATCTATATAAAAAAACTCAAATAAAAGTTAACGAATACTCATAACAAAGTATATTTTGACAAAATTTTAAATTAATTTCAAACAAAGCGTTACAAATAAGACTTTATTATTATGTAATGAAACTATTTATTTTTAATCGAAAAAATGAATTCCACGCCATACTATATTGTATAAAACTCTTATATAATGCAATTTCATTGGTCGGCTTTCAAATCACATCCATTCATGTGGGACTTCCCCATTGTCCATATACATCAACCCAGAAAGTAGGTCCAGATAAATACTAGATTAAGGTGGCATCATACAAAAATAATAATTTTTTAAGATTAAGTTATAATTTTTTTTTCTTGTAGTAATTATAATTTTTTAAGGTTAAATTATAATTACATTGTACAAAAAATTATACTAACTTTTGATACAATACCAAATTTTCTTTTCGGTACCTTAGTGCTATCGATCAAGAGATTCTATCTTACATAATGCAAGTTTTTATTTTTTATTTTTTTCCAGTAAGTCATTGTTACAAAGGAGGGGACAAAAAGATTTGAACCTGCAGTTTTAAGATTTAACAATAGTGACAATGGTCATTAAGTCAACCGCTAATCTCATATTGTAAGTTTAATGACCAACCTTCAAATTACATCAATTTATGTGGCTCCAATATCTTCTTACGATTGTATGGTGGTCCATATATATCAAGCCCATAAGATAACCAATTTGTGTACATTAGTGGAAGGATTAGAGAACATTGTCCACCAAGTAAGATTTAATTTATTATTATTGGATTGATTGTGAGTTTCAATATTAATTACAACCCATCACAAATCGATGCTAGAGTGATGTTGTGTTTGATAAAATTGAAAATTAAGTGTTGAAACTTGAATGCTAAATTTTAAACTTTTAATCTGTAAACCGCTTGGTACCACTAAAATTTAAGTGTTGGGTTGAGTCAATCTATTTGTCAAATGTAAGGAGCTAAAGTCTAAAAACTGTTATTATTCTAATTTTGTCTTTTTTTTACCGTCTCTCTATAACTACTTTAATCCTACTACCACCATCATTATTATTTCACAATCACCACCACTACCTTACACATATCACTGCTACCACAATCACCACCCTACCATCACCTTCTCCACCATCCCATCATCACCTTTTACACCATCGTACTATCGGTAACCTCACCCTTGATGCTGTTATTACCTCCTCTAACATCACTCTCCCATCACTCGATGTCACTTACTATGCTACAACTGTTGCCACCATCCATCCACCATTAGCATCCAACCATTACTAACACACCCAATCCCCCCAAACTACTTATTACCGTTGCCTTCATCACTTAACCACAACTACTACCTTTACAATCTGCCACCTTCACACAACCACCGTTGCCACTAAAATGGTAGTTAGGGTAAGTTAGTATTGGTCAGACTTATGGTAATGGTGGTAAAGGAAAACGTTGATGGTAGAATGGTGGGAATAAGTAGTGCTGGTAAGGGTAATGGGGTGGTTTGTGGTTGAATGTTGACAACGGTGAGGAGTAATAATGGAGATGACAATAGCAATAATTGGGATTTGGTTGTTTGGTAATGGTAGCGGGGGCAGTGAAATGTTATGTAGGCATGCTGAAAGCAATAGTGGAAGTGTGTATGTGGTAAGGTAGGGTGATGGAGTAATGGTGGTGTGGTTGTGGTGGTAAATAATGGAATAATGGTGCGTTTCGGGGGGGGGGGGGGGGGACAAGGTAGTTGGTGGTTAGGATAGCAGCGATGGTGCTACAATGGCGACGATGGGAGTGGTGGCAATGCAGGTAGTGAAGACAATGAGGTCGTAATGACATACATGGTGGAGGTGGTATAAAGGTGAGTGATGGTAAGAGGGTGACAGTGGTGGTGACAGCAGTAGGGCTGGTTATGGTGGGTGTTGGCGGTGATAGATGGGTTGTGGTGGTAGGGTGGTGATGGTGGTGGCGGTGGTGATAAAGGTGATGGGATGGTGGGTGTTGAAAAGTTAAGAGTGTAAAATAGATTGAGATCAAATTATGTAAGTATAATTTATTCATTATGATATATCTATAAAATTATTACTGATTAGCATTTTCAGCATTAAGTGATAAGTATGTGGTGGGGTTTGAGAAAACTAAAAACTAAACACTGAAAATTGAATGTTGAATTTTTAGTGTTGAATGCTGAATTTTTTAATTTACATATTGTTTGGTATCAACTGAAATTTAAGTATTAAATTGAATTAAAGTGTTTAACAAATATAAGGAGCTGAAGTCTAAAAACTATTATTATTCTAATTTTTTTCTTTTTTTTAACCATCTCTCCACAACTATATTATTCCTACAACCACCTTTGTGATGGTGGTGGTGGTGGCATAATGGTGATGGTGGTGATGACATAATGGTGGTGATTGCAACAGTGATGATGGCAATGGTGGCGGTGGCACAATGATAATAGTGGTGATGACGACATAATAGTGGTGATAGTGGTAGTAGTGATGACAATGGTGATTGGCGTGGTGGTGGTGGCACAATGGTAGTGGTGTTGTGGCAGTGGGGATGACACAATGGTAATGGTGGTGGGGGTGATACAATAGTGGTAGCTGTGGTGACGGTTAGTGTTGGTGGTGGTGACGATGACACAATAGTGGTGGCGGTGGATATTGAAAAGTTAAGAGTGTAAAATGTATTGAGAGCTTATTTGTCCATTATGAGAAATTAATAAAATCCTTATTGGCTAATATTTTTTGCATGGAAGTGATAAGTAGGTGGCTTGCTACTTAAAATTTTAACCTATTTTTAAGAAGTGCTTAAAATATTAAGTGGTATAAGTTTTAAATTATCAAATAGGTTTAATTCATTAAATGCTTAAAATATTCAATTTTAAATCTTAAGTGGTGTTATCAAACAGAACCTTACTATTTAAAATTCTAGCCTATTTTAAATAGATGCCTAAAATTTTAAGTGATGCAAATTTTGGTTATCAAACATGCATAATTAAAAAGGTACTGCATATCTTTTGTTTTAAGTGTTGAATTAGGTTATCAAACACCACTTTAAGCTCAAATTATGTTACCATCCACCCTAAATAGCTCCGGGGACAAGCCAAATACTTCTTCCATAAATGTCTATATGTTTCTGTTGAATTTAATACCATCTATTCTAGACACTGGATCTGTGAGACCACCCTTAAAACTAGATTCTACAGAACCTGACTCCTTGTATACTCAATAACTTTCATGGCTCCTCAAGTCCCAAAGCTTCACCCTTGGAATTGTTTCCTTACATGGCTCAGGGCCACATGATCCTAGTTGTGAGATTCACTTAAAAATTGGGCGGATAATCGAACTGAGATTTGCGAGGTCGAGCCTAACTTGTCGAGCTCTTTTTTTAAATGAGTCTTAAAAATTTTTCAAACTTAGCTCGCTTAGAGAATGAGTCGAGCCCAAAACGAGCCGAACCTAAGTCGAGCTTTCTAAGATCATTTTCAAAACGAGTCTAAAAAATTGTTCAAGCTCGGCTTATTTAAAATACGAGCCAAACTCGAGTAGAGTCATATCTGAGCCAAGCCCGAATAGCTTGACTCAATTATCAACCCTACTTAAAATGTGACTCTCTTCAATGATAGGGGATCAAGATTTAGCACCTCTCTTAATTTAAACTTTAAAGTAATTAGAGGGTCTTTCATTACTTTTAAATGACGAAAACACATCAACAAAATCCTTAAATTTTGTTTTTTTTGCCTTAAAATGGTCTATGAATTTTCAATTGTCTCAACTTTCTCTCAACTATCAATTTCATCTCAATTAAGTTATTATGTCAATTTTAACTGTTATAGCAAACGGTGGCATATGACGTGGATGACCACATGACAACCATCTGGCTTGCCTCTGTTGGGTATAATGATTAAAATTAATTGAATGCCTTAATTGACATAAGATTGATAGTTGATGGACTAATTGTAATATTTATCTTCTTATTTTTCTTTCCTTTTCTTATTTCAATTTCTCTCTTAATATGAATTTCTACGGGCGGTGTTATTTGTTTGTTCTTTCCCGGAAAAGTTTTTTTTCCCAGGAAGAAAAAGACTTTTAAGTATGTTTATTCCTTAATTTCTCCAAGGATTTTCCTAGTGAATAGCTGAAGGGATCAATAACCACTACAATTGGATTGCAGCTTTGCCGTATAAAAGTGGCGGCATCTAAGTTTTCTTTGACCTCAAACTTGAAGTTCTGAAGTGGAAGTAAATATTTAATGTAACGGTGATATTATGTTAGCATTATCACATGATATTATTAATCAATAATAAAACACTAAATGGACAAGATGAAGCTCATTTAGGTAGTTATTAACTTACATGGAAGGAGAATGGTAGTTACCGACTTACATGGAGTAGTAGTAATAAATTTGTGTAGGGTATATTTTCTTATTTGTTTATATATTATTAGTTAGTTATACTACGTAACAATACTAACGTGATATTTTCGTTATAATGAATATTTTCTTGTGAAGTGAGGGGTCTGACTCATTAGCTTGGTGGTCTAGTGGGCTCACTATTCATGGCATATATGTAGCCATTCGCCCAGTGGTTAGGCATATTGGCCGTGGAGCTTTTCCCCAAACCCAGACCCCTTGAAATCATGATTCCCCAACTCAGCTAATTTTAAACTTATTTCCCAATCCCGGTCTTTTTTAAAAAACGTCATTCCAAATGACGTCTTTTCATTTAAAAATGTCATTTGAAATAATTATTTGAACCATAATAGGATTATGATAATTAAGCCATAAAACGTCATTTAAAGTGATTTATCTAAACATGTTATTACAAATAACGTTTTTACCTTGCTGTTTTACTAACGCTGTTAACGACATTAGATGGGTGGAAAACTCGATAAAACGTCATTTGGAATGACTTCTTTAAAGGCATCATTCCAAATGACGATTTAAACGTTAAATAAGACCACTTGAAATTTCACAAATCACAGGCTAGGTCAAAAATTTTCAAACATTTCAACCACTCAGCTCTGCTCCTCCTCCAACGACCGACTTTGAGCTCTCCTCCTCCTCAACCACTCTCAACCAGCCTCTTCTCCGACGAGCTTCAATCATTCAAAGACTGTTGTCTCCGACGAGGAAGACCATCGGAGCCTTGTGAAATCTAAGCTTAATCCACAGCTCCACCAGCGACTTCAACAAAGAGACTGAGCACAGCCTCCAGCATTGAGAATAGCCCCCACTAGCAACTGAGCAGTGAGCACTATTAATTGATATTGAGTCCATTCTCCATTCTCCATTCTCCATTCTAGCCTTAATTGATTTTGCCCAAAATCAATTTTTTGCTCAAAATCGTTTTTTGCCTTAAATCGATCCAGAACACCAATTCTCTATACTGTCTATGCTGCCAATTTTATCTATTATAATTTTGTTTATTGTCAACATGCCATCGATTTTAACTTGGGGAATGGAGTAAGTGTAAAGTTTCTATTGGGTTTTTTCCATTTAGGTTAATTATGAATCTATTTTTGTGTTGATTTTGTTTTTTCAATTGTGGGTGGATAGTTTGCAATTTAGGTGTATTTTTTGCAATTTAGGAATTAAATTTCAGTTTTAATGCCAGTTTGGATTTTTTTTAATTAAGATTTTTTTTTACTTAATTACAATGAATCTATGCTGGGTGTTGCTCAGTGCTAATAATACTATGCATATAAGGTGTTTGATAAAATGAGAATCAAAATTTTCATGATTGATTTTTATAGGGTCAGGTTATGAATTTGCATTATTTATGTTGGGTATTGTTGTAGTGGTGTACTATTTGCAAACTGAGCTATAAGAGTGGATTGTTTGGATTAGACTCTAAAGATTTTGATTATTGTAATCCCCTTTCTCTACTTTAATTTATTTCCAATACAATTAAACACTCCTAATGGATTGAATTGATTAATATACCCATTATAGATTCATTGAGTTAGAGTTGCTTTAATTTTTTTCTTCCTTTATTGAACATGTGAATTTGTAGAGCTGACATATGTTTGTTTTGTTTTGGTTCCTCATAACATGGAATTTGCTTTTATTAACCCTAACATATTTGGAGCTTCAAAAAAGAATATTTGTTGGTCAAGTTTCATTATTTATAAAATTAAATAGTCTACTCATTCAAATTGATAAAGACCTATATTTCTTCCTCAATTCTTGTTCACTTGTAAACTTTAAGATTTTGCTATGCTTTCCCTTCTCTTATCCCCAAACCAGTCACGATGTTTAAGAATGATTGAGTGTAGTCTACTTTGCATAGTGTTGGAGTCCTAATACTTAAGGTATTAATTGACAGGAGCATATCGAAGATAAATTTGGAGGGACACAAAAGTTTCTATTGGAATTGGCGAGTTAAATTTTTCAATTTTTCATAATACTTCTGGGAGGTTTAGATCTTCATTGCCCTTTTGTATAAAAATTTATTAGTAGTTTTTGTGGATTACTTTCTTGATGCAAGTGCCAACCATTTTATGTACTTCATGTGCTCCTTCCTTAATATTGGTGTCTTCTAAACCATTTTAACAAGGCAGTATAACATTTCTCATTCAATTCAACTCCAGTGGCCTTATATGAGAAATGTTATAATATTTCTGATTTTGTTTAGAACGTTTAGAGCTTGTGAAACTCTTATGAAAAGTTGTGGGTTGATTATTGGTGTGAGCATGTGAAATTGAAAAGTGGAAATGGGAATGGATTATGCTTAGACTGATACATTGTCGAAGAGTTGGACTTAAACTTAGAGCCTTGTGAAATGGGTGTTCACCTATTCTTATGAGTTGTTGGACCTCTATATGCAACAAGTTATTAGCCAATCATGATAACACTTATTACTAATGTTGTAAAATCACTATTGTTTTGAATATTCACCTCTTCATACACTACGACCCTATCTTTATACAATACCAACCTATCTTCTCAATAAATTCTACCAACCTAAACTTATTTTGTGGACAAAAAAGTGTTTAAGATATGAATTTGTGTAGCACTTTGGTGTTGTACATATTTGTTGATGGGTTATTGAAAATTAGAATGGGCTACCTAGTTTATTTACATTTGAAAGCATGAACAAGCAAAAGTTTCGATGAAAGTATAAACACGCCCCATTGATTTCAATGTTTTGGTTGTGTATTTACACTAACTTTTGATATCTTTATTGTAGAATTGTTAAGAATGGCTGGAAGACATACTTCTGTGATGGTTTATTGGGGGTGGTACCATGTTCGAGAGCCATGATATTTTACAATATGATAATGGTTATAAGCGTGTGATAAAGGTTGTGCATGATACAACTTACTCGGCATTAGTGGATAGGTTGCATGATGTGACGGGGATAGATCGGAATAAATAAAACCTCAAACTTATTTGTAGGTTTTCTACTGTATTGGGAACTAACGTTTTTACATATATTCCAGTAGAAGTTGTTGGCAATGATGGTGTGGAGGCAATGGTGGATATTGTATTTGACAATCAAGGTGTTAACAAAGTGGATTTGTATGTGAGCGAAGATGTTAGGGTAGATGACATTGGTGGAAGTAATGAAGGTTGTCCTAATGGTGGTTCATACTCTTCCATGCCCATCCAAAAACCATATATCCCAAGGCTTGACCCTTCAACCATGGCTGATAATTATTGCACCCCTTTAACAATGCAGTGTATGGAAGAATACAATTGATATACACATACACAAGCTGAAACAGAGCCTAGTACTTTTCTTGAATGCTCATCCCAACAAGATTACAGTGCTACACTGGGGAACGAGGGGATGGAAATGATTGCAGTTACCCCAACACTGATGCCAGTGGACCCTGTTCAAGCACTTGTAGTGCATCAGATTGTTAATAATACATATGAGGGAATGTGTGCTTCTGACCGAAATGATTACTACGAACAAAAAGAATTGACAGAAGATTTATTGAGGGATGACTATGATGATGATGATTACGATGCCGAAGGTAATTCTGTTGAGGATGATGGTGATGTTCTTATGCATGAGCCGGAGTTAACATTTTTCTCAAAAGTTGAACCGGGAACCAGAATGAAATTGACAGCTTGTGCATTTTGCATAGAATTAAACATGGGATCCTATAAGACCAGAACTGGCGAAGGGTACGGTGTTTAGGAGTAAAAAAGAGTTGGAGATGACTATTAAATTGTATTAAATTAAGATGCACCAACAATATATTGTTGTTGATACAAACAAAACGCGTTGGGTTTTGAGGTGTAAGATGCATGTACAGTGTGGATGCAAATGGAGGCTACAGGTGATTTTGAAGGTGAAACATGGAATGTTTGATATCACAAAATTTCAGTTACCTCACACTTGTTTCTACCCAAGGTTGAATCTGGATCACTGTCATTTTGATGTAGGATTTATTTCTCAATGGATTGAGGGTGTGGTTCGAGGTACACCTGATGTAACAATGTATGTCATCATTGAAATGGTGAAAAAATAGTATCAATATTTGATAACGTACAAGAAGGCATGAAATGCAAAGAATATGGCTATAGTCAAGGTTTTCGGTGATTGAGATTGTTCTTACAACATCTTGCCGAAGTTTATGGGTGCTCTTGTGAAATCCATCTCTGGGACGATTGTAAAGTGGCAATATGAGGCTCATGCTCCCACATTCAACATATTTGGAAAGGTGTTCTGGGCATTCAAAGCTTCTATTGATGAGTTTGTTCATTGTCGGCCTGTAATCAGCATTGATGGCATTTGTAAATGGCAAGTATAAGCATAAGCTTCTTATTGCTACTGGGATTGACACTCAGGAGAATATTTTTCCTTTAGCATTTTTCTTTGTTTATGAGGAGACTAGTGAAAGCTGGGGTTGGTTCCTATATCATCTACGCCACTATGTTGTCCCGAATAGAGCTGATATATGCTTAATCTCAAATCGACATAAAGGTAGAATCTCAGCGGTTAAGAAACTTGATTTTGGGTGGAATGAGTCATACATCTATCATCGTTTCTGTCTTAGGCATGTACAAAACAATTTCAACACACATTACGAAAACACGTATTTGAAAGATCAAGTGTGGAAGGCTGGGACAAAACATCAGGTTCGCAAGTTTAATTTGATAATGGAAGAAATTAAAAACGTAGATCCATTGACATGGAAGTGGTTAGATGATATTCTAGCACAACAGTGGACAATTGCCCATGATGGTGGTCGACGATGTGGAACAACCCCAAACAATGTTTCTGAGGTGTTCAATGGTGCATTGAAAGGTGCTAGGATGCTTCCCATCACTACATGTGTGAAATTTATATTTTATCGGCTTGTAAAATACTTTTGTGAGCGCCCTGAACATGAACAACGCTGCATAGACAATGGTATGGACTACTCACCTGCATCAATCGAATTTATGCGACCCAACTAGGTCTAAGCAAAAATGTGTACTGTTACACCATTTTACATACGACGTAAAGTTGCGGAGGTGGTCAGTAATAGTGGTAATATACATGTTTTTATTGATGACCAGACATGCAGTTGTGAAAAATTTATAATTTATAAAATGCCTTTTTCTCATGTTATGGCCGTTTGCTCACATTTTCATGTTAGTTCTTGGAATTTAATCGATCTAGTATATAGAATCATACAAGCATTGAGCTACCTTCGTTACATTATAGATGATAAGAGGCTCCTCTTTGTTGAGTTACCATCACAGACGATCGGGTCATTCAACATCTATGCACAATTGGATTTTATAGGGCATATTGACTTATATACATTCAGTTGGACTTACATCTTATTACTGCACTTGTAAAGCGATGGCGCGTTAAGACACACATTTCATCTGTCAGTTGGTGAGGTCACCATCACACTTTAGGATACAACTATATTACTTGGTCTTTCGGTTGATGGGATGCTTGTATATGGTGTAGACATCGTCCGCGATGTACAGCAGTGGAGTGTCATATGCACTGAGTTGCTCGGGTTCACACCAGCAGATGGAGCGATAGATAAGTCCACTCTATGACTTAGTGCACTAGCTGAGCATTTGGCCTACGGGATTCCAGCTGATGTGACTGAGCATTTTATAGCATGTTATGCTTGATCGTACATGCTTTTGTTGATTAGGGGATTTTCGTTCGGCGACAATTCATCGAGTAAGGTGAAGCTTATTTTCCTACTATTGTTCAGAGACTTCATGCGACCGACACTTTTAGTTGGGGCAGTGCAGCCTTTTTATAGTTATATTGGGAGATGTGTCTCGCTTCTAAGCTAGACGTGAAGGATATTAGCAGTCCATTTATTTTGCTTTAGGAAATTGCTTGCATTCTTCACTTAATTGCTTACCATTATGTTCTTGTAACTATACATATGTAAAATCAATATACTGGTTATGTAGTTGTGGGCATGGGAGCGTCTGGTATACATTGTTCCACAACATGTGTTACCACGACAACGGGTCGCCCATGGTGCAGCGGAGCATGGTGTACATGATGGTGCACTTGGTGCTGGTGCAGGGTTAGATGGAGTCGGTGTAGATGTGATGAGCACGGTGTTGATCATGACGCTGATGTAATGGGCATGGTGTACATGATGGTCCACTTGGTTGTAGGTGCGTAATTAATATACAATGCACTTAAATAAATAGTTTACGTATTATTATATATTTTAAAATTTATTGAAATGTATTGATGGGATGTTATATTTTCGGAGCAGCACACGCCTACACATGTACTACGTCACTATCGAGACCAACAGGACCAGATGCAAGAGGATCAGATATATCAGGTTGACCATATCTTAAAAACTTGGATGTTTGTTGTTAAAGTTTGTTAGTGTGTTTGGTTGATTGGATTGAATTTACATGTGAAGTAAGTGAACGTTGAAATGGTGGGATGCTTTTATTTTGGGTTGATTGCATTCTGTTGGGTTTTTTATTTGTTTATGACTATCATTGAGTTGGATGTGTTGAATACAGGTTGAAAAAAATTGAAAATGTCCAATTTTCAAAGGAAACTCTACCAAATTTTTTAAAAATACCTTTACATTTATTAATGAGTGCTCATAATTTGTATTGCAGATGATATGAGAGTCATATGCAACTGATGTAATGGGTGCCCTGCTAGATTATTGCTTTATTGGGTAAGATATTTGACACATACGAGTCCCATTGATTTGCTTTGACGTTGTAGAGTGGAATTTTTCAGATCGAGTTACTCAACAGTTTGACTTGATTCAGCACATACCACAACCATGTGATACCAGCTAGGTCTTGCAAGCTAGGATTGGTCTGTCGTTCATCAGGTGTACACGGAGATGTGGGCACATCGTAGAGATACCATTGTTACCGGAGACTTGTGTACTGCACCGATGGATTCGACCAATGCATACATGCAATGGTATCGTCGCATCACTCGATGTCTTATTGGTCCGCCCATCGCTAGGCTGACTGTCAGTTTTTAGTTAGTTGGGAGCATCATAGAGCTTCTGGTAATATGTTGTTAAATGTTTTACTATTCAATTACAATGACAGATGTTACTAATTGTTGAATACAGTTACTAATATGTTGAAATGTGTTTTGTAGGAAGGGACACTTACACGGATATATCACATTGCACATGGTACATATGAGGGCAGCCCGGACATGACACGTTGCATGGACACCATTGGTCGTATCACAGATATGAGCTCCTCATGTTTGATATCTATCTGTGAACACCAACGACTTGTCGAAGCTTCAGTCTCGGCAGTTGATGTACCGTCTACATCTACATAGCCACCTCCTCATCTTCACCATGGTTGGACTACTCCTTTATCTTCACCATCAGCATTGACATAGGCTCATGCACCCACATCGACCGCAGCACCTACACCGATGGCGGCAGTAACACATGCACTTGCACCGACACTAACACCGACCCTGGCACCTGCATCACCATCATCACTGGCACCAGTTCATGCATCGACCCCCACATATGTGCACACACTGACACTGCCACCAACACTGACATTGGCATCTACACTTGAGCCAACACCGACACTGACATCGACATTGACACATGCACCCACGTTGACCTCGGCATTGACACCCATGCTTACCCCAGAATCTACCCCGACACCGACTACAACTGCTTCAACACCGACACCAGCTTCCACACCGATACTAGTACCAGCACCTTCATCTGGTCAGCCTCCCATACCAGATCCATTGTTAGATAAGGAGGGAATGACATAGGATGCTACAGTTGTTGGTGTAGGCCGTGTGCGAGTCGGGCCGCTGGTTAGAGATGGATGACAAGGTCGGGGACGGGGGCGAGATTGTGCACAGCATGCACATCATCACGATGACGTCAATGTGTCATAGGTGACACAGGCTGGACCACAGGATGCTGAGCAGGAGATTTGCAGACACCTGCGTGTGGGATATGATGTTGATGTATTTGTTGGTTTTTTTTTTCTACACTATACAAAAATTTTCTTTTGTAAATACATTTTCACATACACAATCATGTTTTTTTATAGTATTCTTCAATTAAGTTGTCACATACATAATCAATATATACACAACACATTTAACTCACTTCAATATTACATATACATTACACTTCACATATAAATCTCAACATAGCAATAACATGATTTGGAAAGACAACAACACTAACATGTGTCCACACAAACACTAACACTTGTTCCCACACCATTACCATGGGTCAACACAAACACTAACAAAACACTTGTTCCTATAACACTACCATAACACTTTTCCACACAACACAACACTAACTTAACAGTTGTCCACACAATACTAACTTGATAGTTCACCACACAACACTAACATGACAGTTTACCACACGACACTAAAATCACAATTCTCCACACAACATCATGGGGGTCAACATCTTCGTCGGACATCTCGACATCAGAAATACATCTAACTTCTCCACTTAGAAGGAAACTTAAACATGCTTCTTCCATTAACCTTTCTTCAGCACGTTCTCGTGCGATGTGACAGAGGTTATAACTATTTAGACAGATTGTCATGCGATTGTTTTCAGCTCAAAAATGATACAATGCTCGCTCCAGTTGTTGAGGTGTCTCAACTGGCATATGGATGACAATTTTTTGAGGCTTTTGTAAATTGAAAGTTTGCATATCTCCAATAAAATTTTCTCACTCCGTCAAATGATATTGCAATTCAGCCTACATGGTTTTTACCGTCCTGCTTGAATAACGTAAATGAGGATTCATTGGATAGAAGAACTCATCCTCTAAGGCCCAATGATAACCCATATTTTCATATAAAGTTCTAACACTATAATTTATGTTGGAACTGAGTTTTCTTCATTTAGACCACAAAAGGTGGTGAATATATAGTGAATACACAAATCTTCCAACAACTGACCATATCAATACAAACACTGTCTTGAAGTGATAACTAACTACTCTGTCATAATATTGCAAAAGAAAAAGTGACTATTCGTGACTAAACCCTGAATGGGTTTCTGCATATAATGTGCTGAAGTGACTAAACTTTGAATGGGTTTCAGCAAACCATGCCCTAAAGTGACAAAATCTTGAATTTCAACATACTATGTGTTGAACTAACTTAACCCTGAATGGGTTTCTACATGCCATGTGTTGAAGTGATAATGCACATTTGATAAGGGGAAATACTAAAATGACCTTACACTGGTCTAATGAATGACTATACCATAAAGGACATCTGATCACTACACTATTTTACTATTGACTAATGTAACCTATCTAACACAGTAGAATTGTGACACTACTATTTAAACACTTAATTTATGGTTGATATGACAAACACAACATCATGTATACATCAAATTTCTCTATGAGATTTAAAAATCACAGACGTGAATGGGTTTGTTGTTACAAAAAAAAATGATGATTACAAGAATGAGAGATTTTTCAATCCAAAAAAGCATTATGTAGGAGTACAACGAGAATGAGCTTTTCGTGCTAAAGAATCAGACGAATTATTCACACAACTAAGGGAACTTGGCATACTAGTGCCTCGTAGACGATCAAGAACAATGCAACATCGGAATAGAGAGACTACGAATCAGTAGTAAAACAAGTTCGAAGAGAGAATAATAGAATGTTGGGTAGTAGGTCTCGCTATTATATGGTCTAACAAGCAAAAGACATGATGGAACTACACATGGATGAGAGTTGACACCAGTTGAGCAAAATAATATATTGTCTAATGCACAATACCTGTCAGATGAGTATATGTCTGATGAAGCTTAACAAAGTCTACAATTGTTCATTTGTGAGATAGCAAGCCTGTCTAACCAGTATAGTGTCAAGTCATGTCAGTCATTTGTATTTGAATTGTTATGTATTTACTTTTTCATTGTGAATTCATTTCATTGCTTTATCGGTGTAGTTAGTCTAGTGATAAGTCATGTCAGTCCTTTTGTCATTCAAAAGTTATGTCATTACTTTATTAGTCTGGAGTCATATCATTATTTTACCTGTGTCAAGTCATGTTAGTTATACCCAGTAATTGTCCTGTCAAATTTATATATAATTGTTTTTCTTGTCTATATAAACCATCCAAATTAATTGTGTACATCATAACCCAAAACATGTCTAGCTGCACATCTAATAGGCAATCCAGTCAAACCACCCAAGGTTCGTCATCACACAATAAAAAACAAAATTCATCTTCACCCAACGAACGTCAACGCTCGACTGGTCGAGCAGCATCGTCGAACGTAGTTCGTTCAATTGAATCATACACAGATTCTACCGGTGTAGCTTGGTATGGACAAAAGCGTGAGTTCCGTAATGAGCTCATTGACCCTTATCACTCATTCGGTCAAGATGGACACTTATTTGTTGGGCCTGCGACTGACTATCTACCTCTGAGTGTTCGTATCGAACCCACGCCAAGATAGTGACAGTTATATGACAAACATTGTGAGCTTGAAGTATAATGTCATTGGCATAGATTAATGGTACTGAAGGCACGTTCGGCTGATATATATGATCCACAAAACTCTACCAACCATAACGAGATCATAACAAGGCTTGAACGTGAAAATGATTAGATACAACGTAGACTAGGTCATTTGCATGCAATCGACCATGCAAAAATTGAGCATTCCGATCCTGATTATGCTGAGATTCAAATTTTGTAGGATCCGTTACTTATTTCAGATACAGAACTTTTTGATTATTCTGATTTAAGTGATGCTGTGTCTGACACTTTTATTCCATCGAGTTTATGTGTACTCGACAACCCTATATGTTGTTTTTTACATCAACCAAAGTATTGACAGACTGTATTTCTTATAGTATCATGTAATAAAATTGTTTTGTTTTAATGTATAAGTATCTTTTTTCATATTTTGAAGTTTTGTACACCTTTGTAGGTCAACTCTCAATGTTTGATAAACTTATAACATAAAATTGGAATAGATAATTTTTTAACATATACAAAAAAAAATTCTCAAAATTAGTCACGGCGGCGTCGATAGTGTTGGTGGTGGTTATTGTGGCAAAGGTGGTGGGGGTAGTTGTGTTGATGGGGTGGTGGTGGTGATGATAGTTGTGATGACGGTGAGGGTGGTGGTGAGGTGGTGGGGGTGAGGGTGAGACAGTTTCAAACTCTATTTTCTTTTTTGTTTAAAGTAGTTATAAGAAGTTATAATTTCTTGAAGCACTTTTAAAAAGTCACCTCAAACACACCCTTAGAGTCCTATTTTCCCTATTAAATTTAGGGTATTAATATTAGCCGTCAGATTAATTTTAAAGTAAAATTTAAAAAGATCTTAATCGCGAATATCAAAAGTCATTTTATTTATCTTTTGAGATTTAAATTGTATTATACTTTATTATTAGATGTTTTTACCATGAAGACATTATTTGGAATGATGTTTTAAAAACAAGACTTGGTTTGGTAAATCAGTATAAAACAAACTGATTTTGGAAATAAAGTGTTAGGGCCAACTGGGTTTGGGAATAAGCTCCTCCAGATTGGGATGCTTTTATGAGGTGGGAAGTGAGAATATAATATTGAGATTTCTTTTAATGAATTTAGCAAAGCATGAGTTAAATACATGCTTTTTGATATAGAAGCGTGCTTTCAAAACACGCTCTTAAGTTTTTCTATTAAGCATATGTTTTACAACTAAGTTTTTATATTGAAAAATATGAGTTTAAATTATTTTTTTATGAAATTTATTTTTGATTGGAAAATAAGATCAAAGTTATTATGAAAATGAAATTAAATTCTAAAATTGATTCACTTTTTTTTTTGTTTGGTGAATCATGATGTGAGGGTAGTGGTTAGATCTACATATTAAATATGCCTAGGTAAAGATGGCCTATCTCTTTTATTCTCATAATTTTATGTAATCCCAACTATTCTCATCTCTTTCTTGGAAAGTTGATTGCTTTTTAGCTGGACTGATGTGTTGGTTGGAGACATAAACTTGGCAGTTGGGGCATAGGAAAAACTTCAATACAAATGACGTTTTTAAAAACGTTATTGCAAATGACGTTTTTTACCTCAATTTTTTTTAACGCCTGTTAGTTGTCATTTGAAAATTCATTTTAGAAAATGTCATTACAAATGACGATTTAAAAAACGTCATTTTGAATGACGTTTTTAATTAAAAATTCTCAATTTAAAAACGTCATTTGAAATGACGTTTCAACCCATGAAAACGTAATTCCAAATGACATTTTTGAAAAGAAATTGGGTTTGAAAAATAAATTTAAAAGTGATTGGGTTGGGAAATAAAGATTTCAGGGGGTTGAGTTTGTGAAAAACCTCATCGGCCGTGGATATAATTGCCCAATAGTCCTCATGTCTTGGGCTGTTTCAAGCACACGAAGGTGGTCCATCATGTATACTCATGGTTTGGCACAATTCCCAATAAAATTCATAAAAAAAGTGAGTAGCCCGTGGAAGGCCTATTAAGCAGAGTCGTCCATCCCACCCAGAGTCCATTCTTGATTGTTGGGTTGAATTGGCCCGATGGCACCCGTTACTCATAATACAACTTATTTATTTATTGTCTTTCTAGAAGGTAGGTTTGATTCGCTGTATGAGTGGCCGAGTCAATGTCAAAAGTCTATTGAAAAAGATGGGTATTTCTGTTCTTATTTGAAAAAAGTCCATCCCAACGAATGAGCGTCGACTAGTCTTATCAGGCGTGTTTGGATAACCGGCTTTACATTTGATAATTCAGATAATTTCTCCATCCAAATCAATTTCATTTATTCAATTGTATTAGCTTTGATTTATGATTTGCTATTTTTTTCTTTGTTAAAATGACACTTTGAATGAATGTCTATCCCAACAAATGAGCGTGACAGGTCTTAGATTACCAACTTTACAGATTATGATTTGAAGAATATTTATCTTTTTTCATCCAAATCAATGCCATTTGTTCAACAATTTTTGCTTGGATTTATGATTTGTTCATCTTGTGTGACCCATGGACTAGCCTAATTGACTTATGTTAGTAGAATTATTTTTGAATATTTTATCCTTGTACCCCGAATACTTTGGTCCGTCAATGGACCAGATTTCAATTTGAATCCTTCTAATTGAATATAAACTAATATTTTTTCATTCGTTTATCTGAATATGTTTAAATATTTTAAATCGTATATGAATATGAATATATATAAATTCGATCTAGTTTATACGTGTGTGTATATATATATATATATATTTTTTTTGACTATATTTGATCTAAAAAAAGCTTATTTATTGAAATTTTGATTGAATACTATTACGGATTGGATCAAGTAGTTAGGTTGGATATTCGATTATAAACAGATTTGAATATTGACTACTATTTTTATATTCGTTAGGCAAATGGATTGAATTCAGTAGAAAATTTTTTAATCGGATTCGGATAGACCCAAATCAGATCTTGCTCCTGATCCGAATTCGATCTATTGACACGCCTACTAATGCAATTTAATATTAAAGGGTAATGTAATAATTTGCTAAGTTATCACATCTATACAATTTTAACTTAGTTTACACAGAATCCATTCATAGAGGTTAAGAAGCACTCTTCATAGACGGTGTGGACGAGATTTTCCAACAGTCAAACGATGGGTGCTTAATTCTAATACAATAGGGGTCTACAAGTGTAAGTCAGCTGAACACCGTAATTTATGAGTGTGGGTAGGTGAATTAATGGATACTAGTGCTACCCCCAATTTAGAAAGGACTGTTAACGGATCATCATAATCACCCTTATGGCCATCTTAAAATCACACAAGTTAAATTAGTCAAAAACTTCTTTAATTCATATTCGATATACTTGTCGTCATTTTCAATCAGACATCACATCACATAAGAATCGTATTTTATATTTATCATATTTAGTCGAGATTGTATGGTCATTGATTGAATTCATATTAACTCATTTATTAAACAATTTTGACACACCTACTCGTTCACCATTCAAATTCGTTAGAGTTGATTTCAAATTCCTTTGTACTAGTTGTGCATATCATGTCTTCAATTTGCCAAAAAGACCAACAGTTAGCTATTACATGGTCCATGCCTCCGATCGTCCACCAATAGCTATGGCAATGGCTTCACAGAATCACCAGCTTTTACCTTGTACCCATGATGGACATGGGCCAATTACTAGCCACTGGTTGATTCGGTGGATAAAAATTTGAATTTTCTTGTTTAATGTTTGGGCTCGAGTTTTCATAGTTACAGCTGTTCGTTAGGGCTAAACTTATTCTTCAGTGCTTAGAGTACACAGTGAGACCTTAGCTTCAGCCTCAACGTAGGTTCAATAGAGTTTCTTGCAAATAGTTCTGTAATGTTGAGAGACAATGCTCTTTGTTGAATATGTGAAATGACCAATTAGCATATTCATTTTATGTATCAAAAAAATAAAAAGACATGGGCTTGGCCAAATTATTGGCACGACATGTCAAAACGCTGCCTACTTCAAATTAACCTTTGATTGTGCTGTTCAAGGTTTGGTAAAATATGTACCCAAAAAAAAAAGGTTGTGGTAATACATCAGTTCAGATAGTATAAGGACACATCGGTCGCAACATAGTATCAAATGATGTGCACATAATTCTTGACAGAAGAAGAAATTGAAAATGCTAAAAGATTGACAAAACAATCCCGACTTCTTAAATGGGCCGACTTGGCTGGAACGTATAAATGGAAAAATCTTAGAGCAAAATATTTTTGAATCAATTGCAACATGATTGATATTTTGAATCATGACATAAAAACATGGACTTTTTCCCATCGCCAATTGAATTAAAGAAACAATATTTTGTTGAAACATGGTTCTCTTCTTTTATAGCTCCTTCAATTATCTTATTTTTTTGTTAAGAAGTACATTTCAAATTAAAAGGATTGTAATATGCTTAATTATCTATTTACTAAATTAACTTGATTGAATTAGGAAACAAAATCAATCTATTACCTAAGTTGCTATGTCAACGGAGTTTTCATTCAAACCTCCTTCAAACACAAAATGCTCATGCAAGATTCAAAAGAAAAGTTTTGAAATTGATGCAATCATTCCATAAAAAAGTGCAACTGAAATTCTTTCCATGAAAAAGACAACTATTTAGATTTTAAGAGCAACTATTTTCTTATATTAAATGTTATGATTTTTTTTAAGTTCTTACTTATTAACCCCAAAATCCCTAAAAAAATTCAAAAAACTCATGAATTTGGGTTCGTAAAATAAAGAGCAACATAATTAAGGAATAGTGTGACATTAAAAAATGACATCAAATAGTGAATTTACACTTTTTTTCTTCCTGAAGTGAATTCACACATTAAAGAGTGACATAATTTAAAAATAGTGTGACATACAAAAAAAATAGTGTTACATCAAAAAGTGATATAATTTAAAAAATAATGTGACATCAAAGAGTGACACAATTTTAAAAAGGGAAAATTATAAAAGGGGTACACCATTTCATACTTATTTGTTAAAAGCACCTTAACATAAAACATTTGTGTATAAATATATTTGTGTGTAAATATTTGATGAGGAGATACACTTTTGTTAATTTTTAAAATTTTCTTTTGTGGAATTGCCCTTTTCATTTATTAATCAGAGACAAATCTGACAGGTATATTAGGGATTCTGTTTCCTAAATTTATGAAATAGCATTTTTGAATTTTAAATTATACATTCCCCTTTCATTCAACTGAAGTTATTCAAACATTCATATCTTCCCCACATTTGTATAATTTGTTTTTTTTTTTTATAAATCATAATGAGGAATAAATATTTTCACCTTATATAATATCATTGATTGTTATAAGTGGTTTTTTTCTATGTATATTTTAAATTTAAATTTATATGTATGTTATTTGATATGTTTATACGCAGCAATGATACATTTCGCATTGACATATTAGTACATGTCACATTGACACAGTGGTATATGACAATATCACACTGATACCAGCTTATGTTACACTGATACTAGCCAAACGATTTCTAAATGATGATTTTTAGAAAATGGTGGTTTTGGGGAAGTTTTGTCATCTCTGTTTGAAATTCACACAATCCAGCGATATTGGTGGAACTATGCATAACAATTATCTTTTCATTTTCTTCCGGAGGTGTCCTCACTTGTTTATAAAACTGTTCAATTTCTACAAAAAGATGTATTTTAGACTTTGGGTATGACATGTGTAGTTTTTTATTGATCTTTTCAATTGTGGTATTTTTTGCTTAATATTTTGAATAAATGGTACTGGTCCCCTTAATTCTCTTTTTTTATTTATTAATATTGTCTTTCTAGAAGGTAGAATTCTTCAGATATTACTCCATCTAAATTAGTAGCTTAAAATTTAAAGATTTGATTCACCGTATGAGTGACAGAGTGAATGACAAAAGTCTATGGAAAAAGAAGAATACTTTTGTTCTTATTTGGAAAATATCCATCCCAATAAATGAACGTCGACTAGTCTTATTCAATGTGTTTGGATGACCGGCTTTATAGATTATAATTTGAATAATAAATATTTTCCATTCAAAACAATGTCATTTTATTAGCTTGGATTAATGATTTGTTGTTTTTTCTTTGTTAAAACGACACTTTGAATGAATGTCCATCCCAACCAATGAGTGTCAGACAAGTCTTATTTGACTGGTGAAATGTCCATCCCAACCAATAAGTGTCAACAAGTCTTATTTGACTGACTTTACAGAATATGAAACGAAGAATATAATCATTTTCCATCCAAATCAATGCCATTTATTCAGCTGTATTAGCTTGGATTTATGATTTGTTCATCTTGTGACCCATGGACTTGCCTAATTGACTTACATTAGTACAATTATTTTTGAATATATTACCCATGTACCCCTAATGCTTAGGCATGACAATGGACTGTATTTCAGTTCGAATTTGATTCGAATCCATCTAATCAGATATAAACCATTCGAATTCGTTTAGAAATTTTAAACCATATGTGAATATGAATATATACAAGTTCAATTCGATTTATAATATATACATATATGTATATTGATTGTATTTGATCTTAAAAAAAAAGGTTTATTTGTTGAAATTTTGGTAGAATACTATTACGGATCGGATCAAGTAATTGAATTGAATATTCAATTATAAGCGGATTCGAATATTGACTAATATTTTTATATTCGTAGAGTAAACTGATTGAATTCAATAATAGATTTTTTAATTGGATTCGGATGGACCCAGATCTAATACTAATTCAATCTGTTTACACGCCTATTAATACAATTCAATATTAAGGGTAATGTAATAGTTTGATAAGTTATCATATCTATACAAATTTTAAACCTACTTCACACATAATCCACTCATAGAGGTTAAGAATCACTGTTCATAGACAGTGTGGATAAAATGTTAATAGCATTTTTCAACGGTCAAATAATGGGGGGCCTAATTCCACTACAATAGATGTCTATCAATGAAAGTGAGATTTTCAACAGTCAAATAATTGGCGCAATGCCTCCAGTGATTGACGAGTGACTGGGTGGGTTAAGTGATTACTTTTTTTATATTTTCAAACATATGATAACTGGAATGCACTTCAATTATAAATTATATCCAACATAACATGTGTTAAATTTATGATACAAAAAATAATTTATCGGTATTATACCTTCTATTTTTAACTAATAAAACATAACAAGTATAAATTTTTTTTTCAGCTAGGTAGAGGAATGTCAAAAATGGTTCAAGGTTGTTGTGTCATACATTGGTTCAGATGATATAAAGACATATCGATCGCAACATAATATCAGACGATATGTATAAAATTCTTGATAGAAGAAGAAATTGAACATGCTGAGAGATTGACAAAACAGTATCATGAATTCACAGATGGGGACTTGGCCGGAGCGTAAAAACGGAAAAATCTTAGAATAAAATTTTTTTGAATCAATTGCGATTGATGTTTTGAACCATGATACAAAAACAGGACTCTTTCCCATCGCTAATTGAATTAAAGAACCAATATTCCGTTGAAACATGGTTCTCGGTTTGACTACTGCAGAAGTTAATATCCTCCGCAAAAATTTAGATCAGATAACAAGGAAAGATTTTTCTGCATAAATCAAACTTTGACCCCTCAATTATGGTCTTGTCTGTTACAGTTCCTTCAATTATCTTATTTTTTGCAATGGTACCTTAAATTATAGTTATTAATTTCGTACTATCCAAAGATTAACGCCCACCAAATTTTTTATAGAAACTTGTCTTGGTTTGACCATCGAATTAGGTGAACCTTTTCCACCCAAGAGGTAAAGTGCGATTGTTTTTAGAACAACGTGAAACCAATTCAAGCCTAGAAGAGAAAATATGAGAAATCCAATAGTTCAATGAACAAAGTGAAATTAATACCAAAGTTGATGGGGACAAAAGGTATTGTTTGTGATTCCTATGTGCGGCTGTGGTATTTAATACCAGCTATTGTCTAGGGCTGGGAGCACCACCATAACCAAGGAGAATTGGCTTGTATTTGGAAGTAAGAAATACAAGGCCGCTCCCACAATCCAGGTTCTCCAGGTTCTCAGACTTTGATGGCTTCTCACACTCAACAGCTTCACCTTGTATTGCTTCCTTTAATGGCTCCTGGCCACATGATTCCCATGGTAGACATTGCCAGACTGTTGGCACAGCGCGGCGTTCTCGTCACCATAGTCACAACACCCCTCAATGCTAACCGATTCAAAACAATCATCGCTCGTGCCACGGAAGCTGGACTCCAAATTCGAGAAATCCAACTCCAATTTCCATGTGTAGAAGCAGGGTTACCAGAAGGGTGTGAGAATTTTGATATGCTCCCTTCAATAGTCGCTACAGGTAAATTTTTAGACGCAAGTGGGATGCTACAAGGGCCAGTAGAAAAATTGTTAGAAGAGTTAAAACCCCAAGCAAGCTGCTTAATTTCTGATAGGTGTCTCCCATGGGTGACTAATGTAGCGCACAAGTTTCATATCCCAAAACTTGTTTTCCCTGGATTTGGTTGCTTCTCTCTCTCTTGCATGCACCACTTGCAGGTCTCCAGAGTATTTGATGATATTAAATCCGAATCAGATCACTTTTTGGTGCCTGGCCTGCCTGACCCAATTGAACTTACTATAGCAGCGGTTACGGGCTGTGTCAAGACAAACCCATCTGGTCCAAGAGATGTGCGGGATGACATCAGAGAGGCTGAAGAAGCATCATATGGGTTTGTGGTTAACACTTTCCAGGAGTTAGAGACAGAGTATATCAAAGAATATGCCAAGGCAACAGGTAAAAAAGTGTGGAGTATTGGTCCAGTTTCACTCTGCAACAAAGATAATATGGATATGGCCGCAAGAGGTAACAAGTCTGCTATCAATGAAAACCATTGCTTGAATTGGCTCGACTCATTCGAGCCAAGGTCTGTACTCTATGCTTGTCTTGGAAGCTTATCGCGCCTAGCAACTTTGCAGATGATAGAGCTCGGGTTGGGTCTAGAGGCATCAAGCAAACCCTTCATATGGGTTCTCAGGCATAAATCAAATGATTTTGAGAAGTGGATTGTGAAAGAAAAATACGAGGAAAGGATCAAAGGGAGAGGACTTTTGATCCATGGTTGGGCACCACAGGTACTGATATTGTCTCACCCTGCAATTGGGGGGTTTTTAACTCATTGTGGGTGGAACTCTACGCTAGAAGGGGTGTCTGCTGGTGTGCCAATGATAACGTGGCCAGTGTTTTCGGAACAGTTTATGAATGAAAAATTGATTGTTCAAGTACTGGGGATTGGAGTGAGGGTTGGTGTAGAGGTTCAAGTTAATTTTGGGCAGGAAGAAGAGATTGGAGTGTTGGTTGAGAAGAATGTAGTTAAGATGTGCGTTGATGAGTTGATGGGTGAAGAAGAGGAAGCTGAAGAGAGAAGGAAACGAGCTAGAGAGCTGGGAAGAAGGGCAAAGATGGCAGTAGAAGAAGGAGGCTCTTCTCACACTAACATGACACTTTTAATCCAAGATATCCTGGAACAATTAAACCATGGAGATTCTATCACAGAGAATGGTACCAAGTAAATTAGCAGAGTCTGAGGTTAACACAAAATAAGAATGAGTTTACAATTTAATTAGACGAAGTTACTACAAAGTGGAATCGTAGCTTGATCATGTGGAGTTGTAATTGATCTTTTGAATTGTAACTTGATCTGGAATAAGTTATAATTGATCATTCTTTCCTTGTAAGCTAATATCCGGAACAGGGTGAAGTTCCATTAAATAGGTAGAACTGAAACTTTAAATACTTTCTACTAGTGTTAACACAGAATTGAAAAAAAAAAAAAAGAATTTTACTCATCTCAGACTCATGTTCCATTGACTCAGGGTTTCAGATCAAAGCTCTAGAACTTAAATGTCATCTGTTGAGTCCGGGTTTTTTTTTTCTTTTTTTACCAGAAACTCATAGCAACAACGTAAATTTCAGATTCTCACACAATCACCTAGAAACATGGGCGGAGCCATGTATGGTTCAGGGCGGGCACGTGCCCCCCTCAAATTTTTTTATTATTACCTAGACATATATATTGTATATTTGTATAATATCTCACTTTATGACCACCTAAAACTAAAGTAAAAAATGCTAGGCCCACCTCCTCCACTCCCAAAAAAATTAAAAAATCAAGTCCACATAAAACAAAAAAACTTTGGGCTCATATTATTAAAATTTGAGTATTGTACAAAAAATTAAAACTTAATCACGTTAAGTTGCGACTCAAATAGATCGAGTTGTGACTCAATGGAATTAAGGTAGGATTGATCTCCAAAACTTGGGATGAAATCCAAATTGTTGAAATTTGGTATCAATCCAATTTTTTAATTGATTTAGTTGTCAGTTAATCATGGTATATCATATTTTCTCAATTTTTTATGGGTATGGTATGAAATTTTAGATTTTTTTGTAATATTTGTAGTCATATAGATAATGCTGAGCAGTGAGACAAATTTTTTATTTTATTAAGGTATTTTTCAGACGACCTTAATTTTATTATTTATGAATTTTTACAAGTGAAAGTTTCTGTAAATTGACATTCACTTAACTTTTTTTTTTTTACGAGAAATCGTCTCTACTTTTATTTAAGTATTGATTATAGTCTTTGCTATGTGTCAATCGATATTTTTTATTATGTTTAGCTCTTAAATTTTAGTTTAATAATTTTACTATGTTAATATCTTAGTGTGTTTAGAACATCACTTATTGAATAAATTTAATTGATTATTAGTGAATAACTGATATTTTTTAATTACAAAAATAACAATTAACTCCATTTTTTACGATGGTAATAATTAGCCATTTTTTTGTACATATACAATATGCATTATTTTTTGACATTTTTTTATGTTAAATGGAATTCATGTATCAAATGTGATATAATAAATATAAACATATTATATAGCATGATTGATTAGAAAGAAAAAAATTATAGTGCGCAATTAAAGTGCCCATTCTAAACAAAATTTCTGGCTCCGCCCCCGCTTAGAAACTCATGTGATACATAAACCCTTTGAACAATGTTTGATGGGTGGCTTAGAAACTCATGTGATACATAAACCCTTTGAACAATGTTTGATGGGTGGCAACACATTTGTGTTGCACAACTATGGCAGAAATTTTACATAGTCCCAACAAGTTTTGGATTCCAAGACAGTTAACAGAATATGCAAACGTCTGATACTCGATAGTTGATAGGCATAAACAAAATAATTATCCTCTCTTTCAAAGAACATTGTGCTTTCAATATCGATACATAGTTGAAATTTTTTTAATTGTGATTCGGATCTTTCTAACATGATTGATTCTATGAGTGCATTAGGATATTAAGAATATGCTAAGAACTACATGTGTGCTTCTCTGTTCTTTTCTCGGGCACTGGCCGGCGTGCATATTAAATTGGATCGAAATTCTCCCCTATACACTTTTCACAATCCTCCTCAATGGTAGATCACGCGTTGTGGAGTAGTGATGGATCCATTTTTGTACAAGGAGTTCTAGTAAAATTCATAATGAAAGAATGTCCACTGGAGTGATTCAAATATTATTAGTCTCAGTTCCAATTCACTTTAGAAGCTTCCGTTCCATGCCTCGATGCCACTAATTCCATGTAAACGGGATCGCAACCTCTGAAATCCACTGAAAAATAAATAAATAAAAATTTACCTCCTAATATGTTTGCATGCTACTTCAGAAAATGTCTATTCTGCCTACAAACCACTTGACCCTTGCATAATGGTTCACATGATTCTGTAAGTTCTAAGAACAGCTTGTCAGGTAGTGGAAGCACCCTTTGGAGAATTGGCTCTATAAGGCCACCCTGCAAATCAGGTTCTCCAGTAGCTCCTTATACTCCCCCAATTTCCATGGCTTCTCAATCCCAAAAGAGAAGAGAAATTGAAAAAGAGGAAGAAGGATGAGATGAACAAGGTTTTTTTTGTATTCGTGAACACAGCTGGATATATAATAACCTTTTTTTATTTCTGGGTTACAATACATACTGAGGACCACGTCCTCTATTTAAATACAAAAAAAACTGAGATGAGTCCATATAACGGGTAGCATAAAATCCGAAAGACAACTCAGCGAGGATACTCCTACTCCAAGACATGCTCTGTTTTGAAGCCGAGATTTGCTCAATCAATTTGTTGGAATTTCCTTAACTAGTCGAACTACCATTTTCGGGTTGAAGTTGTTGCCATTGATACTCCTTCATCCTTCAACGTAACTTCACTATTGTAGCATGAATTGTGGGAGTTTCTATCACAGTCCCACAATTCACGCCGAGATGTTGAGTTGTGCCAATACCCTCCCTCAAACTGTGCCGGGGTTGGAGGCAGAGTTTGGTTCGGAAGTTAGTGCAGCCTTTGATATTGGTTTGGTGAAGAGGTCTGCTACTTGCTCTGTAGTGGAGATATGTTGAGTGATCCACTTTGTTTTGTATCCTTTCATGGCCCAAGGCCACATGATTCCTATGGTAGACATTGCCAGATTGTTGGCACAGCGTGGCATTCTCTTCGCCATAATCACAACACCCCTGAACGCCGAAAGATTCAAAGCAACCTTCACTCGTGCAACAGAAGCTAAGCTCCAGATTGAAGTAATTCAACTTCAATTTCCAGGTGTAGAAGCAGGGTTAAAAGAAGGGTGCGAGAATGTTGATATGCATCCTAAAATTGATCATGCAGCTTATTTTTTTGCCGCAACTGCCATGCTACAACGACCAGTGGAAAATTTATTTAAAGAGTTAAAACCACCACCAAGCTGCTTAATTTCTGATATGTGTCTCCCATGGACAACTAGTATTGCTCACGAATTTCATATCCCAAAACTTGTTTTCCACGGATTTGGTTGCTTCTCTCTCTTGTGCTTACACAACTTGCGTGTCTCAAAGTTGGTTGATGATATTCACTCTGAATCAGAACACTTTGAGGCGCCTGGCAGCCTGATCGAATTGAACTGACTAAAGCACAGATTTCGGGCATTCTCAAGCCACACTCATCTAGCATGGTTGAGGTTGCTAGAGTGATTGAGGTTGGTGGTGGTCACTTCCACAGTCATTGGTCCTTGCCGTTGCATGACTGGTAGCTCACACTCAAAAATCGTTGGATGAGTGTCGAGGGTGATCATCTGGTCGACATTGTAGAATGGTGCTGGTCTCTAATGGCTTATTATTTTCATATAAATTTAAAAAACACTTGGTAGTGAAATCTATATAAAAAAATTCAAATTAAAGTGTAACGAATACTCATAAGAAAGTATATTTGGACAAAATTTTAAACTAATTTCAAATAAAGCGTTACAAGTAAGACTTTATTATTCTCTAGTGAAACTATTTATTTTTAATCGAAAAAATGAATTCTACGCCGGACAATATTTTATAACACTCTTTATATAATGTAATTTCATTGGTCAGCTTTCAAATCACATCCATTCATGTGGGACTCCTCCATTGTCCATATACATCAACCCATAAAAAGTGAAGATAAATACTAGATTAAGATGACATCGTATAAATAATATTTTTTTAAAATTAAGTTATAATATTTTTTTGTGTAGTAATTATACTTTTTTAAGGTTAAATTATAATTACATTGTACAAAAAATTATACTAACTTTTGATACAATACCAAATTTCTTTTTCCGGTACATTAGTGTTATCCATGAAGAGATTTTATCTTACATAATGCAAGTTTTTTTTTTTCGAGTCAGACACTGTTATAGAGGAAGGGACAAAAAGATTTGGACTTGGGACTTTAAAAGTTAACAATAGTGACGATGGTCATTAAACCAATTGCTAAACTCATAAAACAAGTTTAATGTCCAATCTTCACATTACATCAATTTATGTGGGCTCCAATATCTTCTTACGATTCTATGGTTGCCCATATACATCAAGCCCATAAGATAACCAATTTGTGTAGATCAGTGGAAGGATTAGAGAACATTATCCACCAAGTAAGATTTAATTTATTATTATTGATTTTATTGTGAGTTCCAATAATAATTACAACTCGTCACAAATCGATGATAGAGTAATGTTGTGTTCAACAAAATTGAAAATTAAGTGTTGAAACCTGAATGCTAAGTTTTAAAAATTTTAATATGTAAATTGTTTGGTATCCACTGAAATTTAAGTGTTAGGTTGAGTCAATCTATTTGTCAAATGTAAGGAGCTAAAGTCTAAAAACTGTTATTATTCTAATTTTATCATTTTTTTTACCGTCTCTCCATAACTACTTTAATTCTACTACCACTATCATTATTATTTCACAATCACCACCGCTACCTTACACATATCACTGCTACCACAACCACCACCCTACCATCACCTCCTCCACCATCCCATCATCACCTTTTACACCATCGTACAATCGGTACCCTCACCCTTGATGCTGTTGTTCCCTCCTCTAAAATCATGCTCCCATCACCCGCTGGCACTTACTATGCTACAACTGTTGCCACCATCAATCCACCATTAGCATCCAACCATTACTAACACACCCTCTCCCCCCAAACTACTTATTACCATTGCCTTCATCACTTAACCACAACTAAACCGCGAAAGTCACCGAATGGGTCAGTCTTTTCCTTCAGTTTGTCCCAAATTTTAAATAGAAAAAGGCGTGGGAGTACGTTGCAGATGTCCGGGACAGACACGACTTCTTCTAAGGCTAGAAAACCACTGGAAGACCAGTCTCTCTGTCTCCTTTTTCAATTGGGAGAGATGCTCTAAGTCATAACGGGGGTGGACAGATTCTTTAAGCTGGAGCGAAGATTTTTCTCCCGAAACGCCCTTTGTATAGGGTTCCAAACCTGCGACCCTTTTGGCTTCCTCAGGGCCTTGTGAAGCTTAGCTTGCAGCCACGTAATGTAATGATTGTTGTTCGTGGTAGGTGTAGGAGCTGGGCGAAGCGGTAGCGAAGCTCACGCGGTAATGCAAGTGCGCGGTGAGCGTAGTAGCCCGAGGAAGCATGTCTCTACTTCTTTTCCCAAGATCAGATCTCGAACCTATACTCTATGGAATCCCAGGCCCCGAGTTTCCTTGCATGTGGCTCGTCCGTGCTTTCCGCTTTTTGTTAGCAGCTCTTGATCTTGAAGGTGTGCTGGCTGATGAATCTCTTTTCGGGTTCTCTCTATCTGCCTTTCCTGGGTCCTGAAGTTCATTCTAGTTACCTTTACAATCTACCACCATTGCCACTAACATGGTAGTTAGGGTAAGTTAGTATTGGTCAGACTTATGGTAATGGTGGTAAGGGAAAAAGATGTGGTAGAATGGTGGGAATAAGTAGTGGTGGTAAGGGTAGTGGGGTGGTTGTGGTTGAATGTTGACAATGGTGAGGAGTAATAATGGAGATGACAGTAACAATAATTGGTATTTGGTTGTTTGGTAATGGTAGCAGGGGCGGTGAAGTGTTTATGTAGGCATGCTGAAAGCAATAGTGGAAATGTGTAGGTGGTGAGGTAGGGTGATGAAGTAATGGTGGTTATGGTGGTGTGGTTGTGGTGGGTGGTGCCAGATATAGTGGCATGATGGTGCGTTTCGAGGGGAAGGGGGGAACAAGGTAATTGGTGGTTATGATAGCAGCGACGGTGCTGTGATGGTGGTAGTGGCGACGATGACGACGATGGCAATGGTGGCACTGCAAGTAGTGAAGACAATGAGGTCGTAATGACATACATGGTGGGGGTGGTATAAAGGTGAGTGATGGTAATAGGGTGACAATGGTGGTGGTGGCAGCAGTAGGGGTGGTTATGGTGGGTGTTGGCGGTGATAGATGGGTGGTGGTGGTAAGGTGGCAATGGTAGTGGTGGTGGCAATGGAGGTGACAGGATGGTGTGTTTTGAAAAGTTAAGAGTGTAAAATAGATTGAGATCAAATTATGTAAGCATAAACTTATTCATTATGATATATCTATAAAATTCTTACTGATTAGCATTTTCAGCATTAAGTGATAAGCATGTGGTGGTGTTTGCTAAAACTGAAAACTGAATGTTGAATTTTTAGTGTTAAATGCTAAATTTTTTAATTCACAAACTGTTTGGTATCAATTGAAATTTAAGTATTGAATTGAATTAAAGTATTTAACAAATATAAGAAGCTGAAGTCTGAAAACTATTATTATTTTAATTTTGTTCTTTTTTTTAACCATCTCCCCATAACTATATTATTCCTACAACCACCATTGTGATGGTGGTGGTGGCATAATGGTGATGGTGGTGACGACACAATGGTGGTGATTTGCAGCAGTGATTGTGGTCGTGGCCGCAATGGTGGCGGTGGCTGTGGCATAATGATAATAGTGGTGGCGGCGACATAATAGTTGTGGTAGTGGTAGTAGTGATGGCAGTAGTGGTTGGGGTGGTGGCGGTGGCACAATGGAAGTGGTGTTGTTGGCGGTGGCGGCGCCACAATGCTAATGGTGGTGGGGGTGATACAATAGTGGTAGTAGTGGTGACAATTAGTGTTGGTGGTGGTGACGATGACACAATAGTTGTGGTGGTGGATATTGAAAAGTTAAGGGTGTAAAATGTATTGAGGGCTTAATTGTCCATTATGAGAAATTAATTAAAATCCTTACTAACTAATATTTTCTGCATTAAGTGATAGTAAGTGACTTGCTACTTAAAATTTTAACCTATTTTTAAGAAGTACTTAAAATATTAAGTGGTATAAGTTTTAGATTATCAAACGGGTTTAATTCATTAAATGTTTAAAGTATTCAATTTTAAATCTTAAGTGGTGTTTTCAAATAGACCCTCACTACTTAAAATTCTAGCC
Organism: Ilex paraguariensis; assembly: GCA_963454935.2. Classification (NCBI taxonomy): domain Eukaryota; kingdom Viridiplantae; phylum Streptophyta; class Magnoliopsida; order Aquifoliales; family Aquifoliaceae; genus Ilex; species Ilex paraguariensis. The sequence continues at coordinate 150,102 of CAUOFW020000974.1, forward strand.
TATTTTAAATAGATGCCTAAAATTTTAAGTGATGCAAATTTTGGTTATCAAACATGCATAATTAACACCGGTTCACGAATGAACCATCCCCGGGGAACCTTTGGGTCTTGCACCCTAGGGTCTCATCGCCCTTCTTGCTTTTCAGGGGAGATGTGTAAGGCACAACTTGTGATACCACACAGGCTGTCACCGAAAAGTACTACCATCACCAATCCCCCCTAGGACTAGTAGTCGTCTTGGTAATCCCCCTCAAGAGCCCCAATCGTCTACTAACCCTTTGCCTGTTGGTATCGAGCATACAAGTTTCAAACCATAATTTCATGATCATCTTTAATTCCCAACACCAACCACAACTTCGACACTTTTTTAAGAAAATACATAGTTTTACAAAATCTTACATTTCTATTTCCAACAAAACACATTTTCAAAATAACTCACATACACACCAAAAATTCAACCATTTTATAGCAAATTTCACAAATTAAATGATTGAGAAGTTATATAGATCAATACCACCCTTTTCATACTTTAAAATAACTCAACAACACCCCAAATCATGGTAAAATATACTCAATCATATCATAAAAATTAATACCTCTTTCCACAATTTATCATTTCAATACTTATAGTCAGTTTGACATTTTATCAAACACATGATAGATATAAAATCTCTAAATACACATTTACAAAGGAACATACTCATTCTTAAGAGACAAATCAAATACATTATATACAAAATCACATATATTCTAAAGAATCCAAAATCTTAAGTTCAATCAAACACTCATAACAAAAATCAAGTTAATGTTTTAAACTCACAATACCGAAATTCATTAAATGCCTGTAGGTTTACAAATTCATAGTAAATTCATCATTTAATTAAGACTCAAAGCATGTATTTAGCTCATACTAAACAAATAGATATAAAACATACATGAAATGCATCAATGTATATGCAAGAGAAAAGAAAACCCTACCTCAAAACCCAAGAACCCAAGCTCCATCTTCAAATGTTCAAATGAATTCAAGAATTCCAAATAATGTTCCTAAGTTTTCAAGCAAAAGCCCAAGCTCTAATGACCTTCTTCTCTCTTCCTCCCTTTTTGTCTCTCTAATTCTAAGGTTTATGGAGTAGTATTGGGTGAGAGGTGTGAGAAAAATGAGAGAAATGGAGGTGAAAATGGGATTATAAGGGCTAACTTTTTTCGCCGTTCTCGGATTCAATAGCGATATTATTTCGACCTATAAACTTTTAGAATGATTATTTAACTACCCTTATAAAGCTTACATGCCTCCAACTCTATATTTGACCCAAAAGTCATTACACCGGTACCTTAGCGACTGTTCCTTTAACAACGATTGACAGTTTTTATCATCATTTTAATTATTTAAAACAAATACTATCAAGTTAATATTATTTATAAGAAATATGAAATATGGGATCTCATAGATTATGATAATTAAGCCATAAAACGTCATTTAAAGTGACGTATCTAAACACATCATTACAAAATGACATTTTTAACTTGCTATTTTACTAATGTTGGTAACGATGTTAGATGGGTGGGAAACTTGATAAAAAAATCATTTGGAATGATGCCTTTAAAGACATCATTCCAAATGACGATTTAAACGTTAAATCAGACCACTTGAAATTTCACAAATCATAGGCTAGGTCAAAAATTTTCAAACATTTCAACCACTCAGCTCTCCTCCTCCTCAAACGACCAACTATGAGCTCTCCTCCTCCTCTACCACTCTCAGCCAGCCTTTTCTCCGACGAGCTTCAACCATTCAAAGACTGTTGTCTCCAACGAGGAAGACCATCTGAGCCTTGTGAAATCTAAGCTTAATCCACAGCTCCACCAACGAGCATAACCTCCACCAGCGAATTCAACAAAGAGACTGAATACAGCCTCCAGCATTGAGCACAACGCTCACCAGCGATTGAGTAGTGATCACTATTAATTGATAGTGAGTTCATTCTCCATTCCAGGCTAAATCGATTTTGCCCATGCTTAGTCGATTTTGCCCTAAATCGATTCTGCATGCTCGATCGATTTTTTCCTAAATCGATTCTCCAAGCTCATTCAATTTTACTAGTGAGTCCATTCTCCATTCTCAGTCGATTTTGCTCAAAATCAATTTTTTCCCTAAATCAATCTAGAACACCAATTCTCCATACTGTCTATGCTGCCAATTTTATCTATTATAATTTTGTTTATTGTCAACATGCCATTGATGTTAACTTGGGGAATGGAAGTAAGTGTAAAGTTTAGATTGGGTTGTTTCCATTTAGGTCAATTATGAATCTATTTTTGTGTTGTTTTTGTTTTTTCAATTTTGGGTGGATATTTTGCAATTTAGGTGTATTCTTTGCAATTTAGGAATTAAATTTCAGTTTTAATGCCAGTTTGGATGTTTTTTTAATTAGGAATTTCTTTTTACTTAATTACAATGAATATATGCTAGGTGTTGCTCGTGCCAATAATACTATGCATGTAAGGTGTTTGATAAAATGAGAATTAGAATTTTCATGATTTGTTTTTATAGGGTCAAGTTATGAATTTGCATTATTTATGTTGGGTATTGTTGTAATTGTGTACTATTTGCGAACGAAGCTATAAGAGTGGCATGTTTGGATTAGGCTCTAAAGATTTTGATTATTGTAATCCCCTCTTTCTTCTTTAATTTATTTCCACTACAGTTAAACACTTTTGATGGATTGAATTGATTTATATACCCATTATAGATTCATTGAGTTAGAATTGCTTTAATTTTTTTCTTCCTTTTATTGAACATGTGAATTTGTAGAGCTGACATATGTTTGTTTTGTTTTTGTTCCTCATAACATGGAATTTGCTTATATTAACCCTAAAAAATTTGGCGCTTCAAAAAATAATATTTGTTGGTCAATTTTCATTATTTATAAAAATAAATAGTCTGCTCATTCAAATTGATAAAGAACTTTCTCAATTCTCGTTCACTTGTAAACTTTAAAATTTTGATATGCTTTCCCTTCTTTTTCCCCAAAATTAGTCATGATGTTTAAGAATGATTGAGTGTAGTCTACTTTGCATAGTGTTGGAGTCCTAATACTCAAGATATTAATTGACAGGAACATATCGAAGATAAATTGGAGGGACACCAAAGTTTCTATTGGAATTGGCGAGTTAAAATTTTCAAGTTTTCATAATACTCCTAGGAGGTTTAGATCTTCATTACCCTTTGTATACAAATTTATTAGTAGTCTTTATAGATTACTTTCTTGATGTAAGTGCCAACCATTTCTATGTACTTAATGTGCTCCTTCCTTAATATTGGTGTCTGCTAAACCATTTTAACAAGGCAGTATAACATTTCTCATTCAATTCTACTCAAGTGGCCTGATATGAGAAATGTTATAATATTGGTGATTTTTTTACAACGTTTAGAGCTTGTGAAATTCTTTTGAAAAGTTGTGGGTTGATTACTGGTGTGAGCTTACGAAATTGAAAAGTGGAAATGGGAATAGATTATGTGTAGATTGTTACATTGTCGAAGAGTTGGACTTAGACTTAGACTTAGAGCTTTGTGAAATGGGTGTTCACCTATTCTTAGGAGTTGTTGAACCTCTATATGCAACAAATTGTTAGCCAATCGTGACAGCACTTATTACTGATGTTTTAAAATCACTGTTGCTCTGAATATTCACCTCTTCATACACTATGAACCTATCTTCATACAATACCATCCTATCTTCTCGATAAATTCTACTAACCTAAACTTATTTTGTGGATAAAAAAGTGTTTTATATATGTATTTGTGTAGCACTTTGGTGTTGTACAGATTTATTGATTGGTGATTGAAAATTAGAACGGGCTACCCAATTTATTTACATTTGAAAGCATGAACAAGCAAAAGTTTCGATAAAAGCATGAACAAGCTCCGTTGATTTTAATGTTTTGGTTGTGTATACACAGTAACTTTTGATGTCTTTATTGTAGAATTGTTAAGAATGGCTGGAAGACGTGTTTCTGTGATGGTTTATTGGGGTGGTACCATATTCAAGAACCTTGATGTTTTACGATACAATAATGGTTATCAGCATGTGATAAAGGTTGCACATGACACAACTTACTCAGCATTGGTGGATAGGATACATGATGTGACGGGGATAGATAGGAATCAATACAACCTCAAACTTATCTGTAGGTTTCCTACTACATTGGGAACTAACTTTTTTACATATATTCTAGTAGTAGTTGTTGACAATGATGGTGTGGAGGCAAGGGTGGATGTTGTATTTGACAATAAAGGTGTTAACAAAGTGGATTTGCATGTGAGCGAAGAAGTTAGGGCAAATGACATTGGTGGAAGTAATAAAGGTTGGCCTGATAGTGGTTCATAATCTTCCATGCTTAGCCAACAATTATATATCCCAATGCTTGACCCTTTAGCCATGGTTGATAATTATTACACCTCTTTAACAATGCAGTGTATGGAAGAATACAATCGATATATACATGCACAGGCTGAAACAGGGCCTAGTACTTTTCATGAATGCTCATCCCAGTAAAACTACAGTACTACACTGGGGAACGAGGGAATAGAAATGATTGCAATTACTCCGACACCGGTGCTAGTGGACCCTATCCAAGCACTTGTAGTGCATCAGATTGTTAATAATACATATGAAGGAATGTGTGCTTTTGACCGAAATGATTATTACGAACAAGAAGAATTGGCAGAAGATTTATTGAGTGATGACTCTGATGATGATGATTATTATGCCGAAGGTAATTCTGTTAAGGATGATGGTGATGTTCCTATGCATGAGCCATAGTTAACAATTTTTCCAAACGTTAAATCGGGAACCTAGAATGAAGTTGACAGCTTGTGCATTTTGCATGGAATTAAAACATGGGATCCTACAAGACTAGAACTGGGGAAGGGTATGGTGTTCAGGAATAAAAAAGAGTTGGAGATGACAATTAAATTGTATTCACTGAAGATGCACCAACAATATGTTGTTGTTAATACAAACAAAACACGTTGGATTTTGAGGTGTAAGATGCATGTACAATGTGGATGCAAATGGAGGCTACATGCGATTTTGAAGGCGAAACATGGAATGTTTGAGATCACAAAATATCAGGCACCTCACACTTATTTCTACCCATGGTTGAATCAGAACCACTGTCAGCTTGATGCAGGTTTTATCTATCAATGGATTGAGGGTGTGGTTCGAGGTACATCTGATATAACAATGCCTGTCATCATTGAAATGGTGAAAAAAGAGTATCAATATTTGATAATGCATAAGAAAACGTGGAATGCGAAGAATAAGGCTATAGCCAAGATTTTCGGTGGCTGGGATTGTTCTTACAACATCTTGCTAAAGTTTATGGGTGCTCTTGTGAAATACAACCCTGAGATGATTGTAAAGTGGCAATATGAGGCTCGTGCTCCCACATTCGACATATTTAGAAAGGTTTTATGGGCATTCAAAGCCTCTATTGATGTGTTTGTTCATTGTTGGCCTGTAATCAGCATCAATGGCACATTTGTAATGGCAAGTATAAGCATAAACTTCTTATTGCTACTGGGATTGACGCTCAGAAGAAGATTTTTCCTCTAACATTTGCCTTTGTTCATGAGGAAACTAGTGAAAGCTGGGGTGGTTCCTATATCATATATGCCACTCTGTTGTCCCGAATAGAGCTGGTATGTGGTTAATCTCATATCGACATAAAGGTATAATCTCAGCGATTAAGAAACCTAATTCTGGGTGGAATGAGTCATACGCCTATCATTGTTTCTGTCTTAAGCATGTACAAAGTAATTTCAACACATATTACAAGAACACATATTTCAAAGATCAAGTGTGGAATGTTGGGGGCAGCACATCAGATTCGCAAGTTTAATTTGATAATGGAAGAAATTAAAAAAGTAGCTCCATTGGCATGGAAGTGGTTAGATGATATTCCAGCACAACAGTGGACAATTGCCCATGATGGTGGCCGGTGATATGGAACAACCACAACCAATGTTTTTGAGGCTTTCAATGGTGCATTGAAAGGTGCTAGGATGCTTCCCATCATTGCATGTGTGAAATTCATATTTTATCGGCTTGCAAAAAACTTTTGTGAGCGTCGTGAACATAAACAATGCTGCATTGACAATGGTATTGACTACTCACCTGAAGCAATCGAATTTATGTGACCCAACC
>CAUOFW020000975.1:0-156147 GCA_963454935.2 Ilex paraguariensis
TACCTTTTGTTCCAGAAAAGAATCAAGGCAATTGTGCTATAATGTTGTTAGTGTTATAAGAACACGGATCGGATTGGCCGATTCGACTGATTTGAACTGTGAACCAAGACCTCAGTCGGTTCGGTTTTTGAATTGAACCGCTTAAGAAATTAAACTGTCAAACCAGCCAGTTTTTCACATAAACCCGTGAATCGGATGGTTCTACTGTAAACCCCCAAAATCCCCAATTTTTCCCTAAATCCAATCGACCTCCATCTTCTTCTCCGCTTAGGCACAACAATAGATTAAGATGAGACCAAACCGAATAGAGTTCAATTGGTTTTTCTTCTTTTTGTTAAATCGATTCTTCTCCACTCGCAGTGACGAACAGGTAGAGGGATCCGGTCTGATCAAACAACTCCTCTTCTCCACTCGATCTCTCTTTGCTTAGGCTTCACAGGTCCCCTCGCAGTGACAAACAGGTAGAGGTTTCTTTTTTGTTCACTCGATCTCTCTTCGATCCTTACGACTTCAACCGAGTGGAGGTATTCTCTCTTTTTCTCTCTCAACTGAGTGGACGGCTTCAACTACTGTTAACTTAACTATTGTTAATAAGTATTCTTTTAGTATTCTTGTCAATTAATGTTAAAATTAAACAAAAAATTTTTAATAGTGTTTTTCATTTTTAACAAAAGTATTTTTTTTATGTTAACTTAATTTGTGGTAAATTATATGCATTAGAGACATATTTTATATCTTTTTTAGCTAAATTATTATATTTTATAATTTTTTTATTATTCGACGGGTCCAACCAGTTGACCCAATGGTTAAATCAATAAATCATTGACCCGGTCACTCTGCTGATTCGATGTCTGGTCCAGTTCTGATAACTATGTATAATAGAATAATAAAGCCCATAGTTGTATTCTAAGATCCACGGTCATGCTGAGGCATTTTTAAGTCAAGCCCACTATTTTGTTGGTCTCAGCCTATGACCCCAAAGAAACATATCTTGGGCCTGTGGGGTGAACATGATGGGCCATGTTGGACTATTAATAATGAATACTACTAAAGCTCTTAGTTTTGCTATTGTGTTTATTCACTAATTTGGGCAAGGTCGATGAAGTTCATTCCCGAAACCAGACATTTGATTAAGATTGTTCGTACCAATCGAGTTCATCCTAAACGTTAAAAGATAGAGACATTGTTAATACGACAATGAGGCAGAACTAGAAAGGAGTATCTAACTAGTAAAAGTCAAGTTAAGCAAATTAAAATTATTGAAATATGATATTAATCTCTTTTTCATTATGTATCATGTACATATCGGATAACTTATTTTATCATTCAATTTATACGTATTTCGACTAATCCCCTTCTCGGTTCAATTTTTTTTATCTTGAATGATGTAGTTGGCTTCTTAGGTTAATGTAAATCCCATTCGATGAATTACCAAAAAACAGGTAAATTGCCATTCCAAAAATAAATAAATGAAGATATTTTGCTCTTTATATCATCCTTAATGTCACAGGGTAACTTTCGTTTTTTCTTCGAGGTTATCTGTGAAAGCGTTGCTACTGCAATCAGCTACACTCAAACTCAAGAATAAGAGACAGAAACTCACACAGAAGGTACACATGAGTTTACTGGGATAAAACTTTCAAACCTTATACATTGAACTCAATAATTTACAAGAACTCTTAAAGTCAGAACACTCTCTACCTCATCAGAATGCTCAAGCACCCCTATTTATACAGGAGTAAGGCAGATTACACCCCCATCTACCAAGGAGTAGTTACACACGTTTTTGTTATTTCATAGCATACTGGCTAGCAGACTTGGTCTCCGTGCGACACCTGGCAAGCAGTTCCACCACTTTCAGTAGCTGTTGTGGAACTGTCCTTCATCAGCATGCATCTAGACTGGATTCAAAACTAGGGATGTCCAGAACTGCCTCAACAAATGCATTAACTGTTTCTCAACATCATAATCGCCCACATCCTCCTGGTCACATGCATTGAACAGTCATGTGTCAGTCAAGTGCCCATATTCAGCAGTCAGCCTGGCTACACGAACCAATGTGCATGTTGGGTTCAACCCATGCCATGCAATCCGAAGCGATGCACCCACATTGCTCCAATTGAGCCCACCACGTGTTGCCATGCTCAACCGGGTGTTCTCATACTGCCTTGGTTCGCCCCAATCTGTCGAACCACTTAGCCGCATCATCTTGATTCCAACTTATGGCATGCCTTGGTGCAAGGTGCCACCAAGACCGACCATTTGCACCCAAGTCAGTTAGGGTGTGACAAGCCACCCCCCACCTGAAGTATCCAACGACCCCGTTGGAATGGAGGCATGGTATTACTTGATGAGATCTTCGAACTGCCACAATGTCGTCTCTTTCTCTCAAGTGACTTCCTCCGGTACTTTCCCTTTCCACTTGACTAGGTAATGAGTTATTCTGTTTTTCTTGCTCATTCCCTCAGTCTTATGGTCTAGGATATCTTCAGCTATTTCTGTGAATTGCTTCCTGATTATTGGAGGAGCTCGACGTTGAACATATCTGTTAGGGTCCTTCGGGTTCTCAATATAACGCTTCAAGAAGGCAACATGGAAAACTAGATGAAGCTTGAGACGACTGGGAAGATCCAGCCTATAGGCCAACCTGTCAATCCTCATTATTAAAAGGAAAGGGTCGTCATAGCGCTGGATTAGTCCCTTGTGTGCCAACTTTCTAGAGATCTTGTTCCAGATTGGTGGGGTCAATTTCAGCATCACTTTGTCACCCACTTCGAACTCTATTGCCCTCCTCTTCTCATCTGCCCACATTTTCATCCTCTTTATCGTCTTTGTTAAACAGTCTTTTACCTCGTCGGTCCGCTCTTGATTGGCCCGAGCAAAACTGTAACGCCCCAAAAAACCCCTTGGGTGACATTACATTCTAAAAACCATTCACCCCATGAGAGCATTACGTAAATTCATCACGACGAAAGTTCATTCATCAACCATTCATATTTTAACAAAATTTGGGCAGAGTCTCCTTTGTACGGGGAGCTTTACCCAAAACACAACCTGTACAATTATATTACAATTGACCACACCGGGTCCACATATGCATAACTATTGACCACACCGGGTCTATTTATCTATCATAAAATAAACTTTCATTCATCATATGCCATATCCACAATGCCATCCCAAAAGAATAGGCCAAGTATGACAAATATATTCCCAAAAGAATTAAATTACACTTGCAGTGAAATAACAAAATACTAGACTTTACATGATTTCAAAATAAACTCTCTAGTCTAGTACAAAAGAAATATAACTCTAGGCATCCAGTTCAGGACCCCCGTTCCCCTCTAGGGGAGCTTCCCCATGCACTGGTTCATCTACTTGTAACTCCTCCTCATAGACGAAATCTGAAAAGATATTATTTGTAGGGGATGAGCACTAAGCTCTGTAGCAACATTCCTTCCATACTCATACAAGATTTAGAAAACAAGTAAAACAGTTCGGTCTTATTTTCCAAAATATCATATAACATTTGAAGTAAAACCGTGACATTTGAAACAGATCTCAAGTTTAAATAACAATAGTAATAGAAAGGAGAAATTTCAACTAAGTGCTAATAAACATCCATTACCAAAATATAAATCATTTCCCACACATGATATCATATTGTCCTCTCTAATGGGAGCATCCTTACAAGGAACCTCTCACCCTCAAGATTTGGTTTCTCAAGCATCCTTACAAGGAACCTCTTGAGAAAATCACATATTGTCCTCTTTTGGTGTGAGCATCCTTACAAGGAACCTCTCACCCTCAAGATTTGGTTTCTCAAGCATCCTTATAAGGAACCTCTTGAGATGGAATGAGCATCCTTACAAGGAACCTCTCATCCATGTTCATTCCAACAACCATACAAGATCACATCATTCCAACAATCATCACACATAACCAAGGATTCCATAAATCTCCAATTTACAAGCAAATTTCCAAAGATCCACAAATCCATTATGAGGCAATTTCAATAAACAATTAGGAAAATACAAGAGATCACCACCACATCATTTTCATTACTCACACAAAGCACTAAAGTTCTCAAAACCAAGCTTGAGCAAATGTAGAAAGAGAATTCCATATTTCCCCAAAAACTAGGGTTTTAAAGCTATAAAAGAAGTTTCATGGGTAATCAATCCTAACTTTGTTTAAGACATGCCATAATTGCAAGAAAACCAAGAAACAAGGAATTCCTAGCAAATACATACAAGTATGAGTCAAAACATATATATATATATATAGCCTTAGCCTCAATGGACAAGCATGGAAGAAAAACCCCTACCTTGAATCAAAGTTTTAAACCACAAACCCAAGCTCTAATGACCTCCTTTCTCCCTTTCCTCCTTTCCTCTATCTTCCCCAAGGGTGCTAAGGGGTTTGGGGGTGAGAGATGTGAGAAAAAATGGAAGGAAATGGGCTGGTTTCTGTGTTTTAAACACAGCAGTCCGCGACATCACTGTTCATGGGCTGAATTTTGAGTTTTTTTCCAAAATTACAGTTTTGCCACTAGAAATCTCAATTTGATCCATACGACTACCCTAAGGTTTTTCGACGTTCCGGATTCATTTTTAATGTTATTTTAACCTAAAAACATTGCTTTTTATGATTTATTTCAAAACTAAAATAAATTCACACTTGGAACATTAAAATTTCTATTTTATTCCTTCGAACTACTATAGGTGATATCCTTACGATTTTAATATATATATATGGTTTATTCTTAAGTCATTACATATAGAAGAATCACTAAACAAGTACATTAATATATTAATGTAAACATATGGGGTTTTACACCTTTAAGGTCTAATAAGAAAGCACAACCCTTTACTATCCAAGGAGCACCATAGTGCAGATTTTTGGTCAACTTCATAGAATAAACTGATTTGACTCAGGTATTTCTAGGAGGTGTAACCTATATGGTTGGAAAGATATACGAGTTAGGGTTCTAACAAAAATAACGGTGCACAATTCGGACTTTCCAATAAAGAGTTATGATGAAATTAGCGAAAGGTAGTCTGCCGGACAGATTTTTGGACAGTGTAGACACTACTTCGTAATATGGACATAACTCCTTCCTCCTAGTTCCGATTGAGATGATTCAAGGTGATATGGAATCCTAAGAGAGAGATCTACAAATTTCATGTTTTAAGTTTTGAGAGATATGGACTGCATCAAGGTCGAAATCGAGCTTGATGTTACAGCCAGTGCACTGTTCATCCTTTTTTCATTCTACCAAATTCAAACACACATCACTACACATATCCCCATTTTTACAACAATTATTTACTATATATCTATATACATATATAAAAGAAAATGCGGGGTGTTACAATCCACCCCCCTTAAAGAAAGTTTCGTCCTCGAAACTTACCTCAAGTAGCGAACAAATATGGGTACTTCTCTCGCATTTCTAGCTCCGGTTCCCATGTAGCTTCTTCCACTCCATGGTGTTGCCACAAGACTTTCACCAATTTGATGACTTTGTTGCGAAGCACTTTCTCCTTGGCGTCGAGAATCTTCACTGGTTGTTCTTCATAGGTTGCTCCATCTTGAATTTCAATATCTTCTAAGTCTACAACCGGCGTTGCATCCGATTTACACTTCCTCAACATGGACACATGGAATACGTCGTGTACTCCCGATAACTGAGCTGGTAACCGCAACTGATATGCCGCCTTGCCCACCACTTTGATCACTTCAAATGGCCCGGTATACCTTGGCGCTAACTTTCCCTTCTTGCCGAATCTAAATACTCCTTTCTGGGGCGACACTTTGAGAAACACATAGTCCCCCTCTTTGAATTCTAATGGTCTTCGTCTTTGATCCGCGTAACTTTTCTGTCTACTCTGTGCTGTGCGTAGTCTCTCCCGGATGAGTTGAATTTTCTCTGTAGTCTCTCGAACAATTTCTGGCCCAAACAAACTACTCTCGCCCGCTTCTAACCAACACGTCGGGGATCTACATGGTCTTCCATACAAGGCCTCATAGGGTGCCATTCCAATACTGGTCTGATAGCTGTTGTTGTATGCAAATTCCACCAACGGTAAATGGTCACTCCAACTTCCCTTGAAGTCCAACGCGCAAGCTCGTAACATGTCTTCCACGATTTGTATCACCCTCTCGGATTGGCCATCCGTTTGGGGATGAAAGGCTGTGCTGAAATGTAACTCTGTCCCCATAGCTTGTTGTAGACTTTGCCAAAATCGCGCCACAAACCGAGAATCACGATCCGACACAATGGAGAGCGGAACTCCGTGCAACCTAACAATCTCACAGATATAGAGCTTGCTCAACGTCTCTAATGAGTCTGTGGTCTTCATACCCAAGAAATGAGCGGACTTGGTGAGTCTATCCACAATGACCCACACTGCATTATGCCTGCGCGACGTCCGTGGTAAACCCGACACGAAGTCCATGGTGATGTGATCCCACTTCCACTCTGGAATAGGCAAAGACTGTAGGACTCCTCCTGGCCTTTGATGCTCAATCTTCACCTGCTGGCACACCGCACATTTTGCCACATACTTGGCTACATCTCGCTTCATTCCCCTCCACCAGTATTGACGCTTCATGTCCCTATACATCTTTGTGCTACCGGGGTGGATAGCAAACTTGGAGCGATGATACTCCCCAAGTATCTCCTCCTTTAGGGACGAATCATCGGGAACACATAGCTTCTCCCCATATCTCAACTCTCCATTCTTCCAAGACCATCCTCCCATCGCTTCCCCATTCTCCAATCGGGCTCTAATCAAATCGAGTTCCGAATCCAGGCATTGCAACTCCATAACCCGTTGTCGAAGCGTCGGTTGAGCTACAAGGTTGAATAGATATGATTGATACTCCGGTCCATCCACCCATAGATCGTACTCCTCCAATGCATCAATCATTTTCCACCTATTTACCGCAAGAGAATTGATTTCACCCCGAGACTTCCTGCTAAGAGCGTCGGCAACTACATTGGCCTTCCCTGGATGGTAGTTGAGTGTGAACTCATAATCTTCCAAGTACTCAATCCACCTTCTCTGCCGGAGATTCAAGTCTTTCTGTGTGAAGATATACTTGAGGCTTTTATGGTCCGAAAACACTTGAAATTTCTCCCCGTATAAATAACATCTCCACAACTTAAGAGCAAACACCACTGCAGCCAGCTCCAAGTCGTGTGTGGGATAATTCTGCTCGTGCACCTTGAGTTGCCTCGAGCCATAAGCCACTACCTTCCCTCCTTGCATTAGAACGCATCCCAATCCTCGTAGTGAAGCATCGGTGTAGACATCGTAGCCTTCCCCATTACTCGGAATAATGAGGATAGGGGCAGTCGTCAACTTCTCCTTCAAGGTGCGAAAAGCTAGTTCACACGCTTGAGTCCACAAAAATTTCTCCCCCTTCTTTGTAAGGCGAGTCATCGGCATCGCAATCTTGGAGAACCCTTCCACAAACCTACGATAATAGCCGGCTAACCCCAAGAAACTCCGTACTTCTGTCACGTTCCTCGGTGGTTCCCATTTCATCACGGCCTCAATCTTTGCTGGATCAACCGCTACTCCTTGCTCGGACACAACATGGCCAAGGAACTTCACTTCCTTCATCCAAAACTCACACTTGCTCATCTTTGCATATAACTTATGTTCTCTCAATGTTTGTAGCACAATAGAGAGATGACGAGCATGTTCCTCCTGAGTCTGTGAGTAAATCAATATGTCATCAATAAACACAATGACAAATTGATCGAGGTATGGCCGGAAGACTCTGTGCATCAAATCCATGAAGGCTGCGGGGGCATTAGTCAATCCGAATGGCATCACCGTATACTCGAAATGACCATATCGGGTACGAAAAGCAGTCTTAGGAATATCCTCCTCCTTAATTCGCAGCTGATGATACCCCGTGCGAAGATCAATCTTGGAGTAATACTTTGAACCCTCCAACTGATCAAATAAGTCATCAATTCTCGGCAACGGATACTTATTCTTCACGGTAACCCGATTCAACCTCCGGTAATCCGTGCACAACCGTAGAGTCTCATCCGTTTTCTTCACAAAGAGGACTGGGGCTCCCCAAGGTGAAGTGCTTAGACGGATAAACCCAATCGCCAACAATTGATCCAACTGCTTCCTTAGCTCCTTTAACTCCAAAGGTGCCATCCGGTAGGGAGCAATGGATATGGGTTCGGTTCCCGGATAGAGATCGATCTTGAACTCAATTTCCCTATGTGGCGGTAATCCAGGTAATTCCTCAGGAAAAACATCCGAAAACTCCGATACAATTAACACCACATCCGTATGGAGTTTATCCATGTTATCTCCCATCAAGCTAGCTAAGAAACTCAAATGACTTCCCGCTTTCGCTTTTAAGAATCTACTACCCATAGTAGGAAATGGATGGAAAGAATCTCGGTTATTCACAAAACTGAAAATTACTCCTCCCGGCAATTGAAATGTAATCCGCTTGCGAAAACAATCCAGTACCGCACGAAAAGTGGATAACAAGTTCATCCCAAAAATCACGTCATACCCCTTCATCTCTAAAGCAATTAAATCCACAATCAATTCGTGCTCCCCAATACGAAGCACACAACCCTTGCAGACTCGGCTAGTACCCAATTGTTCTCCCGTAGGCAAGTCAACAGTCAAAGCATGTTCTAACTTCTCGAAACCCAATCCCAAATTCATAGCATATGCAGTACGTATAAAAGAATGAGTAGCACCGGGATCAAATAAGATTCGGGCCCAGGAATTGTAGAGAAGAATGATACCTTCCACAACGGCATTGGCAATGTCCTCCTCCGGCTGAGTCAAAGCAAATACTCGCCCTTGGTTGGTGCCGCCAGGGGCTTGAGTTTGTATCGGTCGATGCGGTGCAGGCCTCGGTGGTGGTGGTTGGGCTGCTGGTACTTGTCTTGCGGTCTGGATAGGCCCTTGAGGTGGAAAAACTGGGCAATGCATCCGAATATGTCCCACACCTCCGCATGCAAAGCAAGATCGTGGGATAATACCAGCTCTAGTCTGAGTGTCTCCCTCTCCTCGGGCTGTCAAAAGTCGCTGTCCACCTGTTGGGTCTGGGCGACGGTATGGTGTCGGTCTCTGTGCCCCACTAGTGGTAGCACCCGTCCGAATTGGACCTCCTCTCAAGAAGCCCTGTCGTCGCTGGCTATCCTCTATGTCTCTCTCTACCAGTGCAGCTCTGTCCACCAAGTCCCCATACTCCCTAATCTTGAGAGCCACCAACTTCTCCCGGATGACCGGCCTCAGTCCCTGCTCAAATCGCTTAGCCCTGTCGGCCTCCGTAGATATAAATCCTGTAGCATAACGGGAGAGCTCGTCAAACCTCCTTTCGTACTCGGCCACCGTCGTGCTACCCTGTCGTAGAGCAAGAAAGTCAGCCTTCATTCGATCTCTGACTGATTCAGGAAAGTACTTGTCCTGAAATATTTGGTCGAACTCCTCCCAAGTGAGTGCATCAGTGTTCCTCCGTCTCTTGACCGAATCCCACCAATGGTCGGCCTCCCCCTCTAACAAATAGGTCGCCAAGCCAACCCTCAAATCTTCGGCAACTCCCATGCCGTCACATACCTTCTTCACTCTGCGTATCCACTTGTCTGCATCCAAAGGGTTAGAGCTCCCTTGGAAGGTGGGTGGATGTTGTCTCAGAAATTCTCGAAAAACCACCATCCTTCGATCTCCATTTCCAATTCCGGGTACTTCCGCTAGTGGTTGAGCTCCACCATTATGGTTGTTGTTCCCATTCTGGTTTTGTACCAAAGTGGTGAGCTCCTTCAAGCATTGATAGATGTCATTCATGGCATCGGGAGGTGGTGGTGGTGGTGGATTTGCTTGACCTCCACGACCACGCCCACGTCCACGTCCTCGTCCTCGTCCTCCATCCATCCTGCACATCAATTCACAATTTAATTTCATTGAGGTCAAGACATCCTAATTATTGCTTTAATTTAAAGCCTAAGATTTATATAAAACATAGATCATCAATTTTGTTCAACCTAATCCTGTCTTTCTAGTGGTAATCCATAACCTACAGCTCCCATGTAAGACCTAAAGCCTAAGCTCTGATACCAAATTTGTAACGCCCCAAAAACCCCCTTGGGTGACATTACATTCTAAAAATCATTCACCCCATGAGAGCATTACGTAAATTCATCACGACGAAAGTTCATTCATCAACCATTCATATTTTAACAAAATTTGGGCAGAGTCTCCTTTGTACGGGGAGCTTTACCCAAAACACAACCTGTACAATTATATTACAATTGACCACACCGGGTCCACATATGCATAACTATTGACCACACCGGGTCTATTTATCTATCATAAAATAAACTTTCATTCATCATATGTCATATCCACAATGCCATCCCAAAAGAATAGGCCAAGTATGACAAATATATTCCCAAAAGAATTAAATTACACTTGCAGTGAAATAACAAAATACTAGACTTTACATGATTTCAAAATAAACTCTCTAGTCTAGTACAAAAGAAATATAACTCTAGGCATCCAGTTCAGGACCCCCGTTCCCCTCTAGGGGAGCTTCCCCATGCACTGGTTCATCTACTTGTAACTCCTCCTCATAGACGAAATCTGAAAAGATATTATTTGTAGGGGATGAGCACTAAGCTCTGTAGCAACATTCCTTCCATACTCATACAAGGTTTAGAAAACAAGTAAACAGTTCGGTCTTATTTTCCAAAATATCATATAACATTTGAAGTAAAACCGTGACATTTGAAACAGATCTCAAGTTTAAATAACAATAGTAATAGAAAGGAGAAATTTCAACTAAGTGCTAATAAACATCCATTACCAAAATATAAATCATTTCCCACACATGATATCATATTGTCCTCTCTAATGGGAGCATCCTTACAAGGAACCTCTCACCCTCAAGATTTGGTTTCTCAAGCATCCTTACAAGGAACCTCTTGAGAAAATCACATATTGTCCTCTTTTGGTGTGAGCATCCTTACAAGGAACCTCTCACCCTCAAGATTTGGTTTCTCAAGCATCCTTATAAGGAACCTCTTGAGATGGAATGAGCATCCTTACAAGGAACCTCTCATCCATGTTCATTCCAACAACCATACAAGATCACATCATTCCACACATAACCAAGGATTCCATAAATCTCCAATTTACAAGCAAATTTCCAAAGATCCACAAATCCATTATGAGGCAATTTCAATAAACAATTAGGAAAATACAAGAGATCACCACCACATCATTTTCATTACTCACACAAAGCACTAAAGTTCTCAAAACCAAGCTTGAGCAAATGTAGAAAGAGAATTCCATATTTCCCCAAAAACTAGGGTTTTAAAGCTATAAAAGAAGTTTCATGGGTAATCAATCCTAACTTTGTTTAAGACATGTCATAATTGCAAGAAAACCAAGAAACAAGGAATTCCTAGCAAATACATACAAGTATGAGTCAAAACATATATATATATATATATATTAGCCTTAGCCTCAATGGACAAGCATGGAAGAAAAACCCCTACCTTGAATCAAAGTTTTAAACCACAAACCCAAGCTCTAATGACCTCCTTTCTCCCTTTCCTCCTTTCCTCTATCTTCCCCAAGGGTGCTAAGGGGTTTGGGGGTGAGAGATGTGAGAAAAAATGGAAGGAAATGGGCTGGTTTCTGTGTTTTAAACACAGCAGTCCGCGACATCACTGTTCATGGGCTGAATTTTGAGTTTTTTTCTAAAATTACAGTTTTGCCACTAGAAATCTCAAATTTGATCCATACGACTACCCTAAGGTTTTTCGACATTCCGGATTCATTTTTAATGTTATTTTAACCTAAAAACATTGCTTTTTATGATTTATTTCAAAACTAAAATAAATTCACACTTGGAACATTAAAATTTTTATTTTATTCCTTCGAACTACTATAGGTGATATCCTTACGATTTTAATATATATATATGGTTTATTCTTAAGTCATTACATATAGAAGAATCACTAAACAAGTACATTAATATATTAATGTAAACATATGGGGTTTTACACCTTTAAGGTCTAATAAGAAAGCACAACCCTTTACTATCCAAGGAGCACCATAGTGCAGATTTTTGGTCAACTTCATAGAATAAACTGATTTGACTCAGGTATTTCTAGGAGGTGTAACCTATATGGTTGGAAAGATATACGAGTTAGGGTTCTAACAAAAATAACGGTGCACAATTCGGACTTTCCAATAAAGAGTTATGATGAAATTAGCGAAAGGTAGTCTGCCGGACAGATTTTTGGACAGTGTAGACACTACTTCGTAATATGGACATAACTCCTTCCTCCTAGTTCCGATTGAGATGATTCAAGGTGATATGGAATCCTAAGAGAGAGATCTACAAATTTCATGTTTTAAGTTTTGAGAGATATGGACTGCATCAAGGTCGAAATCGAGCTTGATGTTACAGCCAGTGCACTGTTCATCCTTTTTTTCATTCTACCAAATTCAAACACACATCACTACACATATCCCCATTTTTACAACAATTATTTACTATATATCTATATACATATATAAAAGAAAATGCGGGGTGTTACAAAAACGGTATGTTGCAGGACATCTCCCTTGAGACTTCTGCTTGACAACTTCATGCGGGGTAAGAGACTGTTGGCCAGTTGCTAACTCAAATGGGCTCATTCCAGTGGAAGAGCTCTGTTGGAGGTTATAACCGAATTGGGCTACATCAAGTAAATTCTCCCAATTGTCTTGGTTCGCGTGACATAGTGTGTGAGATATTCCTCCAGCATTACATTAACCCGCTAAGTCTGCCCATCTATCTGCGAATGATTGCTGGTGGAAAGGTTGAGCTGTGTGCCCAACTATTCAAATAAATTCATCCAGAATCGGCCAATAAACCTAGTGTCCCTGTCGCTAACTATGTCCAGCGGAAGACCCCAAAGCTTCACAGTATGCTTGAGGAACAACTGAGCAGTAACTTCCGCCGTACATACTTTTAGGGCAGCAATGAAAGTGGCATACTTCGAAAATCTATCTACAACCACAAATATCGAAGTAAAATCGTTCACCTGAGGAAAGCCATTGATGAAGTCCATGGAAACACTCTCCCAATGTCTACTTGGAATAGGGAGGGGTTCCAAAGTACCCGCCACCTTCTTTCTCTCTATCTTGTCTTGCTGGCACACCAAACAAGTGCGCACATACAGCTCCACATCTGCTTCCATGCGGGGCCAATAATAGCTTTCTGCTAACAAGGCAAGAGTCCGTTGCTGCCCTGGATTTCCTGACCACAGAGTATCATGAGTTTCTTTCAGCAACATCTGTCGAAGTCCACCTGACTTCGGCACATAGGTCTCCTTCCTTTGGCATAGGGAACACCATCCTCTACCCAAAATCGCCGAGTCACCCCTTCATGGACCTGCTTCAACAATAAGCTGGTCATTGGATCTTCTTTTGTCTGATCCTGAATTCTCTGTAGTATGTCTCCTGCAATCTGGCTAAGTGCAGCAACCGTCCCATCAGCAACTGAGATTCGACTAAGAGCATCAGCAACCTGATTTGCACTGCCAGACTTATACTACAACGTGAAATGAAACTGGGTAAGAAAGTCCTGTCATCTTGCTTGTTTTGGTGTAAGTTTCTTCATTGAATTGAAGCAGCTGATAGCCACATTATCTGTCAGCACAAGGAAATGCTTCCCCAACAAGTAATGCCTCCATACATTGGTGCAATAAATGACTGTTGTCATCTCCTTCTCATGTACTGAATATCACCTCTCGGTGTCATTTAGCTTTCTACTTTCAAATGTCACCGGATGCCCATTCTGCACTAGCACCCCTCCAAGAGCAAAGTCTGATGCGTCTGTATGGACTTCAAAAGACAAATCGAAGTCAGGTAAGCGTAAAATTGGGCTAGACGTCACCACCGCCTTCAATCGATCGAATACCTCCCAGCATTCGTAGGACCAGTTCCATGTCCTATCCTTTCTTAGAAGATCAGTCAACACCGCGACCTTCTTTGAATAATTCTTCACGAATTTTCGATAATAGTTTGTCAAATCAAGGAAAGAACGCAGTTCAGTAACCTTAGTAGGGACAGGCCAATCTGCAATGACCTTAACTTTATTTGGGTTCATCTTTACCACGCCCGCAAAAATAATATGCCCAAGGAATGAAATTTTCTTCTGGGCAAATTCACATTTTTCTGGTTTCAGATACAACTGGACTTTCCTTAACTTTGTCAAGGCCAACCTAAGATACTCAACATGCTCCTCAAGAGTCTAGTTATAAACAACTATGTCATCCAAATAAATCATCATAAAACGGTCCAAGTATTCTCGAAATTCATTGGTCATCAAGTTACAGAATGTAGTAGGGGCATTGGTTAAGCCGAAAGGCATAACTAAAAACTCATATGACCCATACCTTGTCACACAAGCAGTATTCGCCTCATCTCCCTCTGTAATTCTGACTTGATGATATCCCAGCCGCAAATCTATCTTGGTGAAGAAAATTGCCTTTCCCAATCTATCAAATAGTTCGTCGACAAGCGGCACTGGATAGTTGTTCTTGACAGTGACTTTGTTGAGCGCTCTGTAGTCTACACAAAACCGTAAGGATCCATCCTTTTTTTTCTAAAATAGAACAGGGGCTCCATAGGGTGCCCCTAGAAGGTTGAATGAACCCAATGTCCAATAAACCTCCAAGCTGTCTCCTTAGCTCCGCCAACTCTGATGGAGACATTCAATAAGGAGCCTGGGCAGGGATTTTTGCCACTAAAATCAACTCAATGACATGGTCAATCTCCCGTCTTGGCGGTAACCTTGCTGGCAATTCTTTAGGTGCCACGTCCTTGAACTCAACCAGTAATTGTTGCACTGGTTCAGGGACTTGCAATACTTTGGACTCCTCTTCCTCAAATAGAACAACCAAGTATGTTGCTTCCCCCTTTCGCAAGCCATCTTTTACTTGCAAGACAGATAGCATTTCTCCCGAAGACTTAGCCTTAGTGAGGGGAACAAAATAGGGATTGAGCATATCCATCACGAACATCCCATGTAAATGCGGCATAACAGACGTCTTTGCCTTTGTAAGAAATTTCAGTCCAAGGATTACCTAAAAATCATTGAGAGGGACTGTCATAAAATCACATAATTCTTGCCAATCACCAACTTTTAAAGGGACTTCTCTTGCAACGCCGTCTACTGGTTTTGCCTCTGAATTCACAGCCTTAATCTGGTTAGAGTCTTTCACCAAAGCCAGACCAAGCCGCTGTACTTCCCGATCATAAACAAAATTATGGGTTGCACCTGTATCAACCATTGCCTGGACAGTCACATTGTTCAGGCGAATCTGCACAAACATCAACCCCCTCTTTTTCACTGTCTCCTCTTTGCGAATTGCATTAAGGAGTTGTAATGGGTTGACTCGTGTTAGTTCGTCAAAACAGTCAGTTTCCTCAACCATGAGGGCACTGAGCTTTTCCTTCTTGGGGCAATTTCTGGCACAATAAGGGTCATTACAGATAAAACAACCTGAGTCAACACCTCCCTTTGATGAAGAGGTTTTGTCAGTCAATTTTTCTGAATTGCCAAACTTCTCAACCTTTTTTTTCTGCTTATCCTTTTTAGGGAACTTGGCTTTTCCTTTCGACTCCTTCTCTGGAGGGTTAGCCTGTGTCTTGTAGTCAACCAACGCATCTACTGCGGACATAGCAGCAGGTAAGTCTTCACCCCTTGCCGACGAAGTTCTGCCTGTGCCCAAGTTTGGAGACTAGACATAAAGTTGAACAACTTGTCTTCCTCTGACATATTTTTGATGTCAAGCATCAGAGACGAAAATTACTTCACGTACTCGCTCACGGTGCTTGTATGACGAAGTTTCCTTAATGCATCACGGGCTTGCCAAGCCGTGTTGCTGGGAAGGAATTGCTCCTTCATTTCAGCGAACAGAGAGTCCCAAGTAGTAATTGGAGGACGAGATTTGTCCTCAGAACGTGTTCGCCACCATAATTTAGTATCACCAGATAGGTACATGCTAGTAAGATCTACCTTCTCAGCATCCGAAGTGCGGACTGCTTTGAAGTAGTACCCCATATCCCACAGAAAATTCTCGAGTTCTTTAGCATTACGACTGCTTGTGAAAGGCTTAGGGTCAGGCACTTTGGCTTTCTGAGTGATTTCACTGCCAGAAGCCAAAGAAGCATTCTGCAGTGCCTTCTTGAGCACTGAAACGTTTGTCTCATGGGAACTCAATCTTTCCCCCATATCATCGGTCCATGTGGAGATCGTAGCCAGCACGTCAACGACTTCGTTCTTCACTCGATTGAAGTGATCAGATTCAGTCTTTTGAAGTTGTTCATGTGCAACCCGCATCTCTTCAAATCGTTGATACAACAACTCAAGTTGCACATAGAGAGCCACAACATCATCGGACAGTGGAGGACCAACCAATTCCTCCAAACGTGTCATCCTTTCCCTCAAATCAGCATTTATTCTGCCAACCATAGTTGATTTGTTGCCCAAACCACGCTCTGATACCAAACTGTCACAGAGTAACTTTCGTTTTTCCTTCGAGGCTACCTGTAAAGGCGTTGCTACTGCAACCAGACACACTCAAACTCAAGAATAAGGGACAGAAACGCACACAGAAGGCACACACGAGTTTACTAGGACAAAACTCTCAAATCTTATATATTGAACTCAACAATTTAAAAAGACTCTCAAAGCCAGAACACTCTCTACCTTATCAGAATGCTCAAGCACCCTTATTTATACAGGAGTAAGGCAGATTACACCCCATCTGCCAAGGGGTAGTTACACACGTTTTTGCTATTCCATAGCATACTGGCTAGCTGACTTGGTCTCCGTGCGACACCTGATAAGCAGTTCTACCACTTCCAGTAACTGTTGTGGAACTGTCCTTCATCAACATGTATCTAGACTAGATTTAGACTAGGGATGCCTAAAACTGCCTCAGCAACTGCCTTGATTGTGTCTCAACATCATAACCGCTCATATCCTCCTGGTCACATGCATTGAACAACCATGTGTCAGTCAAGTACTCATATTCAGCAGCCATGTGCCAGTCAAGTGCCCACATTCAGCAGTCAGCCTGGCTACATGAACCAATGTGCATGCTGGGTTCAACCCATGTCATGCAATCCGAAGCTATGCACCCACATTGCTCCAATTGAACCCACCACCTGTTGTCATGCTCAACCGGGTATTCTCATACTGTCTTGGTTCGTCACAATCTGTTGAACCACTTAATCACATTACCTTGATTCCAACTTATGGCATGCCTTGGTGCAAGGTGTCACAAAGACCGGCCATTTGCACCCAAATCAGTTAGGGTGTGACACTTAAAGTATACACTATATTCTTATTTGTTCCTTAAAGTTCTAAATATAAAAATTACATCCTTACAATTTTGAGTTTCAATTAAGGCTTATCTTCTCGATATACTAATTTGTTTTAACAGGACGACATTACAAGATTTTTTCCTGAGGGTATACTTCTCCAATAAAAAGTATCTCCCTTTAATTTATCGATATTTTTTTTTCTTTATTTCACAGTATTTTTCAAATTATTACTCTATATTTTTTTCGTAATTGTTATTCTCTTTTAGTCAAAGTCATATAAAATAAAGTGAGGTTTCCTGGTTTGTGCATAAAAGATGTTGAAAAATATTATATAACTCAAATTTTCATCATAAATAAAAGGGATCATTAGATGAAGGAGTTCCATCAACTTTTTTAAATAAGACACACTGATATAATGTCCCCCCTTCATTTAGAATCAACTTTCGTTTCTTTTTTCGTGAATGTCAATAGGATAAATTTTGATGGAATAAACAACCGAAGCTAATCGAATAAGCACGTTACAACATTTTTCATTTGAGGGGTAAAGGGAGATTTCTCCTATTTTATATATTACTAGGGATCAAAGATCTTATGACGCCATTTTTTGTACGTTATTGACTTATTTTTCGATGTTGGTTTTGACAACAAAGAAAGGATAATAGAGTTACAACTGCGTGGGTGGAGGGAAAAAGGAAAAGGCTTAAGGTTTGTTTAGTTTCTAGACAATAGCACTTGAGTTTTGGTTTATGATGGGTTGCGGCTACGAGGGAGGGTTATGGGCAATAGTGAGTGCTAGTGGTGGCTGGTGAATGGTCGTGACTAATAGCTGGAAAAAAGACACGTGTTCGAATTGTCAAATTTCATAGTTCAGACTATTTTCAATTCGTCAACTATATAACAACTCTAGACGTATAAAAACTTTGATTAGTTCAACTCAACCACTACCTCTACTTACTTAGTAAAACTAATTTAAAACATGTGATGTGCAATTGCCTCGGTTCAGATAAGTGAAGGATGGTTCACCAAGGACGTAACAAAAAGGCCTATAAGAGGGAAGTCTGTGAAGACGAGCAAGGCAAGTGAATCTAACACCAGTACTAGCTTTCCGAACTATTTCAATTCTCTCTCTCTCTAACTTAGCCATAAGAGGGTCGACGCCAGAGCCAATTCGAATTTCGGCTTGTCCTTGCAGATGTCTATCGGACGATGGAGGCACCAATCTAGTTGATCAAGGCGTCTAGAGTTCGATGAACGCTTTCCACTATCATTGGTGTCTATTGAGTGTGTGTTTGTGATTGTAATTTCCTGGACTTATATTGCACAATATTATCCGCTTCGACTTAGGTCAAAATGGCATTAAAATGTGTTATACAATGAATGTACAAAGATCCCATTTTATGTACTAGTCCATATTCACTTTACTATTCGATACGAGATTAAGTTATCACATGTAGACTTGTCAAAATGCAATACAATATGATTAAATGACACAAATTAATATAGATTTAAGCAAATTTAGGATTGTGTTCGGGTAAGATATGTCATCTAGTTTAAATAAAATTAATAATTAGATCAATTAAAAAAATTAATAATTAAAATTTTATTATAATAATAATAAAAATATTAAATAGGTTAAACGAATTATGTTGTTTCACTCATTTAATTAAACGAATAATGTACGCGTTGAATGATTTTTTAAATAAATTCGATTAAACTCGACACATACTCATTTAATGTGATAGAGTTGACATCCTTAATTACAGTGATAGAGACGAAGAAGATGAGTGGAGGTATGGGTACATGAATTATAACATCTTGGATATTATTCTCGTCCATATCATCTTTTTGGTATAATGAAAATGATCTTGTGACAATTTTTTTCAAAAGCTGTGGATCACCGTGTCATAGTGAAGATGTCATGCGTGGGGTGTGTAATTACTAATTAGGGGATGCTAGTGTAATTTATCCAAAATATTCAGTAATGATTAGGGTCAAATTTAATTCATCCATTATCGACCCGGAATGGAGCCTGACCCGAAGAATACCAATTGCATTAACTTCAAACGGCGTAGGTAAACTTCACACAATCTCCCGACTTGTCACCACACCAGTGATCATCCACACCAGTTTATTACGCGCTCACGTCTCTCTCTCTCTCTCTCTTAACCTGGAATCTACTCCACAACACTCTCGGTTGCTTTGCTTTTTCTCTATTCTTCCGTCAGACCTCTCTCTCTCTCTCTCCCCCTTCAAATATCTATGCTGAATCTGAACTCATCCCGGTCCTAATCCGGGTGTTGAAATTCCACCTCCAATTCCCAATGCATCCCGCCACGGTCTCACCACCGCCACCAAACCCACCACCACCACCGACCACAACCCAAACCCTTGACGAAATTACCACACTTCTCTGCCATCTACTCCCCTACTCACTCTCCGTCAAATCATTCTCTACCCGCTGGCAAATCATCCGGTCAAAGCTCGCCACTCTCAAATCCTCCATCTCCGAAATCTCCGACTCTCCCCACTGGTCCGAAAACCCTCTTCTCCAAACCCTCCTCCCCAACCTCCTCTCCACGCTCCACCGCGTCCAGACCCTCTGTGACCAATGTTCCGACCCCTCCTTCAACCCCGGCAAGCTCCTCATGCAGTCTGACCTCGACATGGCCACCGGCTGGCTCTCTAAGCAAATTCAGGACCTCGATTTGCTCCTCCGGTCCGGCGTCCTCCGTCAATCCAATGCCATCGTGCTCTCTCAACCCGGTCCAGGCTCGGCTAAAGAAGATCTGGGGTTCTATATTAAGGACCTCTTCACAAGATTACAGATCGGAGGCATTGAGTTCAAGAAAAAGGCCATGGAGTCTCTGCTTCAACTTCTCTCTGATGATGAAAAATCGGCCAGTTTAGTGGCTAGGGAAGGCAATGTTGGTTATTTGGTTCATCTTCTTGATCTGAATACCCATCCTTCACTAGTAGAACATGCCGTTTCAGCCGTATCGATTTTAGTTTCCGCTAACGATCTGTCCAGAAAATGCGTGTTTGAAGAGGGAGGATTGGGACCGTTATTGAGAATCATCGAGTCAGGTTCAATGGGATTGAAGGAAAAAGCAGCCATGGCCGTCGAAGCCATCACCGCCGATTCTGATAATGCTTGGGCTATCTCAGCCTACGGCGGAGTTTCTATACTCATCGAAGTGTGTAAGTCCGGATCAATTGCAGCACAATCACATGCGGTTGGGGCAATCAGAAATGTATCAACCGTTGAAGATATTAGGGTTTCTTTGGCGGAAGAAGGGGCTATTCCTGTTTTAGTCCAATTGCTTAATTCAGGCACCGCCTTGACTCAAGAAAAATCGGCAAATTGTATTGCAATTCTTGCTTCCTCCGGTGAGAATTTTCGAGAATTAATATTGCTACAAGATAAGGGATTGCAAAGACTATTGCAATTGCTTCATGAGTCGTCGAATTCAGATACGGTAGAACACGTTCTGCGAGCTATCTATTCACTTTCAGCTTCCGAATCAGCTTCTCGGGTTTTATCATCTTCAACTTCGTTTATAATACAATTAGCAGAGATTATAAAGCAAGGAAACATAGTTTTACAGCATATTTCTGCTTCGTTGCTCGCTAATTTATCGATGAGTGATGGCAACAAAGGGGCTATTTCTGGATGTATGGGTTCATTACTGAAGCTAATGGAATCAGTCAAGCCTGATGGCATTCAGGAGGTGGTTGCGAATGCATTGGTTTCGCTGTTGGCGGTGAGATCCAATCGGAAAGATTTGGTGAGAGATGAGAAGAGTCTGATGAGATTGGTTCAGATGCTTGATCCTAGGAATGAATTGGTTTCCAAAAAGTTTCCGTTGGCGGTGGTATCGGCGGTAATGGGTGGTGGGAGTCAGGGGTGCCGGAAGAAGTTAGTGGCCGCCGGGGCTTATGGGTATTTGCAGAGGTTGACGGAAAGGGAGGTCGCCGGAGCTAAGAAGGCTTTACAGAGACTTTCCGGGAATAGGCTGAAAAGTATTTTCAGCAGGACTTGGAGGGAATAAACTGCAAAGTAACTAACCCCCGCCAACGAAAGGTAATTAATTATCTGGCAAAACAAAATAAAATAATAATCTGAATTGTTTATTTACTAATTAATTATCATGTGGTTGGCTCGTGGAGTAACTGTTTTATTAATTACGCCTGTGTTCTTGTTGGAAAGACAATATTGCCCTTGTATTATAGACATGGCCCCATCACCTGACTTTCTTTACCCAAAAATAGATTGGAACAAATCATTTCATGTATACCCCAATTAATTTTAATTACGGAACTTTTTTCTTGGAAAATGCTTAATTAATCAAATTTATCTGGGTTTTTTTTTATTTGATCTTTTGTGAAGGACCCACCAACCAATGATTTCTATATTTTGGTGATGGAATGGAAATTTTTTATCAGACCTAGCATTTACTTGTTGCCTAAAATAACTTTTAAACTAGACTGACCGGATTCTACTGAACAAGAGTGAAGTGGATTTGATGGTCCGAAGTACAATTTGGGATCGAGTCTCACCCGTTAATAGAGGTGCCTATCATAATTCATATTTACTGGCAGATGAGGATTTGTACCCCATTCATATTTCTCTCAATACCATCAATAATAGATTGTTCATCAAGTATTGTTGTTTTTTTTTTTTTTTTTTTTTTTTTTGGGGGGGGGGGGGGGGGGTTTCTCATTTTAGTGATCTACAGCCTACCCTAGAGGTAAGAAACAAGTAGGTGGTTCATGGTTGAAGTAAGTTCAGTGTGTAGAGTGAAAGTTCCAACTATGACATTGTTGCTCCAAAAATTGTTATCTATAGAACAACTTGATCAGCTACCCTACCGCTGGATCATCCTAGTGTATGATTTTTGGGGGACTGGTTATGTTTCAATTAATGTAGTATTGCTATTAGTCCAACCTCTCAGCTTGGCATTGATGGAATTGTTATCTCTACTTCCTGAAGTTATTGAATGCCTCTTTGGGTAGGTATAACATTGATAGATTGTGACATGGAGTAGATGTCACATGATGCTCATGAAAATTTATTCATTTTGTTCAATTTTTATTTGTGCTGACATTGGTTGTCTTGTGATTTTACGCAGGAGGTCGTTTGGATTTTTCTAACTGTCAAAGTTGAAACTACTGTCCTGTGCAAGAAACGAACAAATCCCACACCTGGTATACCCAAGGTTCTGGCTTATTCTATATTATTCTGAAACGTAAAAATTATTTATTGAAAATTATATGACAACACCATGGATGCGGTTTTTGTGGAGTATCCTTGTTTTCCTCTTCTTTTGTTAGTCGCAAATTGGTTGACTCTGAAGCTACAAGAGAGTGATGCTTGTTGTGTCCTCTTTTGTTTTTTTAAAATTTTTTAGAATCTTTGTTTGATAATGTAAATCCCAGACTGTTTGTCTTCTTTGTAATGGCCAAGCTCTAATTAGAAAGTGCTTATTTGATTTGGTATGCTTTCTGAATTGGATTTGGTCTTCTTGTTGTGATGAAACTATGTGAATACATGTCTATTATTCTTTGAGCACTACTATAGGGATCTAATTTGGGGACCTAATTCAATTCAGCCAATGAATTAATTGTAAGTTTCCATATTAGATGGAACCAACTTTCAATCCAATAGTTGCATTGGATTATGTCCCGAGAGGTTCCTAAATTAGGTTCAAATAACATTTTCGTTATTCTTTATTTCTGAGGTTCATTTAATGGATCCTAAGAATGGGAATCTATGGGCTCTTTAGATGGTGATGTTGAATGCTTAATTGTTAGAAATTGTTGATTTATAGGGGGTTGGTTAGTACAATAAAAGATGAAAATAGAATGATCAAGGTTTGGGATGTTTAAGGTTTTTTGTTTTTCTTTTTTCCCATGCATTCTAGCAGATGATGGGAATTGATACTAGTAATAAAAGTGTTTTGAGTATTGAGCTGGCTGGGCCCTTTCTTAAGACAGGTGATAGTTGGTGGGTCCTGGCCATTCCTGATGATAATAGATAGATGAGAACAGTGATCAACAAGCTCAAGTTAGCTTGACTTGTACATGTCCTTGAGCTCTGGACACCATGCTATAGCCTATTATGGACTTTCAGATATAGCACTTCTAGTAATGGACCCAGTAATAGACGGTCATGATTTTCGGGTTTTGTAACAGGGGACCATATGTTCATGCGACTTTGCGAAAAGAAAGAAAAAGGATAGAGGAAGCATTGGCGTAGATATATGGGGAAGAAAGGGAACCGTAAAAGAGTGGGGAAGGGTGTAAAGGTCCAGTGTTAGATTAGATATGTGTAATCGTGTGGGTCATAGTCACATGCCTAGCACCCCACTTCCTCCCCCCCCCCCCCCCCCCCCCCCCGGGGGGCCGGGGGTGTTAGGTACACTACCAAAATGCATTTGATGCAAGGTAAAGAAAAATTCTGATACTTTTGTGGCCATATGTCTTGTGATATCCCTTTAAAGAAACTGTATAAACAAGCTGTAAAGTTTCACACCTCTCGTGTCATTTTCTCAGAATTGTTCCTCGCTTTTGTATTTCTTCCCCATTGAACTTGATAGTTACAATGATAATTATCTTAAACGTCGAGGATCCAACTCCAATACTTTTTCTCTTTTAAGTTATTCCTTTGAAGCTTCTCTGAAATTTCTTGTTTTCTTTGCAAAAACAACCCTTCAGAAAATGGCAGAGGACAAAGTTATGTATATCAACTGTAGATTGTAGCCTTCACTCAAATAACTTGTTCTTTAATCCCTTTTCCTGCTGGGGCAGCTCGTCGTTCATTGCATCTTAATGTTGTGCATGGTTCGAGGTAGCATTATGGATTATGGTCATCCATCAAAGGGTACTTGAGATGCATCGAATCTGGCGTCATAAGAGTTGTATTTGAATGATATGCACGAAATGATAGAGAGAATCAATAAACACGACATGAGATTTAAATAATATTGTGAAGTCGCGATAAAATCTCAGTTGATTCGATAACAATGTCTCGTAAGATTAGGGTTGCATCGAATGATTCTGCTGAGGCGGGTGAGATTTGGGGTTTATACATAATGTGGAATTGTATTGGAGCAAAAATTATTGAGTCAGAATACTATTAGACCGAATCGTACAAAATCGAAATCATCTAATACTAAACTATAACATGGTAGGTCCCCATAATCCTCCTAACTTGTTTATTTAATTTTGGTGTAAATGGTTTATTTTCGATCGAATTAAAGAAAAGATTAGTTGATGTATGTATATGTTCGTCCGTAAAAAAAAATAAATAAAAAAATTTAGGTATATGCCTAAGGTCACTTCCTTCCAAAAAGTAGCACGTAGCATGAATGCTGGAATCAAGCAGCCATGATGATATACAATTGATCATATTTTGGCTGCTAAACAGAGTAGAAGTGGGCCACACCCTAATGCAGATGGACCAACCTAGAGCTCACATGCATTAGCAAATCATCATTGTTTATAGACCAAATTGGATTTGTTCTTGAGTACCTCCAGTACTCAAATGAACTCCGCCGTTGGATTCAAGGCAAGCCACCCCCTAACCCTGTTACCATGTGATTGGAGGAAAGAGACATAAAGTGTATTTTCCTTTTGGGGGGAAAGAGAAGCCTTGTTTGTATGTAGACTTTCTTGGTCTCTCTCTCTCTCTCTCTCTCCCCTCAAAGAGAGAGATGTCAAAACCCCAGAAACTGCAATTCAACCACAGCTTTTTCTCTTTTCTGTGTGTGGCCCTTTGCTGTCACAACATACCCATTTTCATTGTCTGAGGCTGAAATGTTTCATTTGAACCTTTGAAATTGAATCTAGATTACTGTTAATTTTTCAATGATAGATCATCCATCTAGTATTGGAGAAGAACGACTTTTATATAATAAATCCTACTTACAGTTTATAACATGGGTCTCTGTCTAGAAGAAAGGTACAAGTTTTGTTTCTTCACCGGGGCTCAAATCACTGATATTACATCTACGATATTTTTATGGAAATTCTATTTTTTATTGTAAGATTTCAATTTAAGATCATTGCAGTTCTCTTTTGGGCGGCTGTTGGTAGTGTTGGCCCAACCTTTAGGTCATTGCCTCGGGCACTCGAATTAGAAGAAAAATTTGGGACATCAAAATAAAATAAACAATTATATATAATTAAAATTTTAGAATATAATTTAAATACTCAATATATTTTAATCATTGAATTAATAATAATTATTAATTTTAAACAAAATTCACTATTTATTTAATGTAATTGGACCTCAAATTAAGTGCAACTAGTATTATTGTAAAAATTTTAGAATTCCTTTCAAAAAAATTTAGGGCTCTAAAGTTTAACTTATTTTTTTATCTCACCCGATTTTTATATTATATATATTATTATTTTGCAGTCTTATTATTAAAATTAATTGTCTATCGTATAATAGATACGAATAATAATTTTAGATTTGCATAAATTAAATTTAAGGTCATTTTTTAATAACTTTGTTTACAAAGTACAAGATGACTATAAAATATAGTGAATAGAAATAGTACATTACCTATTTTTTTTATTTAAAAATAGCTCTTTTTCTCTATGATATCTAGCAACTAGGAATAACCTGTGCTTGAAGGCATGATGCAATGTAAGTGAGAAGTGATAAATTTAAGGAGGGAAATTTAATTTGAATGGTTTTAAGAGAGATGTTAATAACCATTATATAAGTCTATTTGAAATCGTCGGATGAGCTTATTAAAATCTGTCATGTTTATATTATTTTAGGACTACTCAATTTGTATAAATTTCTATTTTTATATACATTTAGAAAAAGAAATTATTTTACTAGTCAAACTAATTTTCAATTATATTTCTCTTTTATCTTAAACAAAAAATAGTATGTAGCATTGTATTTGATTTTCGTATTTTACTTCGATTAACACAATTTTTAATTATAAAATTTAAATTTAAAATTTGAGTTACTCAGTTACATCTCAAAACAAATAATTTGTAAATAAACATATTTTAATAAATATTTAATATTACTATTATTACTAAATAAATATTTATAAGATCTTATATAACATTTTCGCCTAGACCCAAACTAGGTTGGGCCGGCCCTGCTGGCAACAACAAAAAAGAAAGGGTTCATGTAGCCGTTGTGCTCGCCCGCCAAAACTGTGACACTTCCTTGCCAACCCTAGAATTTTTTTCTCCCCCAGTGCACAAATACATTTGTTTTTTCTTTGTTTGGTCAAAATTAGAGATCATTGTTAAATAAATGTAATCACAAATGAATGATTAAGGTAAGATAGAAAAAAAAAAAGGATGAAATTCATAGAATTACACGCTTTTGTTTAATAAGTCAAGCCATATGCTTTGCTATGATCTTGTTCTGATGCTGCAGCCACAACTGTTGTTCATGCAAAAAGTTCTGCTGATTCCTGGACCCGTTAAACATTTCTTCATTAGCCAATGCAGTGGAACACGTCGCAAAAGGGTCATTCTCATTTTGCAATGCTAGTGTGGTGTCATTTTTATTCTGAGCTGAGAAGGTTGGAGCTGCTTGAAATGTTGGTGCCGAAGAAAACGTCTCAGCACCTGGAAACACCGCCTGGAAATTGGCAGGAGCAACGGTGGTGGCAAGGATGTCAGCAGCTGGAAACACTGCCTGGAAATCTGCAGGAGCAGCAGTGGTATTGGTGGTGGTGGTGGCGACAGTTGATGTGGGGGTTAATTCAGGTGTATCCTGTAGAAATGGATTGTAATGTTGTGCTGGCAATGAAGGTTGATTGTATAAACTGTCCAGAGAAAAAGTGTCCAAGACGTTGGGTACATTGGGGGTGGGTTGTGTCTGTGTCGATGGTGTTGCGGCCATTTCATAAAGCACAACCTCCCAACCGGCTTTTGCACTGTCTACCACCACCGTCTCTTGTACCTTGTGTTCTTTTTCCGGCAAGGCCTCAAAACCCTTGACTACATTAGGCAAAGGTTGTGTCAATGGTGCAACGGCCTCTACTAGCTCAAGCTCCCAGTTCTTGGATGATTTTACGTTCAATTTCTTTTGTGTTTGTTCTGGTTTTTGTTCTTGTTCTTCTTGTTGTTCCGGCCATTCTCCCAAAGATACAAGATCGGCCATTGAATTCGACATCGGTAATGACCGAGTAGAACCTGTATCACTCAATCTAAATGCTTCATCAGTTTGTGATTTTTTCTCAAACTGGTCCGAATAGGCTTCCAAATCAATTGAGATAGACGGAGTATGTATCCCACTTTCTGTTGCGCTTATCAGATCCTCCAAAGATGTACATTGTGATCCAAATTCAGAACCCCTCTCTGAATATCCCTCTGTCATCGTTGTTGCCACCGAGAATTCAGATTGCCCTCCATAACTGTCATGTCGCCCAGAGATTGTCCCGGGATTGGGTGGCGCCGGAAGAAGTAAACGTGGGTTTGGAGACCTACCATTCCCTGGAAAAGAAGATTGATCTTTCAAAAACTCTTGCAATGTTTCTATTAGCTCTTCAGATATTGTTTGTACACATGGGTATTCAGAAGTCCTCCCAACACCAATGTTTTTACATAGAGTATAAAAGGCACCAAGCTCTTCGAATTGTTTTGCAGCCTTGACACAAGTTTGAAATGCGTTCACGCAAGATTGGTATTGCAAATGGAAGAAACTATCAAGAAGAAGCGCGAGCCCATCGGAAATGTCTTTGTAAAGATCAAAACTCTCTTGAACAACGGCGAGGAGAGAGATTTGCACCAACCGGTTGGTCTTGGCTGCACCGGTTGGCCTAGTGGCAATGGCTCGTTCAAGCAAACGTTGCCAAAATGAAATTCTATCGAGTAGCATTGCAGGTTTCATGTCACGAACGGGCTCGTTTGGCCTCCGGCTCCGGTGGGATGTCTCCCTCTGCCGGTGTGTATATCTACGTTGGAGTTTCCCGGTGAGAAAACAATCCAAACGCTCATCAAGATAAAGAGCAAATGTTCGAATAAAGGCAGTGAAGTCCCACGGGCTAGTGTTTGAGTCATCACGAAAGCTCGAGAGGTTGAGTATTTTGGCACCTCTTTTCATTGCATGGAGGACTTCTCTAGGGAAATATGGATCACCATTTTGAAATATTCGAAGAACAAGAACCAAGGATTTGAGGGCAACAATCCAATTCCGAGTCCGGCCTATTCTTTTTCCGATGGCTCTTGCACAGGCCGCAGCGTAGACTTTGTTGGATGAGACGAGGTCGAGGACTTCGGCGACATACCGCTCGTCGATTGGAACATCATCGTGGGTGGTGGCTTTGAGCACTGCAACCTCAAGGTTGGAGGAATTGTTGCTTGCAACCTTGGCAAGGCTAATGCTTGTCTGATCCTTCACTGCTCCAATGGCCTTCTGTAGCTTGCTAGGCATTGTTGGTTTTAATTAGTATTCGGAGAAAGCTTGATTTTTCACTCACCCATTGAACCCAATTCTCTTGTTCTGATTGTTTGTCTTCCAAATTTTATTCTTCTTCCTGGTCTTTTTGATCTGTTGTTTGGCTCCAATGCAAGTTATGAATGTTAAGGGTAATGCACGTTTGGAAAGAAGTAACAAGTTCTTGATCTGTGCTTGTTTGTTCACAATATAGAGGTGTTTGATTGAAGGGAAATAAAAGATGTATTTTCTTGGAGATTTTGATTAGAGAGAGAGAGAGAGAGAGAGAGAATTGTTTTAGGAGTTAGATTTGTGAATAGATATTCTTCTGAGGAGAAATGAGTTGGGCTGTCCTTGAGTCTCTCATGGCCCCATAGATGGGAGAAAAATAAGCAATTTGTTGACCCAGTCGTTAGAATAGCTTGGAATGTATTAACCGGAGAGACAGATAGAGGGAGAGTTAGTGTGATGTGTCGACTGGTATAAAAAAGAAAGAAAGGGTAATGTGTGGACTAGCCAACAGGGAAGCCTTACTCGGGCAAGTGCTTGAAAAACACTATAATTAGCCAGGGCAAACTTTGATATGCATGTCAATTGTCTCATACAAGGCGAGTTTGTATCGAATCTTATCAAGTTCATGTTATTTTTTTTTTGGTCATGAACAAGTTATTGTTAAAAAACAATCTATTTATACTTAATTCGTTTATTAATTTGTGTCTAACGAATCATGTTGTATTTAGTTCGTGTCGTATATAATTGGTATATAAACGAATCGTGTCGTGTATTTCTTTATGTCGTGTTAACGGATCATGTCATATTTAGATACCCCTAATCTTTGGGTTGAAATGTTCTTAAAGGGTAAATCTTATATCTTAAATTTGTTTCATGCCAAGGTATACGCGACTCGTGTTCGATCAATTTATAGCCCCATTTTTTATTGTGTATAAGTCGTGTTTACTGGACCAATGATGTTGCACTGCTGGACAGATCCACCCTTTTGTTCACAATGATGGAGAACCTAAATGGGCTAGCAAAGTGTTATCTTGGGCTTGGTTTGGGAATTTTGGTTAATGCCTCAAGCCTAGCTTCACTTATAAAAACCCAACGCAAAAAATTCCGTAAATACTTAATTGGAGAACATAATTAATAATTTAATTTAATGTAAATATTGAATTATTTGTAAATTCTAATGTTAAATGAAACCTACTTTTAATCTAACAATGTTAGTTGATTAGATTCCATCATTGTAAGCAATGATAGATGATCTAGGAAAGAGGCATGATCGTTGAATCTTTTAATTGTGTCAGATAAGATGGGTTTGTATTTAATTTTAACAGATTTGTGTTAAAAAATATTCTACCTATACCCGACTCGTTTTATTAATTCGTGTTTAATGAAACGTGTCATATTCAGTTCTTGTCGTGTACGAATTGTGTGTAACTAGTATGTAAGTGAATTGTATCGTGTATTTTTTTTGATTAATTTTACTCATACCCGATTTGTTTATAAATTGTATATAATCAGATCCACTCGTTTGTAAAACGGATAGTTTAAAAAAGACACAAACCCTGTAATCTGGTGTCACGTTAACGGTCCACTCGTTCTGGCATGAATTTGTGAAGTAATTCTTTCAATGTTAAAGTTTATACCCCCCAACTTCCAGCTATTTTCCCAAATACCC
The DNA here is from genome assembly GCA_963454935.2 of Ilex paraguariensis. Classification (NCBI taxonomy): domain Eukaryota; kingdom Viridiplantae; phylum Streptophyta; class Magnoliopsida; order Aquifoliales; family Aquifoliaceae; genus Ilex; species Ilex paraguariensis. The sequence goes on from CAUOFW020000975.1 coordinate 30,491, forward strand.
ACTTAGATATCTAAAGAGTTGATCCCTCTCCCCCCCCTCTCTCTCTCTCTCTCTCTCTCTCTCTCAAGCCTAAATCTTGGGTCTGTTCTAGACCACTCATCATGTCATGTGCTGAGTGTACATCTCAGTAACATTTGTACTATTGTGGGATTTATGATCTTTTCTCCATGTTTGCTTGCTTTGTTTTTGTGATTCTTGTATTCTCTCTCTCTGACCCCTTTCTATGGTTGTTTTACTCTTTGCTTTTGATTTAATGTTTACCTAAACCCTTTCTTTTTTATCTTAGATTGTCTTGTATTGCCACCTGAACATAGAAAACAATCATATACTTTATATCTTTCTTTCCTTTTTTCAATGGTCTTGATATAACTTACGTACACTTCAATAAATATTTTTTTGTCCGATTAAAGGCCGAAACTAAAGTATTCACGAGGGATAAATTCTTCAAGGTCTGGTCTTAAGCAATTGTCCAAATTCAAACTCAAGACGACTAAGCTTACAGCTCGTCTCTATTATCACTTTTACTGTCCTTGGAGTTATATACTAAATTTATTATATATTCACACCAGCCAAATTAACTTTTTTTTTTATGACCAAGAATTATTCCAAACATGCATCTTTTGGACTCGTGACTATTATATAAACTCCGGGTGTACGTAATCACACATAAACCACATGCATCATGTTATAAAGAATCTCCAACGAGACTCAAACTTGCGACCTCAAAGTATCACAGAAGTTTTGTCATACGAAACTATATGAAGGGGGTGAATACAAGTTGATTTTTGTATGCAATGTCCAATCTTTTTTAGTGTACCTCACAAGTGTCTAAAAACTTCCTGTAGCAAAGTCTAAGCTCTGTGAAATGGACAAGAATCTCATAAATACAATGGAAGTAGAGGCAATAATACAGCATGTGAATTGGCAGTATATGTGATAGAGAGGGGACGCAAAAAGAATCTCTGCTGCAACCTGCCGTGAGATTTTTAGAGAGAGAGAGAGAGAGAGAGAGAGCATATCTGACAAAGCAGCACTCCCACCTTCATGTGTGAGTTATTCTACAATGAAGAATCTGCACTACAGACCACAAAGATAAAAATAGAGGAACTAAATAAGTATATGAATTTCATTGTTTTTTAGTATAGGGTTGGGGGTCTTAGGCACATGGCAGCCACCCCTTAGCAAAAACATAAAATTGAGTCCACTTTTGCGGTACCAAATACACTATGGTTTTTTATTTTTATTACAGTGTATTCAGATTTGTGTCGACTACTTCCTCAAGCTCTAAGACTAATTATTGTAACTCGAATTAGTTTAAAAACATGTCTCATGAGAAACAAGGGTGACTGACTCCCAAAAAATAAAAATGATTGACCCTTAAAGAGTGTGAGAAATACCAAACTTGACATCATATTTGTAAGAGGACAAACTTGACCACTAAATGATCTATAAGGGTTATACATTATGGTTGTTTGTTAATGAGATTTATCGGATATTAAATCACTAGCAATAATTTTGGGTCCGAATATATTTTGCAATACCAAAAACTGAACATTAGTCGTGCAATTTTATTTTTTAAATAATAATTAATTTAATTATATAATTTAAAATTAAAATGATTAGAGAGACGTAGAGGAAAGAGAAATCAGAATTAGGTGTAGATTAATAAAATTGTTTGACATTGAGGAGTGTTGATTGAATTGTCTGATATTAAAGAGTCGTACAAAGAAAGTAACGTTTTTAAGTAGGACAAAAAAAAATTAGAATGAATTTCGCACTATTAGATCAAAAGTAAAAAAATTGGATCAATATTGATTATCATTATATTTTTATAAATTAAAATTTTAATTTATTAATATTAAATACATAAAGTAAGAAGCACAATAATTAAACAATAAAGTAAGCAGCACAAATGTTTGACTTTTTTTACAACACTAAATTACCATAAAGTATCACCTTCTTGGTAATCACAATCCCATTTCCTACTCTTGATTACCGCAATCCAAAGTAGGCTCATAATTGGTTGCTTTTATGAGTTTAGTATTGTTAGATCATCTTCAACTTGGCTTTCTAAAATAGGTAGTTAAAATATATTTAAATATTATATTTTTTATTTTAACTAATTATTTTTATAAGTTCATTTCAATATACTCTCTATTTTAACTAATTATTTTACTCACATTTCACTAATTTTCAATAATTTAAAAAGAATACATCATATATAGAGAGAGATAGAGAGATAAAGCGATAGAAAATTTAGAGAGGTTAAATGACTCTCCACATTTGGAGAACCAATTGAGTCAAATGAGAAATAGAGAGTAAGTTGGAGAGTGATGATGTTATTAACACGATCGAACAAAAGAATGAATGTAAGGTGTACTAAACAGTTTGATTTAGTTCAGTCTAAACTCCAAGGCTTTTGGAAATAAGATCTGGGAATAAGGGTTATCACACAGTGTTTATAATAGTTCACCAACTCAAGAGTTTGACTAATCTATTCTCAAAAGAATCTCTTACTCCCAGGAATATATTGATAACTGTGGAGTTTACAGAGATTTTTTTAGTGAAGATACAATTGCTTGTTGTTTTTGTCAAGGATTTTGCCTCTTATTTATAGTTATCCCTGGGCCTAGCTTAATCTGAGGCAAGATCGTTGCCCCTTTCTTGTAACGATCGTTTTTATTGTGCGACAACTGCGGTGGGTGTTGGGACGATTACGAGTCTTACACTTGATAAGTAACTATTGCTATTGAGGGGGTACTTGCTAGAATCTAGCTGTCGTCTGAACAACCTCCCTTGAGACGCAGACACAGGAAACTTGAGATCTAAAGTCAAGGTCTGCAGATAACCTAAATGAACTGAGTTCCTGACCTGAGATAGTATGACCTACGTTACCAAACTTAACCTTAGACATATTTTAACTAGTCGTATTCGATACTAGACTTGAACCGTCACTGGCTTCTACACCATTTTTACTCGACAAGTAGACGCTGGGCAGTAAATTCCCTACTCTAAATTCTGCACACAAAGGAGGGGAGGGAGAAGGAAAAAAAAAGGGTAGTGGAGAGAGAAGGAGGGAAGGTAGTTGAAGATAGAAATAAATACAAGGTGAAAGTTGGAAGAAACAGAAGAGAATATATTAGCTGTTGTTAATTACATACAAAAGATAGAGCAAGTAATTGATTTCTAACAACTCCAACTACTCAAAATAAATACATAACCACCCCATAAAAAAAAGGTACCAAAAAGACCTAAAACAAATAGTAAGAACTCCCTATCCTTCAACCACTCCACACCCTTTTTCCATCTTCAATCAATCCTTAGTCCTTACCCTCCATGCCTTTGTCTTCAGTATATCCAGTTGGGAACTCGCACTTCCCAAATTCTGCATAGACAAATAAGTTTCTTTTAGACGCAAATAAAAAAAAAAAAAAAAGGAAATAAAGGAAAGAGTCAAGTCGCACACAAAATCTGACTAAAAACAAAAGTCACCCACAAAAGAAAAAGTGGTGTTCTTTCAACAATTTTTCCATTATCCACCAGCAAAACTCATATTTTTCCCTTTCCAAGAAGATATTTGGATGAATACTCTCAATCATGCGTTCTTTAGACTCATGAAATAAACAACGAACGACGTAGCTGACATTAAATTATGTAAGCCACGCACATTGGACATTATCTAGTTTTTTTCTTGCTGATATGGGTGAAAATCGAGCCAAACTTCTAGAGCTTTTGGTAGTTGGTTTGGGTTGAGCTCGATTGTTTTGTTTGGATTCTTGTTTAAAGTCGTTCGATTTATTTTATTTTTTTTGTACTTACAAGTCTGAGTTCGAGCTAAAATTTTAGTCTACTCCTAATTTGTTAATCCCACTGTTAACAAATTAGGAGTGGAAAAAATAAAACATTGGCCAATTTGACTCTACTTCATCTAAAACAGGTCCATACAGTGAAACGTGGTCTTCTCTGACCTGGCGTGCACCAACTTTTCGGTCTCTCTATACCTGCAGTGCATTTCACTTTGGACCCATAGGATTCCGGCGCACCTTAGCAACCAACTACATTATTTGCTAACATGCGCCTAGGAATCTATGTTTAGCAAATCAAGAACTGAATAAAGTTGTAACATGCGCCTAATTACAAATAAAAAACTAGAGCAGGGATAGGATACGTACTAGGCGGCTGAGTGACGATGTACGCGGCCCCACCAAAATAGCAGGTGCCAATCGCACGTGCTTTCTTCTGATAATAGCTGTTGAACGCGAACGAAGCGTGAGCCTCGATTGTGTTAGGATTGTAACACGTGGACCCTGGTTGGATCGGATGGCAATCAGCCCCACCCTCACCACAAGCATAATCTAGTGCCGCTTGCAGCTTAGTCTTTCCCGCATCCCCACTAGCCACACACCATGTCTGTCCCGAGACACTCGTCGACACATTCCCTCCACCGTTGACCGGCGGGGACACCCTTTGACCACCCACCGGAGACGGCTTGTCCCGGTAGTTCTTCAATCCCTCCACTGTAAATGGTATATCATAAACCTTCTCTTCACTAGGGTAGAAGAGACCGTAGTTTCTCTCCGAAGTGGGCCCATTTTTCTCGTTCTCGTTGAAGAGAGCGAAGAGATAAACGGTCAGATCTGCTTTGGGCCTTAATGGGGTCCCACCGCCGTTGAGCACCCGTCGGACCAAGTTGCCGTTATACGCAGCGGCGTTCTCTAAACTGGCTCCGACTTCATTCTCATCACCCTTTGACGGCCAACCAGTCTCCGTTATGACAATGTTGATATCATCGTACTTCAAAGCCGACATTGCCGCGAAAACGGCGTCGATTTGAGCATCAAACAGACTGAAATAGCGTAAGCCATTGCCGGAGTCGACGACGCCTGGGTTTTCACGAAACAGAGCATAGTCCAGAGAGATAACGTCGGCGTTGGATTCGTATGCGAAAAACGGGTAAGCATTGACCATGAGGTACGATCCGGTTTGTCGAAGAAAATCTAGCATTGGTTGGAAAACAGGTTCGAGGAGTTCGGGTCGGAAGGATCCGGATGAGGATGGGTAAGAATTTTGGAGGGCGCTGAGAGCTATAGGTGAAGAGACTTTAATAGTGTTGTGGAGGTTGTACTTGACCAGAGCTTGATGGATGTTTTTCATGGCGGGTAGGAGGAACGTTGTGGTGTTGTGTGGGTCGACGAAGACTTCGTTGCCGACGGCAATGGCTTCGATTTGGGTTGAGGGGTGGTAAACGGCGACGTTTCGCTGGACCCATACGTTGGCGAAGGACTGGCGTTTGGCTGCAGAGAAAAGAAGTTTGTTGGGGAGATCGACGGTGACTTTGATTCCACATCCGGATAGGGCTCTGAGGACAGACGGGTCAGTATCGTAGACCTTGACCCGGTTTAGACCTTGAGATTTCAGAAGCTGAACTACTTTCACTGCTGATGGTAGGTTGTTCGCTATTCGCCCATAGTTCACTCCAATGGAACCTCCATCTGAAAATGCAGCACCTGCGAACACCCAGATAATTATTCTTAGATATCTTATTATCTTAACATTCATTATATAAAATGGTGCGCGTGTGTGTGTGTGTGTGAGAGAGAGAGAGAGAGAGAGAGAGAGGGAGAGGTGTTTTTACCTGCAAATGATAGGATGCAAAGGAGGAAGAGGAATAGAGAAATGGTGAAGCGTTCCATGCTCTCTGTTTCAGGAGAAGCAGAGTAGGAGAGAGAGGAGAGGAGGCTTTTGCTCTGCTTCTAAATTGCAATTTGCAATGGAGTACTTATGAGAGAGTAGGAAAGCGGAGAGACCCGGAGGGTGTTTTATGGAGGAAAGAGAGAGGGGTTGAGAGGATCGAGATGGTGGGGGTGTGGGACCTACGTGTCAGTTCTGGCTAGAAGTCGATGACCATTTTCAGGTACAGTACTCCACGTGGCCCCAGAATTTGCGGGTCCCACCAATCCGACCGTTTTCTATAAGGAGAAAAAAGATTAATTACTTTCACTGATGCTTACAAATATTTCACATCTACACAGTGCTCCGCAACGCAAGTCCATCATCTCTAGTGTATGTGCTTTCATTGGGCCAAGCATTGAGGTTTAGTGGATATGGTGGTGGTGCGTCGTAGTGCATGTATCAGAAGTTACTGTTTTTTATTATTTTAATGGTGGGTGGAGACTTTCTGATTGTTGATTAAAATGGCCCCAGCAGGTGAAATAATAATATGTTTTTCCGTTGAGGCATTTAGTCGAACGTTGAGGATACGATAGTCAAATGAATGACAGGATGTGCTTTAGCTTGGCTGTCTGATAATAATGTGAGAGTAAAACACACGTAAAACAGGTAAAATGGTAACGCGGTTAATGCCTGACTTAACAGGGACATGGTATGGGTGTCAGTGAACAATTGATGTCAACTATGCACCATATCTGAGCTGTTTGTGTCGTCGCTTTGCACAAGGGGATGGTTTAGTGGGTTACTGTGGTAGATGCTGTCCATAGATTAAAATATCTAGATTTTGTGAAATTTATTATTTAATTATTTAAATTTTTTAATATTTAAAATATTATTTATAGGCTTATGAGATTTGTATATACCTAATATTTAAATTCTACCATCTACGTTAATATATTTTTTAGTAAATTATATTTACACTTTTTTAAGTTTATAGACATATAATATTTAAACTTCTCAAGTTTTAATATTACACTTAGATAAAAAATACTCTAATCAAATATAGAATATCAAATATTTTAAATTTTAAATTTTACAATCAAAATTCATGTTTTATTGTGTCATTTATTGAAATAAATTTAATTTTTTTCTTAAAAAATTATATTCAGTATACAGTTATACTATTTATTTGAATAAAACTAAAAAACCTAACAAGAGATCAAGCGACAATTGACACAATATCTTTTATCTTTAATTAGGGTAATTTGATCGTTTAATAGGCTTCATAGTTCTGTAATTAATAAAGGTCTAAGTGTAATATTTTAAATTTAAGGGATCCAAGTGTTTTATACTTATAAACTTTAGGGGTCTAAATATAATTTACTTACGAATATACTACTAGAAATTGATGACAGAAGTCTAAATATTACGCTCGTACAAACTTTAGGAGGTTTATATGTAATATTTTAAATGTCAAGAGATCTAAGTGATTAAGCGACAAATATCAAGAGTCTGAGTGTAATTCTTCTTAAATTAAATTACTATCTACGATTTTATTGTGTGTACTCGAGATAGAAATTTTGTATAAATATATCATTATACTATTAAATATTTTTATTTAAGTTTTTTCTTAAGAGGTCGAATAGAATAATCCGGTTAAAACACAATGACCATATGTCTGAAATGCATTGTATGTTTCATAATATGTCTCATTCTTCTAAAATTAATTTATAATCGTAAATTTTAGTTTGAATAATTAATAAAAATAATAAAATTTACATAATTAATATTTCATTGGATTAAAATGGGAAGTATGGTATCAAAGGGGGACATTTCGATTCGGTAGTGGGACTCTAAAATCTATTGCTTCTTATCTACGTTGTATACACCAAATGAAAGGTCTCAACGGTCTATTAGTTGTTGTTAAGGAAATTAATGATACCTGTAATAATACCTTGATTAAGGGATGTCTGCCACGCTTTAAATTTATAAATTGCCGTGAACTAACTATTAATCATTAAAATTATGAAAGCAAACCTAAAAGAAATTATAAGTGGTTTCCTAAAGATTGCATCCAAAACTTGAAATAAAAATTAAACAGTCTCCTTCTGTTTAACAAATTACTATAAATAATTTTTTCTTCCAAACCAACAGAACTCTAAATCACAAATCGATAAATAACACTTTAAGCCTCCTAAGTCGAATCCACCTCTATATCCGCTTCAAGGTTCAAGTTCACATAGTCACTTAAGGCTAAATTCTCTTCGATGCCAAAATCTACAAAATGTTAAAAAAGAGGTGAGCAAAATAGTCTAGTAGAAAAACTTTCTAAAACTTAGACAAAGTTTTCAAAACTGTATAAAAAACAGGTCAGTCTCAATTTATAAAATAAAATATATAACTTTTGAAGTAAAAAGTAGTGACAATTAATAACGATCTCTAGTTTACACCAATTAAACGATGCAGTTGTAAAAGATAAGTCTCATTCAAAAAATCATAAACCATCATAATAATATTTTATGTACGTAGGTTGATAGCATGAATCTATAGTACACTGAATATATTTAGTCCACTCACCACAAACACAAATCATTCAATCAATCTCCGCAAGACTACAACATTTTAAAAAGGGTATATACCGACATATCAATATTAACAAATTTTTCTTAAGAATAGTATACTAGCCTTTTATCTCAAATCTACGATAATAAATAGTTATTTAGCACCTCACAAAGAACCAAAGCCCACTGTGATGATAAAAAACCATCAAATCCCTCAAAGTAGAAAAGCTTCTAATATTTTTAGATATGAATTTGAATGTAATCCACGTTCATCATACCTACCCATATAAGAGATAATGAAGGGATCGATAAATGCTGATCATCATCTGACAATTAGACTTGAACACGTGGCACGTTACATGTGCTGAAAAGAGTTATTTACAATGACTACTATAACCGAGAAAGTTGCTAGGCTATTCGGACCAAGCTAAAGTTGGTCCAGTCGAGCAGAGCAAGTAGCTAGATTATCTAGGTCGACCAGAACAAGTAGCTAGACTATTTGGGCTGAGCAGAGCAAGTAACTAAGCTATTCGGGCCAAGTAGAGCAAGTAGCAAGGCTATTCGGGCCGAGCAGAGCAAAAAGCTAGGTTATCCAGGCCTACTAGAGCAAGTAGCTAGGCTATTCGGTCGAGCAAGACAAGTAGCCAAGCTATCCGAGCTGAACAGAGCAAGTAGCTAGGCTATCCGGGCCGAACAGAGTAAATAGCTAGACTATCCGGGCCAAGCAGAGCAAGTAGCTAGGCTATCCCAATCGAGCTAAAATTGGTCTGACCTAGTAGAGGATAAAACTCGACCGAACAAACAACTATGTTATCCCGGCCGAGCAGAGGATGAGATCCGACCAAGTTGTCATCAAATAGCAACTGAACCGATCAGAAAGCTTGGAAAGGAAGTAATGAGCTCGGTCCTCGTCACGACCGAACTGTTTAAAACAGTAACGTGGTGCTAAAAAGATGTCTACAATTCAGACATTCTAGTTAAACGAATAGGCTTAGTAGAAGGAATTGCGCGGGAAAGATCTTAGCAACTTCCTGAATAGAATCACCTGATTAGGGGAAGATGTACCACCTTAAATCAAAAATCATGAAAACCCTAACTGAAAAAAGACTCTATAAAAGGCATAAGGAGCCAAAGTGAAAGATACGCTGAACTTTCTTTATTTTCTTACAGTTGTCTTAGTTCTATTACTGATTTAAGCATTGGAGTGTCTTCGATCGAAGCACTTCGATCTTGGACAATTTATTCCTTTTGCAGGAAGCAAATACTAGGAGATCAAGTTCAAAACTCACTCTTATCAGAAACGTTCAATCTTTATTCTTGTAGGAGGTATCCTTAATTTTTACCCCTTATAGATAATTATATATTTTTCATAAAATTCACATAAACCACAATTTGTCATTTCACAATTTTCAAAAGGACGAGTAATCCAATCAAAACATGCAAGATATCATAAAAAGATATATCAAACTTGATCATAATCAAGATATAGTAATTTCATTAAAAACATGTGATTTTTGGATGCAAATTATATAATTTCTCCACAGAACAAACCATTTAGTTGAAAAGACTAAAGTAATTATAAAAATATCATATATATAATAAAGTAGAACGAAGTTTGAATCCAAAAGATAAAGAGAAGTCCAGATCGTTTTGAAACAAAACATAAACATATCCAACAGACAACATAATTCCAACATAAAAGACAGTTCAAATTGATTCAGTATTATTGATCCGACGATCCTAATTAATCTACATTCCAACAATACTCAACTACATTCTTTTATCTCTCCTCATCTCCATTCAAAATATTGAAGAGATTGACTAAGACTCTACTACATTTTTTTTTATCTCTCATTATCCCCATTTAAACTATTGGAGAGTTTGACTTAGACAGTTGTATATTTATATATATCTATCTACGCTAACAATATAGAGGCAATTTTAAATTTTCAAAATTAAAATTAAGACTCTCAATTTAAAAAAAGAGAGAAAGAAGAAACAACTAAGATTTAATTGAAATTTAAATATACGATTTAGATATCATCAAAATTTATCTAATCTAATCCTACCCAAATATTATATATGTATAAAAAATAAACTAATTATCACCAATGTAAAAAGTGAAGCTAATTTTCATTTTTATAATTAAAAAATGTCAATTATTCACTAACAATCTATTAAATTTATTCAATAAACGATGTTTTAAACATTATCACTAAAATATTAGTATAATAAAACTATTAAACTAAAATCTAAGAGACATAGTAAAAAAATTAAAAATCAATTGGCACATAATAAAGACTATAATCAATACTCGAATAAAAACAAAGATAGTTTTTCATAGAAAAAATAAAATCAAATGAAGATCAATTGAAGGCACTTTCACTTGCAAAAAATATATATATATATATATATATATATATGTCATATTTTTTATAAAAAAATTGTGGATGGGCCCGTGTCCACCCTCGCCCCTTGTAGCTCCGTCAAAGGGATTTAGATCCCCTCCATTACCCCTTCCATCTAATTTCCCTCAATGGTCTATCCAATAAGCGATATCTCAAAAAAAAAAAATTCAATGAACAAGATCATTGCCAACTAACTGAAGTCCTTAAACATAGTTAACATTATCTTAATGGCAACACAAACAGACGTCAAAAACTTTAGGCTGGCGCTCAAATACAATGCTCAAATCTCAACTTCCTACCAAAGCGATTTCAACTCTGGCGCTCAAAAATATTTGACTCATCCCATTTGCATATCTACTACACTGTAGATATGCAAGTTCTTCTCCTCTTCATTCAGACACTAGAATTTCATCTCGATTTCTGGTGTTTGAGTTTCATTCAACGTCCCAAAGGTTTGTTTAGGACTCCTCTTACTCTTTCAATCCCCAATATATAACGTTCTATTTTCTTAAAAACATAATGAATCACGTGTGTAAGGTGTTTGATCAATGGCCTAAATGATCATTTTCTTTTCAGTTGTATTTTGTATATGCCAATGTGGTTATAACATCACCATAAATAATCATGCATTGCTGGTTTTTTAAGATGTTATTGTTAAGTAGGTTCTTCACATAATAGACTTATGTGTTTTTATAATAATGAAATACTTCCAGTAGTACATTTACTTGATATTTGATTCATTAACTTCATGATTGTAGATTTATAAGCATCATGGTTACTGAATCTCAAGATAATAATGTCGATGTTCAGCATTCTAAGCCTCATGTGCCAATGATACTTGGGATGGAGTTTGAGTCTGATTGTGAAGCCTATTTGCAATACAATGAGTATGTCGGGACAATTGGTTTTAGTGTTCGCAAGGAGTATGTCAATAAAAATAAAGTCCATGGCTATGTGACGTCAAGAAAGTTCACGTGTTATAAGGAAGGTCATCGAGAGAAAGACAAACAATATGCCATAGTGAAGAAACCTAGAAAGGAAACTAGAACTGGTTGTTTGGCTCACATGGTTGTTAGCTATCAACCAAATGGAAAATTTATGGTTAGTTCGTTCGAAGCGAAACATAACCATCCTCTTGCTCGTCCATCGGTTGCTCACATATTACCATCACAGAGGAAAATAAATAGGGTTCAAGCACATGATATCGACATAGCAGATGATTCAGGAATATGACCTAAATCTTCTTTTGAGTATGCTAGTCAACAAGCAGGTGGTCGAGCTAATTTGGGTTTTACTATCATAGATCTTAAAATTTATCACCTTGACAAAAGGAAAAATGATTTGAGGCGGGGGGAAGCAGGTACCATATTAGATTATTTTGAGAAACAGAGATTAGATGATCCTGCTTTTCACTTTTCGATTCAATAAGATGATGATGACTTGATAACAAGCATATTTTGGACTGATGCTAAAATGAAAATTGACTACGATGTTTTGGGGACATTGTGTCATTCGACACAACCTATAAGACAAAAAAAAACTACAGGCCTTTTGCATTGTTTGTTGGAATGAATAATCATAGGCAAATGGTGATTTTTGGAGCTTCCTTGTTATATGATGAGACTATCGAGTCATTTCAATGGTTATTTGAGAGATTTTTAAGAGCTATGTTTGGGAAACAACCAAAGTCAATCATCATAGATCAAGATCCTGCAATTGCTAAGGCAATTTCACTAGTAATGCCAGAAGATATCATCGGTTATGTATATGGCATTTAGAAAAAAATGCTTGTATACATCTTAACCTTGTCTTCCAAGGTCAAGAATCTTGTAGCAGTGATTTTTGGTAAGATTTTCCACCATTATGAGTATAAGCAGGATTTTTTAAATGCTTGATGAAGAGGCTAATCCTTGTGATTACACGTGTTAGAACATTAAATGGACTCACGAGAGATTGACAAGACTGATCACGTGAGGAGGACGTCATCCACCCAGTCATTTAATCCGAGCCGAACAGAATAAAGGGTTTGGCAGGAAGATTAAAGAGTTCGGCTCTCACGCCTAGCTAGCTTATGAATTCGTTCAACAAAGCCAGGAAAGTGCTCGACTTGTACCAAGCTAAATTCTCTAGAATGCATGGTTTGTACCAAACTGAGTTTCCAAACAGTTCGACAAACGTTAATCGAGCTCGTCATTTGGAATGCCCGAGCAGTTTGCAGTGGTAGAAGGAAAGTTAAAGACTTGCCTAAAACTTAGGCAATCAGATAAACGAAATCAACGAGATTGAAGATACGATGAGAAATTGTTGGAGAAACATTAGAAACCTTCCAAAACTCAAATACTGAATGAAAGAAAAGTGTGTCACCTTGAACCTAAAATCGTGAAAACCCTAAGGGGATAATAATCTATAAAAAGCAGAAGAGACCAAGGTGAAAGGTACGCTGAACTTTCCTTGTTTTCATGCAATTCTTCTCGTTCCATTACTGACTTAAGCATCAGAGTGCTTTCGATCGAAGCACTTCGATCTTGGGTAGTTTGTTCGTTTTGCAGGAAGAAGATTTGGAGATAGTTCAGAATTCTTTTCCAGAAAGTTACATCACGAATTGAGTGTTAGGTATTATCAATTTTTTGCCTCTACATTTTGGCGCCGTCTGTGGGAAACCTAGTTTCTCAACTTTCAGAACAAAAAGATGCAATGTCAAGACTAAGGAGTGCAATTGAATCATCCACAGACAGCTTTGCCTTGGGGAATTCTGATCCTGCGCCTCTTCCCGTCTAATAGCAACATAAGGTTACATACTATCGGAAGGCTCGCCAAAATCCATAAGGATGATGACATATCTTCTACAAGTTTCAAGCCATCGAAGAACCAAATCGAGGATCATGGTAAATCCCTTCGTACCAAGGGGGAGAACCGTTCATTGGCAAAGTTGGTCCAGTCTCTGCAGGGACGACTTGATGCCTATGATAAGCTGTTCAAGAAATCCTATGCCAGGGAGAAGGATCTAATTAAAGAAAATGAGGAGTTAAGAACCAAGTTGAAAGAGATAACCAGAAAGGAGAAGTGAGCGAGAGAGGAGCGGCATCCGAGCCCAAGAAAAAAGTCTAGCAAAACTAAGATTGCCGATGAAGTGTACCTGCAAAAGAAGCCTCGGGTCCAGAAGGAGGACACTTGGAAGCAGTATATCAACGAAGAGCTCAACAATCGTTTGAAGAGACCTGAGCAAAGTTCGGCAAGGGACCTGGCTAGAAGAGCAACATGGGAGTACGGGGGCGGATTGGAGTCATCCCCGTTCACTACTTGGGTCGAAAAGGCAAGAATCCTGAGCAAGTTCATCGTTCCGAACTTTAAGCTGCACGACAAAAAAATTGATCCAGCCTCACATATCAGACACTATCGATAACTTATGACTATTCACTGAAGAAACGAGCCTTTGCTTTGCACTATTTTTCCCAGCAGTCTTGGAAAGTCAGCCATGAAATGGTTTGACAATTTACCAAAGGGAACAATTGAGGGATGGTCTTAATTGGCCGAGCTGTTCACGGCTCGGTTCATCACCAGCAGAAAACAGCCAAAAGACGTCGGGGCTCTACTTACATTAAAGAAAAAAAATAACGAAAGCTTGCGTGAGTATGCCCATCACTATTGGGAACTATGAATGAAGTTGAATGTTACAATCCAGAGATAGTTGTGGCGTCTTTCAAGATTGGGTTACCAAAAGAAAACCCTCTATACCAATCCCTCACAAGAAGACCAGCTATCGATCTAGAAGAATTAATGGCTAGAATTGAAAGATACGCCAAGGTGGACGATGACTTAACCAGAGAGGTGGTAAAGGAACATCCGAGCAAAAGACAGTTCTACAGGGACAAGCAAACTGAGCCGAACAGGGAAGTTGGAAGGAAGTATGAAAAGGAAGGATACCCCCAAAAGTCCCCTTTTCTTAGGGTAAATACGCTATTTAAAGAGCCGATTTACAAGGTACTGAATCAGATCAAGGGAAGGTTGTTCTTCAAGTGGCCGAACAAACTAATGGGCGATCCCTCAAAAAGGAATCCTAACTTTAGGTGCTCCTATCACAGGGACTTTGGCCACATGATTGAGAATTGCCGATCTCTCAAACAATATTTGGAGGGACTTGTCCAAGCTGGACATCTGGTAGAATTCGTCGAAAGCAGGCAAAAAATTGAAGAGGGAAGTGCCGAGCAAAAAGGGAACCAAAATACAGTAGTTGGAGTAATTGACGTGATCCATGCTGCCACCAACTCCCAGATGTCCACAAACAACTCTGCTTAGGCTTACATTCAGAAAGCGTCCAAAGAAAGAGAAGTATACAAGCTAAGAATGACTCCGGAAGTCACCAGCAAAAGAATAAAGATTGAGGATAGAGCCGAAGCGATTTATTTCACCGAGCAGGATTTGGTCGGTGTTCACCAGCCGCACAATGACGCCCTCGTCATCACGCTTCGGATTACAAATTTTGATGTAAGGAGGGTCCTGATCGATCCAGGGAGTTCCTCAGAAATTATGTATACGGATCTGTTCGAAAAGCTTGGACTTAAAAAGGAAGACCTTAAGCCTTCTAATACACCACTTATTGGCTTTAGTGGTAAGACAGTTCTTCCAAAAAGAAAGATCACCTTGCTTGTAAAAATGGGGCCAGTATGCGTCATGACTGAGTTCCTTGTAGTGGATACAATCTCAGCGTACAACGCAATAATGGGACTTACCTGGTTGCACGAGATAAAGGCAGTACCTTCAACTTACCATCAAATGCTCAGATTCTCATCGTCTGATGGAATAGTCAATGTTCGAGGAGATAAGGTCTGCTCCAGAACTTGTTTGTTGGCTTCTGTCAAATCTAAGGATAAGGCAAAGTGCCGAGAAAACAGCACGCCGGAGGGGCACGATAAATAGCAATCAACATTTGACAGCTCGGTCAAAACTGAGGACCTAGCTGTCAAAGGAAGTCCTAAAGTACCTTTAGGCGAAGAAAATGAGGCAGCAGACCGGACAATAGAAGACCTGACTAGAGTACCTCTAGACAAGGATAGAGATCCAGAAAAATATTTTTTGATAGGATCAACTCTTAGTGTCGAACGGAAGGCCGAACTGATCACCTTACTACAAGATGCCGATGTGTTTGCATGGAGTACTATTGACATGCTCGGCGTATCACCCGAGGTTGCCTGTCATCATTTGAACATTGATCCAAGCTTCAAACCAGTTAAGCAAAAACTCAGAAGATCACCAATCCAGTATCTGGAGGCAGTAAAAGAGGAAGTGGTGCGTTTGTTGGAATCTAAAACCATCAAGGAGGTAAAATACCCGACCTGGCTATCAAACACTGTCGTGGTAAAGAAGAAAAATAAAAATGGAGAGTCTGTGTTGACTTCACTGATCTGAATAAAGCATGTCCAAAAGACAGTTTCCCCCTGCCAAAGATAGATCAGTTGGTGGATGCAACAGCCAGGCACGAGCAAATGAGTTTCTTGGACGCTTATAGGGGATACCATCAAATCCCCCTTGCCGAGGAAGATTAAGAAAAAACTACTTTCATAACATCAGAAGGAACGTACTGCTACAAGGTAATGCCCTTTGGATTAAAGAATACTGGGGTCATTTATCAAAGGTTAGTAACTAAAATGTTTTCGCATATGATTGGTAGAACTGTAGAAGTTTACATTGACGATATGGTAGTTAAAAGTCGAAAGGTTGTGGATCACTGTGCCGACCTGAAGGAGACATTCAACGTTTTACGAAAATATAATATGAAGTTAAACGCTTCTAAGTGTGCTTTCGGGGTCAGCTTCGGAAAATTCTTAGGATTTTTGGTTACTCACCGTGGAATAGAGGTGAATCTCGACCAGGTAAAGGCTCTAGCCGAATTACAGTCACCTCGGACAGTGAAGGAGGTACAGCGACTGACAAGTATGGCAGCAGCTCTTAAGAGATTCATATCCAGAGCATCTAACAAATGTAGACCCTTCTTTCAATCAATCAAAGGAAAGAAGGGGGCACTTTGGAGACAGGAATGCGAGGAAACACTTACAAAACTAAAGGTATACTTAGCTACCCCACCAATTCTATCAACCCCTACTCCTGAGGAAAAACTTTACCTCTACCTGGCGGTATCAGACCACGCTGTGAGTGGAGTGTTGATGAGGAATGACAAGGCAAAATTGAAATCCATTTACTTTGTGAGCAAGATGTTCTTAGATGTAGAATCAAGATACAACCCGCTGGAGAAACTCGCTCTAGCATTCATCAGTTCGGCTAGGAAACTTAGACAGTGAATGGGTACTCTTTGTCGATGGATCCTCAAATCATAAAAGTGTCGGCATAGGTATCACTCTTGTGAGCCCGGATGGGTGCACCATGGAAAAAGCTATCAGGCTCGGCTTCAAGGCCTCAAATAACGAGGCTGAGTACAAAGCCTTGATTGTTGGTGTCAGGATAATGGTAGAGCTTGGAATAAAAAAATTACAGATATTTTTTAACTCACAACTAGTGGTGAATCAGATAATAGGGGAGTATGAGGCTAAGGATGAAAGAATGGTTGCATATCAGGCTCTTGGCAAGAAGGAACTGATCGGGATACCAGAATATTCAATACAACAAATCGGGGGAGCAAAGAACTCGCATGCCGATGCTTTAGTCTCATTGGCGTCGACAATAGTGCGAGACACAGCAAGGTCACTGACTATTGAGTTCCAAGAGGAACCGAGCATTGTGGAGTTGAAGATAGATGAGATTTTATGCAACACATCCTAGTCGAGCTAGATGGAACCAATAATTGGCTATTTAAAGAATGGTGACTTACCCGAGGATAACAAGGAGGCCCACAAGCTGCTCTTAAGGGCTGCCAGATTCTGGTTGTCTCCAAAGGAAGAGTTATATCGGCGCTCGTTTGGGGGTCCGTACTTGAAATGTGTGCAACCAACCAAGGTAGCAGATTATTTATTCAAAATACACAAGGGATGCTGCGGAGCTCACACAAGGGGAAGGTCGCTTGTTCACCAAGCCATCTCCCAGGGGTTTTGGTGGCCATATATGCAGAAGGACGTTGAAAAATTTGTTAGGCAATGTGAAAAGTATCAAATATTCTCACCGATCCCGAGGAAATCATTCAATGAACTGCTCCTCTTGTCGTGCTCATGGCCATTTGTGCAGTGGGAATTGGATATTGTGGGACCGTTACCTCGGGCCCCGGGTAACAAGAAGTACCTTCTAGTTGCCACTGATTATTTCACTAAATGGGTTAAAGTCGAGGCACTGGCTAATATAAGAGATACTGATACAAGAAAGTTCGTGTGAAAAAATATCATCACTAGGTTCGGCATCCCGCACACTCTTGTTTTAGACAATGGCACACAGTTTGACAATGCTCCCTTCAAAGCTTTATGTCAGCAGTATGGAGTTTGGAACCACTATTCTACCCCGGCTTACCCTCAGAGCAATGGGCAAGTAGAGATCACTAATAAAACAATCTTTGATGGAATCAAGAAGAGGCTTGAAAATGCTAAAGGGAGATGGGTAGAGGAGCTGCCGAGCGTTCTGTGGATGTACAAAACCACACCTCGGCGGTCAACCGGAGAGACTCCTTTCGCCTTGGCATATGGAATGAAAGTTGTCATTCCCTTAGAGATCAGCTTACCAACTTTGAAGACCGAGCTCGTCGAAAGCAACACCAACAATGCCGGCCTCGTTCATCATCTCGATTTAGTTGAGGAAAAGAGAGAACAGGCTGCCATAAGAATAGCTTCATATCATAGTCAACTTTCCTGGGCTTACAACAAGAATATGAACCCCCGATCCTTCACACTTGGCGATCTAGTTCTTAGATGCGTACTTGGGTCGGCTAAAAACCCAGCATATGGGAAGTTTGGAGCAAACTGGGAAGGTTCGTTCAGAGTATCCAGAGTTGGGGGCAGTGTGTACTACGAGTTAGAGACCCTAGATCATAAAACAGTACCACTCCCTTGAAACATTGCTAACCTTAGAAAGTTCTATTTCTAAAAAGTACCTTTTATAGATAAGAACTCCAAAGTGCCTTTGAAAATTTAAGGGTGCCCCTTAAGAAGTGATTTGCGATTGACAGTGTACTAAGTTTAAAATTATCAATAAAATTGTTTGAAGATTTCTTCATCCGTATTCCATTTGTACAAATCCTGCTGCCAAAGCAGGGAGGCAAAAACCCTAATAGAAGTGTACGCTTAAATCATGCGTAACCACCCAATTAGACACAGTCCCTCGACTAGGCTCAGGCGCAACCACACAATTAGACACAGTCCCTCGGCTAGGCATGACGATGCAAGCCAACTAGGGATGGGCTTGAGTCCAACTAGGTTGGCGGGTCGGTGCGGAGTAAAAAGTCTCCTAGTCCTCCAGTGAACTCGAAGCAACTCTACAGCTTAACCGAGCTCTTTGAAGAGGGCTGAGCAAGAGCCATAACTTCAAAGACCCTATTATCTACCAAGTATAAGAGAGGTTCTTAATAAAGAATCGAGCTCTTTGAAGAGGGCCGAGCAAGGGCCATAACTTCAAAGACTCTATTATTTTCTAAGTATAAAAAGGGGTTCTTAAAAAAGAACCGAGCTCTTTGAAGAGGGCCGAGCAATGTGCATAACTTCAAAGACTTAAATATTTTCTAAGGCATAAATATGTTATTTAAGCCTTCATCAAAGTGAATCGACTAAACATAAACATTACGATTTTTCATTAAAACTGTTTTACAGAGGAATCAAAAAGAGAACAAAAAATCTTAGTTTTCAGGAGGGAGGCGAGGACGAGCTCGGAGGAGGGTGCTTGGAGAAAAGTTCAGAGGAGGGATTGACTTCAACAGCGACCAAAACAGCCTGCCAGCCTTGGCTGAAGAATGCCTCTTTAAGCTTTAGTATCTGTTGGACGATATCAGCCTCTGCCTTGTCAACACCCTCATTGTAAGCATCATCTGCCTTCTTGTCAGCTTCCACTTTATATTTTCAAACTCTTCAAGGAGGGAGGAGTAGTCGAGTCGGACCTGAGAGAGTTCGACATTGCTCTCATGCTCGGCTGCCTTCAACTTTTCATTCTCAGCTAAAAGCTTCAGGTTCTCTTCAGTCAGGCTCTGGTTTTTAGCCTGGAGAACCTTCATTTCTTCACAAATTTTCACATATTCTTCATCAACGCTCTCCTTCTTTGCAAGGGCCGAAGCTCGGGAATGTATGACATCTTTCATTGCCTTGTCTTTACGAGCGATCCGAGCTCCAATCTCATGAACTTTTTGAAGGCCCTTGAAGATGAAAAGATTGAAATAACTTAGAAACATTTTTGAAGTAGTAAGAAGCTCAAAAGAAAGGGAAATCCAAAGGAAGAAAAGACTCACCAAAACCATATGCTGAATAGCCTGTCGGGATACTTCATCATCTGTCAGTGCCTCGTTCTTAGCAAGCTCACGAGGCAAGATGACCCCTCTAGAAGGCCAACTGTACATTAAAATCTTCGATTGTCGAGTCCTTTGAAGTGATCTTTTCTTTTAACCCTAAGAATAGGGTGAAAAAAAGCGCTAGTTGGCCTTGGTGAGGATGGGGCATCTGATTCGACTGATTTATGTTTTTTTTGGAGCTCGATCCTCGACAATTTCAAAAACTAAATCGTCGTCTTCAATCGGGGAACAAACATTGATCGGAGGATCAGTCTCAATTGGTAAAGAAGTTTCAAGAACCTGCGCTAAATTAGTTTGGTCAAGAGGGGGCAGACTTGCATCAACTGCTTCAGGAAGTGTCTCCACGGGTATGAACTCGAGGATCATCTCATTTGTTCCAACTATCCTAGGTTCAGGAGCTGAGGGGGTCGGATCATTGGTCGGAGCCGTCTCATCTGCGATTAAGAAATCTAAAAGGTTGATTGATTTGCATCCTAAAGTTGTTTGAGAAGTCCTCTTTTTTCCCTGGGGTGCCTTCCCACGAGCAGCTTGTAGTGCCTCCCGGTCAGCCGCTAATGCTGCATTAGGTCGATTTAGCACAACAATGAAGGAGGAATAGGTTGGCAAGTACTCAAGGAGAGTGTGGGCGGCTCGGCAGAAGAGTGATTCGTTAAAATCCCAAACCTTCTGAAGTTGATCCAACTTCACAGAAGATTCAGGAACCTTGCCCTTCACAGTTTCACCTGCATCAGCGTCAGCACCATATCAGTTATAATAATAATAAATAGATAAGTATATATATATATATACCTGGTAAGCCTTCTTCGTAAGGGCAACGGTAGGATGGGGAAGCACCGACGGCATATTCCCAGTTGCCGGAAACTAAAACGACGTCATTTTTATGACCCTTATTCGAGTCAGGAAGATATGTGACCAGGTACCTCTCCTTCTTCCTTACAGAGAGATAATAACTATCTCCAGCCACTTTGATGATGTAATAGTACAAAATTTTCCACAAGCCAAGACTCAGACCTAGAAGTTTGCTCAAAGAAGAAACTCCCATGACGATACAAAAGAAATTGAGGCAACACTAGAAAAGGCAAAGTTTGGCAGTAGAAAGAACCCATAAGAGAAGGGGGTCAAGGGGAAAACGAATCTCACTTTCTGTTATGGCACGAGTAGGAATTGGGATCCTCTCTCTTGTGCCAATCAGAGGCTCGTCTTTTCCTGTGACTCTGACTTCGACATCATCTGGTATGTGGTACTTAGCCTTGAAGGCAGAAACCTCAGAAGGGGTAAGAGGGGCCATTGGAAAAACGAAGCAGACTCAAAGAAGACGAAACACAGAAGCTGAAACATGGAGTCTGAAAACAAAGAGTAAAGTGAAGGAAATACGAAGAAAGGAGTGGCTTTTTGAAAAAGAAAGAATTTCAAAGGGCGGTATTTAAATGCTCTGAATATGCCGCCAAAACAAAGGGGAATGCTTTAGTGTACGAATAGTTATGATGAGAAATCAAGAAAACGGTTGACAGACGAAAGGCGTCTGTCAGACGTTTCCTGGGGGCAAATGAAGAGGCTAATCCTCGTGATTACACGTGTTAGAACATTAAATAGACTCACTAGAGATTGACAAGACTGATCACGTGAGGAGGAAGTCATCCACCCAGTCATTTAATCTGAGTCAAACAGAATAAAGGGTTCGGCAAGAAGATTAAAGAGTTCGGCTCTCACGCCTAGCTAGCTCATGAATCTGTTCAACAAAGCCAGGAAAGTGCTCGGCTTGTACCAAGCCAAATTCTCTAGAATGCGCGGTTTGTACCAAACTGGGTTTCCAAACAATTCGGCAAACGTTAATCGAGCTCGACATTCAGAATGCCCGAGCAGTTCGCAATGGTAGAAGGAAAGTTAAAGACTTGCCTAAAACTTAGGCAATCAGATAAACGAAATCAACGAGATTGAAGATACGATGAGAAATTGTTGGAGAAACATTAGAAACCTTCCAAAACTCAAATACTGAATGAAAGGAAGGTGTGCCACCTTGAACCTAAAATCGTGGAAACCCTAAGGGGATAATGATCTATAAAAAGCATAAGAGACCAAGATGAAAAGTACGCTGAACTCTCCTTGTCTTCGTGCAATCTTCTCGTTCCATTACTGACTTAAGCATCAAAGTGTCTTCAATCAAAGCACTTCGATCTTGGGTAGTTTGTTCGTTTTGCAAGAAGAAGATTTGGAAATAGTTCAAAATTCTTTTCCAGAAAGTTACATCGCAAATTGAGTGTTAGAGGTATTATCAATTTTTTGCCTCTACACTTGGGATGCCATGCTTGAGTATAATCTCTAGGAGAATGAATGGTTAAAGAAGACATTTGACTTGAGAGAGAAATGGTCAACTGCATATGGAAGACACTATTTTTCAACTGGCATGAGAAGTACACAACTAAGTGAGAGTTTCAATGGATCCCTTAGGGAGTATTTGAAATCTGATTTGGATTTGGTATAATTTTTTAAACACTTTCAGAGGGCAATTGATGACAAGCGGTACAATGAATCGAACGCACTTTATGACATGACACGGCGAATCCCAATTTTAAAGGTTGATTTTCCATTACTACGGCGTGCGAGAGATGTTTATACATCAACCATATTTGATATGTTTCAAGACCAATGGGAGAAATCATTATTTATTACCATCAAATATTACGATGCAGATGAAATGTTTTGTAGGTATAAGGTTGGCACACGTGGAAGTACGAGGGAGCATACAATAACTGTAAAATCATCTGAGACAATGGTTTGTTGTAGTTGTCAGTTATTTGACCATCTTGGAATACTTTGCTGCCATGCATTAAAAATTTTAGATGTCATGGATGTAAAAGAGACAATCCCCAGCAACTACATTATGAAAAGATGGACTAAAGATGCTACTATCTTGAATCCTATAGATATAAATAAAGACAAGGAAGATGTTCCTGTAGTTTCTTCAACCCATGCTGAAAATCCACAAGAAGGTAGTAACGGTGTTGAAGTCTTCGTAGATAATGCAAATGTTACAAAGGTGATGGGTTTAAAGAGGAAAGAGTCAACATAATCGTGATAACACTCGACCCAAAAGTTTCTTGGAAAAGACTTCAAAAAGAAAAAAGAAGCCTTCATCAACACCATCTGCTCAATCTCATGTAGTGCACCCTGTGAACAATCGCACAAGTTCATACACCCACTTTCGATCGGTAATAAACTACACCTCACTTGTAAATTTATCAATCCATTACCCGTAATGCTTTCATTTACTCTTGTAGTTTGATTGTAAAAACTTTTTGATTTTTCCATTCTACAAACTGATAGGTATCAGAGGCAACAAATTTTAGTCCATGGTGCACTTCCCAACTATCTCAAGTATTGTCCCAAGGAGGCTTGTCTCAACTTCTAAGGGTTAGTATCCATCAAATTAAACCATCCATTTTTTTATAGCTCACTGTATTTTGTTATGCACTGGTAACAGAAGCCTTTAGACTGGGACTCAAATGGAGATTCACAGGTGTTGAATACTATTCAACAAAATCAGGTATTTAAGTGCACATATTTTCCTTTGACCAAAGAGAGGTAGAGAACTAGAATATTTTTTTTATATTGCAGGAGGGATATTTTTTAATTACATCTTATTTTTGTTGCAGGCAATGAATTTAAATTTCCAGCTGCAGGATCCAGATGAAGGTCACAATGTATTGTTCAAAGGAAGCTGAAAATGTTATTACTGGTGGCTTTTAAGCAATTTCAAGGGAAACGTGAAGTGCCCCATTTTTTTTCTTTTCCAGCTCTGGCCCATTAGCATAACAGTAGGTTGGGCATGGTTCTTGATTCTTTGTTCTTGGTATTATTTTTCCCAATAATTGGCTACATTGTAATTTCTTTTTATCTTTTCCCCTACTGATTTCATCGTACCATGGGGCTTCACTATTTAGGATTCATTGGTTTTGACATTTTTTGTTCCTTTGGCAGTATGCTCTTTTTTGATATCTTGAGTAATTATAACTATTATTGAAATAAAATTCTTGTGTTTAGTATTAACCCATTAAAGTGTTCATATTTTAGCTTTCGTATTTATTTAATGCAATAATCGGCAATTGGCTTTTCAAATGAATTTTCGATGTTCATCAAAATGCCACCATTTGAGACTTTTTACAAACAACTCATGAGCACAAAAAAATATTTCAGAGGAACTAGAGTTGGGGATCCAGAAACACCATATGAGAAATAGCAAGGCAAGACATGTAATGAATTAGTAGAAGAGGAATTAGAATTGATGATTTAGGTTCATTGGCAAAAGAAGATTTGTTCACTTTGGCATCAATTCGTCTGCTTTTCTCGTTCGGTAATCTGTATTATATATAGAAATGAAGAGGAGAAGAACTTGCTAAATGCAAACAAATATGAATTACAGTGCAGCAGATATGCATATGGGATGAGTCAAATATTTTTGAGCGCCAGAGCTGAAATTGAATTGGTAGGAGGTTAAGATTTGAGCGCCAGCGCCAACGCTTTTGACGTCTATTTGTGTTGCCATTAAGATAATGTTAACTATGGTTAACGACTTCGGTTAGTTGGAAATAATCTTGTTCATTGAATTTTTTTTTTTTTGAGGTGTCACTTATCGAACAGACCATTGAGGAAAATTGGAAAGAAGGGGGTAATGGAGGGGATCTGAATCTCTGTCAAAGTATGTCATCCTATATCTATCTTTCTATATTTATATCTATATGATCCTAATTGGTTTTTTATTTCTTTTACATCTCTTTCTCTTACACACACTCTCATCTCTCACATAACTCTATTTTTCGAGAGTTTGACTTGGACGACTATATATATATATATCTGATAATAACATAATACATCTAATACCCATTAATATCATAATCTCTCTCTATATCATATTCTCATCTCTCATAAATTATTACATCTCTCATATAACTCTCTCTCTATACACCTGTCAACACACATATGTCAATATCAACTCCTACAAAAAAAAAGATATTTTTTTAGGTATAATGATTAAATATATAAATTGGGTACATATTGACATTTTTTAGGGATCATGTTTTTAGAGAAGTTTTGTCAATTTTTTTTAAAAAATAATATTTTTCAATTAATTTTGAATTGTGTAATTAAAGAAAATAATAAAAAAAATAAAGTATTGTTTGAAATATTTATATTGTATAACCGGTGATCGAGGTTTTTTAGTGCCTTCAAGCACGGGTTATTTTTGTGCGATTCACATGTGTCAATCCTCAAAGATGTTTGTTTTCCTCTCTCCAAATTTTTCCTAGGCTTTTTGGGCGTTAAAAAATAGGTAAAAGAAACCTAAAATATGATATTTATAGTGTTAAAATCGGAGAAAATAGTCAAAATAGGTCGGGCTGACTTCAAACGAGCATCCAAATGCATGTTTTTGCATCTGAATGAACCTAACTCTTTGCTTAATGTGTCCAGACATTCTCGTATTTGTTAGCAGGTGACTTTTTGTCCCAAATTTTTGGCTCGATTTTGACCTACTTAAAAGTTGATTCATAAATTTTTTATGAAATTAATTTTTGTAACACTTGAAGTCTACTTTCTAATACCACAAGAATTAGCACAATCGAACATCAAGATAAAAAAGTTGTGCTCAAAATACTAAAATAGTGTCAAATTCCTCTTTACCTAAATTTTTCTAAATATGTGTTTTAACTCTTAACTATTTTCAAACTTTTAATACATTTCATATTATCTATTCCATAGTTTCTCAACCTTTCATTTTAATTTTACTTTGTCCTAAAAACATTTAAAATTTCACTTACTCAATTATTCTTAAGAATGATTACCCCGAAAGTCTCCACAGTTCCTAAACTCGCCATCTTACAATCATCTATTTTATTCTTATTTCATTTTGTATCAATACAACATATAATAATCTACTATAATTTAGAATAAATATATGAGGGCTTACACAATCTAATACTGTTTGAGGCCTAAAACAATAAATAAATATGAGGCTTTTAAATTTTAATATTAATAATTTTTATTTAAATTTTATTCTTCTTATATTTTGAGAGTAAAAGTACTATTATTTTTTATTAAACATCATTATCATTTCCTTTTATATTGCTTGTATCACTAATCTACCTATTTTTTCTTATGATAGTCAATCTAAGGAAAACTTTTATTAATCTTAATTTTGAAAAACTTCTTCTAATTTTAAACAAGAATGGTCTACTGATTTTAATTTTTTTAAGTTCAATAAAAATATTTAAAAAAATTTAGGTATATTTTTTATAATAGAAATAAAAAAATAATAATACAAACAAAAGAAAAAGCTTGTGTTTAGTTTAGAGAGAGAGAGAGATTTCTTAAGTTTTGTAGAGAGAGAGAGAGAATGAACGAATGGTTACAAATAAGTGGTGTGTATATTTAATATCAAATTTTGTTTTTTAGGGGATGGGGAGGAGAGAAAGAAGTTTTTTCAAGAAGACAAAATCTTCACAAAGTAAGGGGTATTATTATACCAATTGCCTGTTGGTATATCATTGTGGGTTGGGTTCATGACTCATGAGCTTAAACTACTCAAATTTATTTTGAGTAATGTTATACTGATCAAAATTAGAGATCAAAAAGAATGATCAAATGACACGACGACTGACGTGAAAAACTGATTAGACAATATTAATTCACTTCGTTCCTTGATTTGCACAATGTGAGTATTCAACCATGAAGAGTATTTGCATTAATTCACTTTTTTCCTTAATTTGCACAATATGAGTATTCAACCAAGAAGAGAATTAATATTGCCTAATCAGCTTTCGACGTCAACCGCTATATCATTTGATTATTTTTTTTGGTTCTTAAATTTGGTCAGTGTAGCATTAGTCATTTATTTTTGAGTGGGTTTAAATTTTCATAAGATTTTTCTAGAGTATAAAAATTAATGGATCTAAAATTTTTTAATTTAAACCAGCTATGCACCTAAAAAAATTGGCCCTTTCTTTGAACATATATGGCTTAAAACCCAGATTTTATTGGCCTTTTGATTATGAGATCAGTTATAAGTTTGAGGCTCAATTAATGATGGTATGATTGCTGTCTAATTATTTATAGGGTCCTTTGAAGGTCGCTCTCTTTTTGTAGATTTATTTTGACTTAAGTCCACTCAAAAATTTTATTTGAAAATAAGTCAATTTTAATATATTTAATTCACTCAAAAAATATTTAATCCACTCAAAAATCTCCACTCAAAAACTTTGTTTATATTTAATCAAAACTTATTTGAAAAAACTAACAACTTTTAAATTGATAATTGTATTAGTATTAACAACTCATAACTTTTAAATTGTGCTAGTATTAAAATTTCGTTTTATATATATAGTGACATTAAATAGTAATATACTTAACAAAAAAATAATAACATGTTTAATAAAAAAAATAGTAACATCAAACAATAATTAGTCGTTAAAGATTATCTCTAATTTTAATTTTATCTCTAAACGTTCAATTGTCCTAATTTAATCCATAAATTATTAATTTTGTCAACCAAAAACTAACTCCACCATTAAGTTTTTACTTTTATTTTCACCGTTAGATCAACCAAAAACTAGTTCAACCTGATTAATTTCAAGCGTTAAATTATATATTTCTGTTTTGAGGACTTAATTGAGATGTTGATAGTGTAGGGGCCAAATTAAGATAATTAAAAATTTAGAAATCAAATTAAAATTGAGATAAAAGTTAAGGCATCAAATATGATATTTACCCAAAATAAAATGGAGTAGAAGAAGAGAACGAAACAACTCGAATTGCGTGGTTTTGCAGCCTTGTAAAAGTCAGTCAAGAGAGAGAAAGAGAGAGAGCGAAGACAATGTCAGGCGTCACGAACCAGCCACCGGCGGACGAAGATAAGAAGCCTGCAGGCGATCAATCTGCTCACATCAACCTCAAAGTCAAGGGCCAGGTCTTTCGTTTCCTTTCTCTTCCTCGCTCTTTTTCTACCTGTCTACCTATGTTCATGTGCACACAGACACTTTGGGGTTTAGTGTTGGCTTAGGTTTTGTTTACGAATCGTTAACGTTCTTTTTTAGGTTTATCTTTTACTATGGGTTATTTTACATTTGATTAGGGTTCTTTTACATCTGATTAGTGGTTGTGGACGAAGAATTGCTAATTAGTAGAATTTTTGGGGTTTTGAGTCAACTGTTCTGGATATATCTGTTGGGGCTTATGCTTATCATGGAGTAATTTTTTGCAATTGAAGATTGGCTACATAAATGTTATTGTGTCATAAGTGTTGGCTTTGAAATGCTTGCAACTTGTTTACTTTTCCAATCATTATGATGTTTAGGGTTTGGTATTTGTGATTATTGCTGAGGGGTCACTAGCCCTGGTTACTTATGATTTGTCTGTAATTCTAGTTTTGGTCTTTTCATTTGAGATTCCTAAAAAAAAATTGGGGGCTTTAGCTTTTAGGCTCAAGTACTTTGTGATAGTGCTTACTAGGGTTTGACGAGAGTGCTTTGGTTGTTGCATTGTTATTCTGTTTTATGAGCAGCTAATAATGCTACTCTTTGAGACTTGCGTGTGTTGCGATTTGTTTTTAAGAATGGATGCAGCAGTTCGCATGTACTACCCGTATGTTATTTATAACATGTAATGCCTTTTAGTGAATCTTTGATTGATAGTCATGTATAGGGTGTTTCTCGACATAACTATAGAGGCACATCCCATTTTGTTCCCTTCAAGTTGGATTTAGCCGATCTGTATTTAGTTTAAACTTATGAAGTATGGATACAAAAACACCACTTCAAGGATATGTTGTTAGAGAAAATCTTAAAATAAAAGGGCACGGACATGACGAGGAAATGCTTCAGATAAATCTGTGTTTTATGTATGAAAATATGTTGCTTATCGCTACAAATGTATGGAAAAAGTTGTTTTATAAAAAGAAAATTGTATATCTGTTATGTAAAAGTGGATACCCACACTTTTGGCATAAAGAGAGATTGTATGGGTGGATTTGAGTTATGTAGGGACTTGATTTACATATGAGTGTCTGTTGGTGATGAGTCCACAGGTTGGAGGTGGTGGAGTCATTTAATGAAAATTTGAAGGACGGAGTAGGAAAAAAAAAATATATCGAGGGTAGAAATATCATTTGAGCTGTCAAAATATCACTTACAAACTTATGTGTTTACTCAAACAGAATCTTAGTGCCACGTACGATACATGCAAAGTTTTAGTGTCACAAGTCACAATGAAGGATGTGTAACCACCTCAAAATAAAAGGATGTCCTATGTAGTTACCCCTAGTTAATTAGTCCTAATCATTAGTTACCTATGGTGCACATAGAAACCATCCTTCCTGGATCCTTTGTGAAAACATTTAATATTTTACTTTTGTAAACTGATTGTCATGTATAGACCTTTAAAAATTAGTCTTGGCAATTATATTTTTAACATACTATAAGTTTTTGTACCTCAAATTCTAAGCTTTCTTAATCACTCATTGGCAAAGCTCTGTTTGGTTAGAAAGAAATTGAAGATAGAAAGTAAAAATGGTAGAAAGTGAAGTGAAAGAAAGGAAATGGAAAGGAAAATTTATTTTCTTGTATGCATTTGATTATAATAAAAAGTTTGGTAGAAAAATTGATGTAAGTACTAATTTATCCTTATCATATCAATCTAAGACATAAACAATGATTAGAAATTACAATCTAGACACAACGGATAAAAAGTCAGTAATGTAAGTTACTAACCCAATGATCAACACAATAGTTGTTATCAACATTTAGTGCAAAGCAAACCAAAGATAGCTATATATATATATATGAGTTCACTAAACATAATATATATGCTATACAAATCTATTAAATACGCTTTAAACACAATATGATCAGGTGTAAGTTGGACAAATTTCAACACAACACTACTTAAACATAACACAAATAAGACCTATGTACAACTCTAGTTCAATTGATTAAAAAAAAAAGCAACATCTGTAGGCAAAATATCTGATGCAATTTTGAATGATATTTTTAAACACGACTCTTGAATTCGATACAAATTTAACTAAACACGATATAAGTTCACTAAACACAATTTATATGTGATACAAATCAATTAAATACGTTTTAAACACGTTCTGGTTAGGTGTAGGTTGGACAAATTTCAACACAATATTATTTACCATAATTATTAGTATCGTACGATACGTGATACGTATCATAAGATACGTCACGATATATAGGTAAAATGATACAAATCGGAGTTTTGTATCGTGTTTGCATAATATCTGATACACGATAGGTTTTTACGATACGATATGTATTGATCGATACAAATGATACGCGAAGTCTTTGTTTTATTTTTTTGCACCAAATCGTTGACAGCCTCAGAGAATAGAGAAAATGTCAAAGAAAAGGCAAGAGATAAAGACAATAATTACCAAACCCACAAATCAGTAAAAACACCCAAGCAAAAGCAAACTAAACAAATTTTTGAAATTAGAAAAAATAGCAACACTAACCGAATAAAATCCTAGATTGATTTTTAACACTAACCTATTAGTCTCATGATCTCTTTCTCTCTCACGATCTCTCTCTCTGTCTCAAAATCTCTCTCTTCATCTCTGTGAGCTGCGATCACGAGGTACCAGCCACCAGGTATGTTCTTCTTCTTTTCCTCTCTCTTTCTCCGACACCGGCATCGCCTCTCGCCTTTGAGGTCGCCTCTCGCCTCTTCTCTCTTCTCTCAGCTTTTGTGTGTGCGTTCGTGGGTCACAAGACTCACGGTTTTTTTTTTTGTTATAAGTATACAAAATTACATTTAATACCCCATTACATTATAACTTTTTACTTTTAAGTATATATAAGGACCATTAATTTAATTTGATACCTTTTATTATTTTTTTAATATTAGTAAATTATATTGGTGACTTGAATAATAGGTGGAATATTAATGAAATGTTATGTTTTTATAAGTGTTTGATTTTTTTTCAAAAACATATATATTTTATTATTAATTATTTAAAATTGCGTCGTATCTTATGATACACGTACACGATATGATACGATACACTATTTTTAAAAAACGATACACCTTCCAATACATGATTTAACAACTATGCTACTTACACATAACATGAATAATAAAAATAACACTAATAAGACCCATTTACAACTCTAGTCAATTGATTTAAAAAAAGGCTAACATTTGTAACCAAAATATCTAATTCTTTTTTATTTTGTTGTGATCAAAATATTTAATTTCTTCTCATGTGAACAAAAAAAATTTCTTGCATAATTTGCCGGAAATGAAAGCAGCTGCTTGCAAGAAAATTTGGTTGTCACGGAAAAAAAAAACTTTCTTGAGAAACCATATTTCTATCTAATCAAACTTATGAAAAGTTGTGTTTTTTTTCCTTTTCTTGCACTTTCCCGACTTACTTGCTAAACAAATAGAGCGTGTGTACAAGAGGTGTTAGCGTGCATTAGACATAAAAAATTTATCGTTTCATTACAAACATGAGGTATAGGAGTATTGTGTACATGGCAAAAAATGTCAATAAAATTAAGGGTGTGTGTTGGTAACTTTTTATGTTTTTAGTTTTCAAAAAAAAAAAAATAGAAATAGTTTTTGTTTTTTTGTGGTAAAAAATTAAACAAAAAACTTCTTTGGTGGTTGTTTTTGTTTGAAAATTTAGGAAAACTAAAACACAACTTGTTTGGTGACCACTTTAATTTATTTCATAATGAGTTATGATATATTACTTTTCTGCTAAAAGAAAAAGAAGAAACTAAACCCTAAAGAAGTTTCAAGATTTACTCAACGCCCATTGATCATCAGCGTGCCCATTTGAATGCTGCCATCAATTGTTTACTGCCTTCTTAGACATATACACCATATCATCAATTGTTTTCTTCCATGTTGCTTCTAAAAAGGTACAACATCCTAGGTTTAAGGTCTAAACACACACATTTAAAACAGATTAAAGCTATATCCATACACAAACAAAGTTTCAGATTCAAGTTATATATAGGCACGCACACAATGAAATCATTAAAATTTAGATGACCAGTCTATATACAAACAGATCTGGCCCTATACATACAAAAAATATACACCTATATATAGGTCAGTAGGTGTATGGTATACACTGTAATGGATGTAAGAAAATATAGAAACACAGTGGAAGAAATGTATATATAGAAAATATACAAAATTAGATACACCATGAATATGGAGTGCTTGAATTCAAGAGAAAGAGACTCTGTTTGCATTGATCTTCACAGCACTCATAGAGATCAAAAATAGAAAAGGATAGAGGAGCAGAGAAGTGACGGCGAGGTCGAGGGTTAGGGTTTCACAGAGTGGTTTTTTATAGTTCCAAAAAATTGAGGCTTTTTTGTTGCTAATGGGGTTCGAAGGCTGGACCTCATTAAACTCCCCTTAGGCACACGTGTGTTTCCATTTTCCAAATGCAGTGTATTTTTTTTTGGGGGGGCCGGGGGGGGGGGGTAAAAATTGAAAACAAAAACAAAACGGTTACCAAACGTAACTTAAGTTTTTTTTTTCAGGTAAACACAGTTGGAGTGTTGTTAGATACATGTCTAGACTGTTCAATAAGTGTTGATGTTTGATATGGCTTTGACACTTTCTTGAAAGTGTCTCTTATGATTGAAAGATAAAATATAATATGCAAACTTTTTACCTTAATTAATGTAGTTTTTTGTTATTTCATTTGCTAGCCCCAACTTTTGCTATCGATAATCATGAGCTTGTTCATACACTACATTCAATATCAAAATGTTGTGAATTTTTTTAACTGCTTTGGTGAAGCAATTGGCTTCCTGGAAAAGTTTAGTTATCCCATTGGATGGTTTAATAATTTTCCAAGGGTTACGGACCCTATGATTATTGTTTGCTTGTTTGAATTATTTAATTTACTGTGTTGTATTTGGATATAGGATGGAAATGAAGTTTTCTTTAGGATCAAAAGAAGCACTCAAATGAAGAAGCTTATGAATGCATACTGTGATCGACAATCTGTGGATCTTAACTCCATTGCCTTCTTATTTGATGGACGCCGTCTTCGTGCAGAGCAGACTCCGGATGAGGTATTCTCTCTCTCTCTCTCTCTGTGGGTGGGTGGGTGTGCTAAATGAATGTGCATACGTGTGCACAGACACGCTTATACTTTCGTGGCGGAGCCACAGTGGGAGCACCGGCAATTTGAAAATTATTGGGGTCAACTTGATATTTTGTAAGATTTAAGATCTTTTAGAACTGGCTCCCACTAAAAAGTTTGTAAAAATTTAGAGATAATTTTATCTTTTTAAAAGTTGTTGGGATTCTTTGATAAATTTAAACATATGGTTAAAATCCTAAATTTGGAAATTTTCAATTATGGGTTACATTTTTGATTAAATTGTTTTGATTAGTTGGACTTGAACAACTTGCTTGTGATATATCAAATTGTTCTTCTATCTAAGTTTCGTTCAAATAGACATGTGATATATCGGATTTTTCTAAATTGTTTGTATTGAGGTTGTTCTGTATATTTTGTTCATTTATGATCCTTGTAAATTATGTGTTAAAGAATCGATCAACAATTAATTATTGAGCTTAACCCATCTTTATTCTGGTATAAAGGTTTTTTGTTGGGTTTCATAGATAACTTGATAGTGAACAGTATTTCTTCGAGAAGTAAAATAAATTTATTCCGAAATAAGGATTTTACAATATAGCTCTAGACACACCCAAGCAGGTACACACTTCGATAACGTCACACAGGACCCAACTTATAGAAGAGTAGCTTGACACACTATAAGTCTATTAAAAAATTACAAATACTCTAGCTGCCCGAGGGATACAAACTGCAAATAACTTTACAATATTACGGGACTATAAGAGATTTGTTATGTGATCCTTTTTTGTTGGCATTTTTTGCATTGTTCACAAATTGGTCGTGTTTTGAATTCACATTCTTTTAATAAAACTAACCTTCGGTTTCATAGTTTGACCACTCTAACAACATTTTGGCTCTACCCTGTTTACATGCCTGTCACAACTTCGTTTCTGTTTTGTTCTTCAGCTAGAGATGGAGGATGGCGATGAGATTGATGCCATGCTGCACCAAACTGGTGGCTCGACTGTTTGAGTAATGCTCAGGTTGTTTCTGCACACATTTAGAATTAAGTACCTGAAATTTGTGGACTTGAATGAGATGTTAAGCTATGCTAGATTAAGTTTTTATCGTAGTAGCAAACACTTGCTTATCATGTTTTGTGAACTCCAACTCTTCTGAGCCTTGGGGCAACTGCTTTCTTAAATTACAATGAGAATTGCATGTTTATATTGGTTGATTTTTATTACCATTGGATGTCAACATATGGTTTCACAATGAGAACCAGCACGCATGAACAGCAATAAATAATCAAAAAATTTGTGAAATCCTAGAATTAAAGTTAGCATGGTCACCTACCCACCTTGGACATATTCAAGGGTTATTTGAGTTGAAATGGGCATTATGTCTTGGTTTTTTTTTTGGGTTTGCAAACCTCGACTGGTTGTGTAATATTGGCTTTTTTCGCGTTAGATAGTGAATAGTCTCTCATCCCCCCCGGGGGGGTATTATCCCTTTTTTCTCTGGAAAGGACCACCACCAACACTTGAGGACAACAGGGTAGCTAGCGTTCATCACTTGAGTCAAGTTTTTACTATGAGTCAGATTAAGATGGTTATTTGAAAATTCACTCTTATGCTTTGTGCTCGTGTCTTTGTCTCGTTCTGAAGATACTTCCAGTATGAACTGTAATTTTGTGATGGCAACTGTAAAACCCGAATGTAAGAGCTTTTCGTGTTGCGCACACACAAGAGAAGAAGTGACACAAAAAGTACATCGATCTGATTCCATAATTTGCTACGTTACGCAATGTTGAAGCCAGTCATTTATCGTCCAAGGATGAGGATAAGCCACATTGGTACTCTGAACTACAACTGACTTGGGATGGTACGAAGCCATCGTTCTTGCATCTTTGGGTACTTACTTGCCTTTGAACTGACAGCCAAGTTGGTGGGGTTTTGAATTTTCCCATTATATGCTACTTCCCTCCACCATCCAAGTGGGAATAGATACCTGAGTCTGGAGACCATCAAAATGCTTATCTTTGCATTGCAGGGATCTTCGATTATATGGTAGCATAGTGTCATGAATTTCCCATTGGCTAGGTGGGGATGACATAATAGGTCTTATAAGATCTTGAGCGGTTCTCCTCCTAAAAATTTAAGTTTTTGAATTGTGAGGTTGTGACAAGTGGCATCAAAGTGGGACTCGGTGAGTAACAATTTTATCAGTTATGTGGATCCCTCGTTGGAGATATCGGGGCCAAGATAGGCTCGGGCCAGGTGGGCCCACTCACTCTAGGGGTGGAGCTGAATGCGATGTGGGTTTGGCATCTTCGGCTGGAGGAGAATTTCATGAATCCCACCTCAGTGAGGTAGGGGCATCATATGGACTTGTAAGATCTTGAGCAGTGCTTTTTCTAATAGTTTAGATTTGTGAAGTGCGATCGAGACCGTGACAAAAGGAACAGCAAGAGCAAGCAGAACTGAAATGATTTGGGTTTGTTTCACTTTTCCTATATAACCAAATTTGAATAGATTATACATGTTATTGTGGAGGGGGAAGCGAGTGGAGTTGACATTGCTACACTCAAATTTCTGACATAAAATATTTATATCCCAACATTTGGGGAAAACTTATGAGAAAAAAAAATTAATATAATAAAGTAGTTTATAATTTAAATCTCAAAAAATAAACAAAATGATTTTTATTTTTCGCGGTTAAAATTGTTTTAAATTTTACTTTAAAAGTAATCTAACGACTAATATTAACACCCTAAATTTAATAGGAAAAATAGGTTTTTAAACATGTGTTTGGATTGACTTTTTAAAATTACTTTTAAAAATTATTTCTCATAAATATTTTTTTAAAAAATAATGTTTAAATCCGCTCTACTGCCACTACCATTGTCACCACCATCACTGGCATTGCCGCCACCGCGACCATCATTGTCATTGTCGTCGCCGCCACCACCACCCCCACCCCCACCCCCACTACCCCTTCCACCACCATCGTCGTCGCCACCACCCCCACCGTTGCCACCATCGCCACGCCCACCACTGTCATCACCATCACCATTATTGTCGTTGTTGCCACGACCACCACCATCATTGCCACCACCACGGTTATTATCACGCACTATAACCATCACCGTCTTCTACCACTATCACTATCGCCCACCACCTCTAACACCCACTACAAACCGATGCTTAAATTTCTTTATCTTTTCTTTATATTTGTAATTTGATTTTGAATATGAATACAAATATGTTTATTGTTTATCATTTTTTTATTATTCTGTGCCTTCAGACACATACAATAACTAGTAAATAAATAAAAGAGTAAAAAACCTATGAAAAAACACCGGATTCAATTCAAAGAGCACTTGGCAGATGCAATTTATACATGTCTTGAAATATATGATGTCTAATACACTCTAGAGGGCGTTAAATTTTGTTTAATTATGTTACTCTATCCCCAGTGCCCCAAAAAAAAAAAATTCAAATGCATCACAATGTCATTGCTCATTCCTCTTTGGTACATAACTATAACGGATTAATGTGTATAATTTTAAATGTTAAGTAGATAAAGTGCTATTAACTGAAACCACATGATGGTAAAAAACAATTAACCCTATTCTTAATTGGTGAGAATCAACTTCATGCGTAAACAAGAATAGATAAAAGCTTTAATTCATACGCAAAACTCTCGTAGGCATTCATTCAACGATGCTGAGCCTAATTACATATGGGCTTACCGAAGTTTACGTGGGCCACATTTAAAACCAACAGATCATTAATTGGGTTGGAATTCAACCCAACTTCAAGCCCAGTCCGCCAACAACTGGCCGCTTAACATG
The DNA here is from genome assembly GCA_963454935.2 of Ilex paraguariensis. NCBI lineage: Eukaryota > Viridiplantae > Streptophyta > Magnoliopsida > Aquifoliales > Aquifoliaceae > Ilex > Ilex paraguariensis. The sequence continues at coordinate 67,539 of CAUOFW020000975.1, forward strand.
AAGACCGCGTTCATAAATTAGGGTTACGATTCTTCTCTATATATACTCGTGTTCATCCACATCTTCCTGTGTACACTCTCAAACGGGTCATTCAGATCTGAGGGTTGTTGAAATTTTGAAGAGAGAGAAAAAATCAGATCAGGTCGGCTATTACTATTAAGTTTGGTCTTGATTTTATGATTTTTTGCCATGAAATTAATTATATTTTTGTTGTATTTGTTCTCGTGAATTTCCTATGAGGAAGAATTCCCATTGATAGGAAGTGCCGTATGACACTCCAAACCGCAGCGGCGCACGGCGGCCGCTTTTTCCCATCCCCCAACGTCAAAGTCTCTCGTAGCTTTGTTCATTGGCCAGGACTACGCGGTTCCGCCGTCACCGCTGTGTGCGTGATTTTAAACGGGTCTCTGAGGATCATTATGCATTTCTTTTATTTCTATATATATCTAGAGAGAGATACTGTGTGTTTTCTTGACCTTTTGGTGTCTTGAAGGTTCGATACTACATCGCCGGTAATCGATGAGCATTGACCGGCGATGCTACGATAGGATCGTATATATATGTAGGTATATGTGTGTGTGTGTGTGTATATATATATATATATATATATATAGAGAGAGAGAGAGAGAGAGAGAGAGAGAGTTTTGGAGATGTTGTGTGGGTTGAAGGTTCGATGCCACGTCGCCGGTAGCCAAAGGGCATTGACCGGCGATGCTATGATCGGACCAAAACAAAGGCTTAGTTGTGTTTCGCAAGTTGATAGGAATCTGTGGACTGATTCAATTCCGTTCTTCCACGGAGCCGTTTTCTGCGATTACATATTTTTGTATAAATAATTAATAAATAATTTTTTTTTTAATTTTGTAATTTATTGTTGAAAGTGAAGGCCAATGATGAATATTGATTTAAAAGTTGGAATTACCGACTGAATATTACTTTGATGTCAAATCGACTGTCTGAGGCTTCACTTGAAAATCGTAGGATAAAATATTAAAGAATCAGTGACAAACAAAATCAAACTCCAATAAATTTTTTATTTAAATTAATTAAAATTAAAAAGTTTCATTTAATTTGAGGGTAAGCTTTGATTAAATATTGAAGGTTAGATGCTATTGAGTTTAATTCAATCTTTATTTTTATTTTCTTTAAAACCGAGGGTAAGCTTTGATGATGCCCCTAATTGGGTCGAGCATCCGGTGTTTCCCATTCCGACCGATCCTACTCTGTAGAAGAAGAAGCTCCTCTAAACCTAGTAATGAAAACCCGAATAACTCTGACCATGGTGCTGAAAATACCCATGTTGTTGAATCAAACTTCTAATGAAGTGTCTTGAAAGTAATTCAACTAGCTAATTGGTGGAGAGTTGTAAGTACAGTGTCAAATCCTATAGAATATTTTTAGGAGTTGCATTTAAAAATAAAATTGAGGTAAAACAAAACTGTAAAATGATGTGTCACTTGCATACCAGCAGTTTTTGTTCATTTGAAATTTATAGGCTGTTTCCTATGTGGGTGGAAAAAACGGACATATTGAGGACGATTGGCAAGAAATGGAGAACTATATTTGCTGTGAAGGATGAAAAAGACGAGAAATATATTTTTTATTCTTCAATAAAAGAAAATAAAAATGATATATATATATATATTTTTGGGTTTGGTTAGATTGATGAAAAATAAAAATAATTTTTTTTTTTTTTGTGTTGGTTAAAATTATGAGTGACAATTAAATTGTGTCAGATTTGTGTTGAACATTAATCAAATTTTATTCAACTCATTTAACTAATTGTGTTGTGTCGAGTTACAAGTTGACTTGTTTATTTTCGTGTGCTGTTCGTATTCGTGTTGATCCACATAAATTTTGAATAAAAAATTTAACACTAATATTTTATATTTTACTTTTAAAATTTTAATATATATATATATATATATATATTAAAAGATATATAGACAAATAAGATATATTTCAATACAAATAATTAACTTTATATCTATTTTTCTTTCGATTTTGGAGGGATTTATTTTAGTGAGTTAGAAGGAAAGTTAATTCATCCATTTTTTCATCATTTCTATTTTCTTTCCTCAACATGATGTTTTATTTATTCTTCAAACTTTTTATTTTTTTAATTTTTCATCCTTCTATTTTTCTATCATATTAAACGGAGTATAAAAGTAATATTATGCTTTTCAAATTTTTTTTATTAAATTTTTATTTTAAAGATAATATTTTTCATCTTAAAATGTTGTCACTGAACTTATTATAAATGTCATGTTCAAAAAAAAAAAAAAATACTTAAGAAAAAATTGAATAACAAAAATTAAATTAAACTTGTCTGTTTAGTCAACTAATTGTCTCTTTATAGAGATCTTTTCATCAGTGACCAATGTTGTACCGGTTTGCCTCGATTGGTTTACCCAAAAATCCAACAAACTGGTGCATTGGTTGTGCTCAAGCGAAAACACTGGTCAAAGCAGTTTGGCCATTAGCCTAGCTGTCTATGCTTTAACTCCAGTGCTGAGTTGAGTGGTTTGAGTCGAGTTGAGCTTAAGTTAAACTATTATCCTAGCTGTATAAACAGTGTCAAGTTCTGCTGGATGAATAGAAGAGAAGTGGAGTGATGAGCAAAGTTGAGTTGGGTAAAATAGCAAAGTTGATTTTTCAAATTAGATACAAATAATATTATTTTGTCTTAAATATAGATGCTTTTGATAATTTGACCCGACTCATGAACCCGAATTTGAGAATAGTCTTAATGAGTTTAGGTGGTTAATGGATTAACTCAATAAATCCGTGAAATAAATGAATCGATTTCGTGTTTAACTCATAAATTTATTTTAACTTGTTAACAGCAGCACTATAAATTTTTTTTTTAAAAAAAAAAAATTGATTCCTCAACTTCTACCTAATCTCTCAAACTCATTCGAATTTGATAGTGATTTAATGTATATTTTTGTTCAGTCATAACTTATTATTATAATAAATAGGTTAACCATGTATAACTTGTGACGAGTTGATATTTTTTTTATATGGAGTCGAAATATTCTAATCAATTTTCTTATTTAGGAGGGTGATACACAAGTTATGTAGAGTAACAATTCTAATAAACCAATTGTCTACATGTGTGATAGTTGAATTTTTTTATATAAACGAATGAGATGTAAATTAAGAGTTTTTTTATATAAATTTATTCTACCCAATACAAAACCATTCCATCCAACACGATTGTCAGACCTAACTTCATACATGGTGAGGTTGGTCCTTATTTTTTTTTTTTTTTGTCTCTATTGCATTTTGGGATTGAATTTATTACCTCACAAATGAAAATTATATCTTTTTGGACAGAAAAGCATCCGATTATTATCTCTTTGGACCTTGAACTTGTCTCATTGGACTAAATAGTTGGGCTTAATCTCGAAGTCGCAAGCACATCTTCTCATAGTCCTCAAATTGCAAGTGGAAAAAAAAACAAATGATTTTGTTATGCAAAACAGAAAATGTGGTTAACTTTATCCACGTTATCAAATCATGGTTAGGGTATCATGGTCCTTTGCGTCCTATTCTTTCTCATTTAAAATTTAAACTTTGACATATTTTTACTTCAATTATTAGATATCTTAAATTTCTTGAGCATAAGATAAAAGTCATTATGCATTATTATCTATATAATAAAATATAACAAATTTTGAATTCAAAGGCAAAAAGTGATTGAAATCGTTTCATGATAAAATAAAATTTCATCTAACGAATAACGTTATCTCAAATTGTCTCAAGTTATGTTCCACAACTATAATTGCATTTTGGGCAATTTTTTCACATATTATAAATTGGTCATGAGAATTATATTTTCATACTTGGGTTAAATCATTCAGTTGCTTTTAATGTTTTTTTGATAGGCATCGTCACTAAACAATACTAGTGAGATGCAAGAGTAAGTTGTGTTGTATGATCTTGATTTTAGTTTTCATCATAAAGGCTTCAATTTATGTAATTCTTCATTTGATATGAATATGAGTCTAGTGTTAGAAAAGTATTTAGACTATTTTTAAATTTGGGTATAAAAAAGGGTAAGACCCTTACCCCCGATATTTACTCTAGTACGGGACTCTCTTTCCTGAGCCTAGTATAAGGTCCGCCAATGGAACAACATACAATATGTTTCAACAACAGCTATGAAGTCCAGATGATCTGTTACGGTCATACAATACTCGCCGCATACTTGAGAATACATACGTATCTGATGATAAATGAAATATATGAATACTTCACACAGACTACTATATGCATTACAATTTAATAAAATGTTCTATTACATTTGAATTACACATCAAGTTGATTAGTGTGAAAATTATACCGAGTGTAATCGGACTTTGAACTCGACTTCCTACATGATCCAAAGCAGAAGAGCTCAGCTGCCATGTAGGAATTGTAGTCCCTTACGAAATCCACGCCTTTGCCAAATTCATAAGCGGGTTATATTCTACGCTCTAACACAACGAACCTGAGCAATCTAGTGGGTTATGGTCCTAAGTACCCCACAAGGGTGCATCACAGAGGGGCTTCAATGGTGTCCATACAAAGGCTTCACAGGTGCACCCAAGGATATGATAATTGGTACAGCGGCCTACAATCGAATCCTAATCTTCTAGTTGGGGCCTGGTTGGAGGGGCCTGATTGTCATGATAATTTCAGTGATCAAAGGGGGAATTACATGCAGACAGAGACCTGTACATATGTACATCACCACTTATCAGAATTTTTGCGAAGCTCACTTGGATCACCAAAAGAGTACACCAAATCAAAATTCACCCTTAATTGCTTCTTACTAGCTTAGTTATAGACTAAAATACAGAAAATTGTGTTATAAGTTAGTAATTTGGAGGGGAGGTTCTGTGTTCTGGTCCAATATGTATTCTCACCTTGTTCATAATACTAATCGTAATATTCTGCTTCTCTATCTATTTTTATAGTAATAATCGTGAACTTAGTTTAAATTCACTATCGTCTTCAGGAAAAACGTTCAGACTGGCCAGATACAGCACATGCATTGACTTTCCACAGCAAAGAGCTGATAGTGTTTTCATTGATACAATGCTTAAACAAGAGAAGATTGACTGGTTACAGTTCAATGTACTGGAAATACTCTCAGAAATAAAAAATAAGGTAAACATTATATTTGAATAGAACTCCATACCAGTATGTGAGAAGGTAACCTCACAAAAATTAAACAGGTTGTTGAGAAGAATCACTTGCAGGGGCAGGGAGATGGTTCACAACCAATGGAGGACGTAGAGCTCGGTGGCTTGCTTCCTTTTGTTTACGGGCTTTATACATCTCTTCTGTCTCGATCACAACCAATCTCTTCACCTGTGAAATTTTGAAAATATCTTTAGTAAACTATGTGAAATAATCTAATGCAAGGGACTGCAAGCCTATTGTAGAACCTGTTGAAGCATCCCTCTGACAGTAGGAGTGTTCCATCGCATAACTGTTCGATTACACTTGGTTAGACGCAATGCCTCCAAGGTACGCCTGTGAAGCCTCCTGGTCCCCGGAATGCCCCTAACCAAAGTTATGTATAAGTTGTGGCTCCATGCAACTGGGACACATGCTTTGTAAGCCTTGAAAGCATTCATATTGTTTCTTTCTTTTGCACCTACAATTTGCAGTAAAATGGTTAAGCAATAACCCTTCCCAAATGCTTAAGAGTTACAAAAGTTGCAACAAAATTACCATTTAGCAGAAACAGTAGTCTAAGAAAGGGAAACCAAATCCATATAAATCGAGTACATATGCAAATCTGTTTAATATTACATCTAGCAAGTTGAATTCTCCACTTATAAAGACACAAGAACGGTAAAGATTAATTCAATCTTCATAACTTCGATCCAAAGATATAAAATTTATCTCAAATTTTTTTTTCACCTAAAAATATCAACTTCTGCATGACCATCACAAATCAATTAACACACTCTCTAATATCAAATAATCTCATCAATCCACACCTACCTTTCTCTTTATTTTAATTTTAAATTGTATAATTAAAAAAACCAAATTATTATTTAAAATACAAATATTACAAGACCAATTCAATTTTTGATATTATATAGTGTCTTCAACACGGGTTATTACTAGTTAATCAATATGTTAACAAGGACAATGCTTGAAAATCATCAAATGTCAATAGTAAGTATAAGCAAGTAATCATCTATATATATGTGTGTGTGTGTGTGATCAAGAATCAGCAAATTTCATGGTAAAAAAAAAAAAAAACAGGATATGTATCCCTTCTCAACCCACCACTTCAAATGGCACACCAAGCTATAAAAATTTAAAAGTCAATACACTAAATCATACAGAAAAGCATACAAATTGTTTGAGAAAAATAAATGAATAACTTAAAAGGAAGAATGAGCTAAAATCTCATATACTCGTGAAATAGTTTGGATGTTAAAAGAAACAAAACCTTAACAGCGAAGGACAATGCAAGACATGTTGTTCTACCAAGCTTAGTACCGTCAAAACCATGGCCGGCTCAACAGTAGAGTCAAAAAAGCATGGGCTTAAGCCCTACAAATTAAAAAGGGCCCTAATTTTAGGGTTCACTAAAAAGATACAGATCAAAGATTAAATCTCAATATAATTTAACTTAACAAAAAAACTGCTGAAACTCTCATCTTATGATTTTAATTTCAGAAAAACAAAAGGAATTAAGACTCACAGAGAGAGAGAGAGAGAGAAACTGGGATGCTCGTGGCTTCGAAGAGGAGGCGGCGAGAGTCTCTGAGACTCGAAGAGAAGGAAGCGCTAGGGATCGATCTACTGAGAGAAGCAGAAAGAGGCGAGAGTCCTGAGACTCGAACAGGGGGAAGCGTTTGGGATTTTAGGTCCCGTTTGGATAGTTATTCTTTTTGTTGTGGGGGGGGGGGGGGGGGTTCGGGGTTCGGAATCTGAATTGGATTCAGCCCCAAATATTTGTACATGGGTTCAAATTTCTTTTTCCACCCTATTTTTCACCCCAAATTATTAAATTAATGTTATATATATGCATTCCATTAGTTATTAAATTTATCCCATTTATATTCATTAAATTATATTATTAAATATATGTTAAACAAATCGAAACAAAAATAGTAATTAAAACAAAATTTCAATATTCCGAGGTGATCTATATTATTTCGAAATGTTTTAAGATATTTTAATATAATTTTACCAATATTTTTAGAATATTTTGAGGTATTTTAAGATATTTTAGAATAATTTTACTAATATTTTTAAAAATAATTATTAATTTTTTGTTCTACTTCTAAAATTTTTTCGTATTAAATAATACATCAAAATAAAATTATAATCATTACCTATATAGTAACTTGAAATAAAATTGAATGAATTTAATTTTTAATTAATAAATATAAACTGAGTTAGTGGGAATAGGTGGAGTAAATTTAGTAATTTAAAATAATATGATTAAATGGAGTAGAAAATGAGATTTAAAAGGTTGAAAACTTGGAATAATCCCATCCAATTATATTACTGAATTTACTAAAATGTCTATTATTGTAAAATAATTTTTCTGCCTTCAAATCCAATATTTCACTTTCCCACCCTTCCCATGAGTTTCATAAAACTTCCATTTGTTAGTTTTAATCAACTATTTACTATGGTCTGGGAGCAGGTTGCTCTTCATTTTCCCTATAAATCCTGAATCTCAAATCTTCGACTAACACAAGAGTTTAGATGGTATAGTGAACTATTTTCTCAAAATTCACCTTTTAACACACTAATTAATGCACACATGTGACATGAATTATTTTTCATACCAAATATTATATATTAAAATCATGGATCACTGTATCTAAAATCTACACTTTTAGTTGATGATGCACAAATTAGTATTATGCACTACTTGTCAAGTGATTAGTAATTAATGTAATAATTAAAAAATAAGAAAACAACACAAATAAGACAAAGATGTAGAGTAGTTCAATCAATTTGACATACGTCCACTATGAAGGGCTAAAGTTGCTTGGATATTTTATTATTTTGATGAGTGTAGAGAAAATAGGGAGATACAAGCTACGAGAGACAAAGAAGAGTGATAGTACATGTGCTCGATTGTGTGTGATGCCTCTCAAATATTGGCGGGGTTTACAATTTATAGTCGCCTCCTAACAGATTGAGGCGATTGGTTAGTAACTAAAAAATTAATTTGGTGGAGCTGACGTCATTTTCTCAACGGATGAGACAATTACGACGCTCCCCATAAGATCCAGTCAAAGAATGATGGGGTGATTGACTTATTTCAAGACGGCGTGGATAAAACTTTTGAATGACCCTTATTCCAAGACGATTTAGATAAAGTTCTTAAATGACTCTTACTTCAAGGTGATTAAGATGAGTCTCATGAGATGACGCTTACTCTAAAATGATTTGGTCTAATGTAGTTTGCATGAGGTTCTTGGGATGACCTTACCTACTTTTGTGATGATGTAACCACTCGAATCCTAACGAGTTTAATTGGGAGTGAAACTCTATTGGAATTAAACCCACTTGATATTGTTTAGTTAAATTTTTTATTTAAATTAAACATATAACATAAATTGGGCTCTTGGCTTGACCCGTCATTGATTAATGTTGATGTTTGTTCTATGATTCACGGTTGTCGTATACTTATAATAATGTAGTTTTATTAGAACCGTCAGATAAAAAACAAGTTAGAATGTTTGATGAGTTCATATTCAGAATTGCTGATCTTATTAATACAACGACTTAACGAATGATACCTCACCAATGTGAACCGTTTCAAGTAGTGCACCGAACAGTGTGATTCCTTCCCATTCGGACTGAAACCACAAAGACGTTTTCACCCTTTGCTTAACGAACTCTCCGTCTTTAAAGCTTCTCTTTCTCTCACACAGCTGACAGCACCACGAATACCATTCCATAATCCATACTCCCTCTCCCTCTCCCTCTCCCTCATACTCTCATTACTCTGTTCCACTCCACGTCTCTTGCCCTTCTCTCTCTTAGATTCACTACCTCTTCGCATAATCAAACATGTCTTCCTCTGCCGTCTCCAATGGTTCCGCCACCTCCGGGAAATCATCTTCTGGTGCAACACCAGGCCGGCTAGCCTCTGTGTACAGTGAAGTCCAAACAAACCGTATCAAAGTCGCCCTTCCTCTCCCTTCCGTTCTCAAGAACTCCTTCAACGTTGTGGATGGACCTCCGAGTTCTGCCGCTGGAAATCCAGGTTTTCTAGTCTTTACTGCACAAAACTTCTACGATCTAGCAGTTATACACGTAGATAATTGTATGAGTATGAATGTATTAGGCTGTTGACTATATAAGTTTGAAAATTGTATGTGGAAATGTTACAGACGAGATTGCAAAGCTTTTTCCGAATGTGTTCGGACAGCCCTCGGCAATGCTGGTTCCCGGAGACTCAGCCAATTTGGCGTCGGATCGAAGTTTGAAGATCGGAGTTGTGCTTTCGGGAGGCCAGGCTCCTGGTGGTCACAATGTCATTTCTGGAATTTTCGGTTAGGAGGGGCCCTCTTCTCTCTCTCTCTCTCTCTCTCTCTCTCTCTCTGTTGGAGTGTTAAAATTGATTTTTGGAATGCTCTGCTATTGCTTGTGAGTGAATTTTTGTTTTGTTTGTAGATTATTTGCAGGATCGAACAAAGGGAAGCACGTTGTATGGGTTCAGGGGAGGTCCGGCGGGGATCATGAACTGTAAATATGTGGAGTTAACAACGGAATTTATCTATCCTTATAGAAATCAGGTGAGTTAATTTTTTCGATTGTTGTTACTAACAAAAGTTTCAAATTTCAATGCAGCTGCTAAATCAAATTGCATAAAAGTTCATTTGGTAGTGTTTATTAAGTTTTTTAGGCACTTATACATGACATTTGGGGGCACATTGCGTTAACAGGGTGGCTTTGATATGATCTGTAGTGGCAGGGATAAGATTGAAACCCCAGAACAGGTGAATTCTTCCTTGCTTCTTGGACATTTTTATTTAAATGTTATGGACTTATAGTCTGTCTTTTATTTGATATTGGCATATTCTTTTTGAAGAAATCTATTCAATGGATTAAGTAGCATATCCTAAGGGTGTCCTTGTGTAATTTTGATCCGTATTAATAAAAAGTTGTGTTAGAGTAAAACAATTCAAACAACAATGCTTGAGCAAGATATGAAAGAAAAAAATACTCGTTATCTTCTTACCATACAAACTTAAGGTTATTGGTTTTGTTAATAGATTGTACCATTTTTAAGTTCGTTTTGTGTCTTATTTTTGTTCGTATTGTATTTTTGTAAACGGAAAAAATTGACACCATTACCATATTATCCGCAATGAGGTCAAATTATATTTAAAGAAAATAATCAATGAGGTCAAAAATATAGGGAATAACACTAAAAAATTGGGATTGAACTCAAGTTTTGTATATCTATCTTACTCGATCTCATTGAATTTTATATTGGTTTGTTTTAGTTGCAATAACTTTCGGTATAGTTAGGAAAGTGAAGAAAATCATTTTGGAAAAAGTTTCTTTTGATTCTGATTACATGATACAAGAAAGAAAAAAAAGTTTATGCTTGGTTCCTGTAGCTTGTGTGTAGTAACTGAGGTTGCATGGTATTGGCTTACAGTTTAAGCAAGCTGAAGAAACAGCACTGAAGCTTGATTTGGATGGGATTGTTGTCATCGGTGGTGATGACTCAAACACTAATGCTTGCCTTCTTGCAGAAAATTTCAGGTATATATGACATGTTACTCTTTAAGAAATCATTTGAAGGTCCTCTCGAGAAAATTTTGGTCATTTTTTAAATTACTGAAGGGGTAAAAATGTGAAAGCGCGGGTTGTCGGATGTCCAAAGACCATTGATGGTGATTTGAAATGCAAAGAAGTTCCTACAAGCTTCGGATTTGATACTGCATGCAAGGTAGTTACTATTTTTGCTTTATTTTTTATTTTTATTTTTATTTTTCGCCTTTCGCTAGTGTTTCCATGCATTAATATTGTGGTTTGCTTGATTGATTTTTATTATGAAGTTTTTTCCCAATATTAAATGATATGCTTTAAATTTGGCTTGTTCTATGCCGAAACCACGAACATTCTGATCAAACAAGATCCTTTCCCACCATTCCCCTGGCAGCATAGGGCCTGGAAATTAACATAATTTTTGTTTAGAAAAACTTATTTGGTTCTATATATGATGCTGTCTTCTCGACTAAAATCTATGTAAAACATAATATTTCTTCAATCTTCTCCTTCCTCTTTGTTTAAGACAACCATTATGACTGCAATTTCAAGAACCTTTTTCCTTTGAGCTTTAGTTAAGTGAGTAGATAAAGGAAAATCAAGCTTAGTTAAAGAGGGTAGGCAAAGTGGGCCTCGGAGGTGGCCCCCAAAATCACATCATCCAAATAACTACTCATTGAAGGAGCAAATCTCTCACTCCCACCTAGCCGATGTGAGACAATCCACAGGTGCATCAACACATTGGTGGTAATTATTTTCTTTGCCTAAAGAAGTAAGGAGCTTAGGGGAAATCAAACATAGGTGAGGAGGAGAAAGAGTAGATCTGGAAAGAGGGATTCACAAAACCAAATCATTTAGGTAATTGCTGACAAGCGTTAGCAACTCATCTCTTACCACCAACTGCTCTCACCACCAGCAACAAATTGTCACAGGACAAAGCCTAAAGTTGTTTGCGTATTGGAGATAACACCCATGTATTCTTCTTCTTTGCAAGACAACCACTATAATTGAGGCTTGGCCCTTGGTTTCATAACCAATAGATGTGTGGCTTAAATAGTATGCCACTGGATAAAAAGTGATACTGTTTTTACCTTTTGCTTAACATGCAGATATATGCAGAGATGATCGGAAATGTTATGACAGATGCTCGATCGACTGGAAAATACTATCACTGTAAGTATTGGTCATAATGTGTATTGTTGTGGTATACTTTTGTGCTCATTTTTTGTGCGTCATTATTATATCTAAGACTAATCTATACTTATTATGAAAGGTTACATGTGTTTGCTTGAAGAGAATTCAACTCCTTAACCACGACTCCTCTTTATAGACTAAACAATCTGACTAGTCTAACTCAACTAGACCCACAAATGTGACCTCAAATCATAACAAGACTCAAAATAAGATCCACGTATCATTACTGCAACCCATTCCAAAGGAATTACAAAAATATCCTCAGCCACAAAGTCATTATAAATCTATATACATTTGGATTAGAAAAATATAACTCCCCTAAAAAAATAGAACTCTAACAGGCTCAAGAATAAATTATGCAGGGTCTCAGCTGGGGCGTGCATCGAATTACATTGTATGAAGTTTTAATTTCTCCTCTAAGTTATGGTATTTGCTGCAGTTGTAAGGCTTATGGGTCGTGCAGCTTCTCATATAACATTGGAATGCGCTTTGCAGACACATCCTAATATCACAATTATTGGAGAAGAGGTACCTTCTTCATCTGTCACGTTATCTATTAAGACCTATGGTTGGCACATTGCATGCATAGCTAGACTGAACCAATATGTGTCTACATCAAAAAAGAGAGGAATCTATCAATTTGTGAAGGACGATATTCAATTTTTAGCTTTTCTATTGAGATAATAATGGTGTTGGATGTCTTTTGCCAATCCTATAAATTGCTCTCACAGGATGAAGACTGTGCAAATGAATTTCATTGTAATTTTGGGTGATAGATTGAACAGACTGCTTTCCTCCACATAAAATCCAAGTTTCTAATGTTATTTGATGGATTCGGTTGGCTAAATAAAATCTAGTACGTCTCCTAGTATCCTGTTCTCTTGAGAATTTTTATTGTGCTGAATTCTTAGTTGGTTTTTCTCTTTGATGCTTTTAAAGATCGAGTTTGTTCGTTGCTGCAGCTGTTTGGTAGCTGCTTAATTTGGGATGTGTGCTATATGAATGCCTATTATGACCTTATTTTATTAGGAAATCTCTTTGTATTAGGTGTTCTTGGTGGTTGGTTAATCATTCGTGTTATCATATTTATTGTTGGTTTTCCTTCCTTTGTCTGATTGCTCTATGAACTGCATCTATCTTGTGAATGATGAAAAGGTTATTCAATTAGGTAGGTGATGCAGTGTATGCTATTCCACCCACATTGCATGTATTTTAAGAAAATTCTTTGAATGCTTTTGTAGTATTGCTATTGCTACACCATTCATTAAAAAAGGGTGCTCAAATAAACTTTATGAGCTGCTCCCAATGTTTTCCATCTTGTTTTTGAGAAGTTATTATCTTGTTGCAGGTTGCAGCACAGAAGCAGACATTGAAGAACGTTACAGATTACATTACAGACATAATCTGCAAACGTGCAGAACTTGGTTATAATTATGGGGTCATACTTATACCAGAAGGCCTGATTGATTTCATTCCAGAGGTATTATTTTATTGCAACAGTTATATACCCCCTAGCCCCTTCAAATTTCTGCTCCTCGACTTGTTCTTTTGTTAATGCTGATGAAACAGTAGTGGAGCTTTTTAAAATGTGGAGAATGTGATATAGACAACTATAGTCACCTGTCATTTAGGATTATTGACGCTGTTTTCTGATTTTGCAGGTGCAACAGCTTATTGCTGAGCTTAATGAAATCTTAGCCCATGATGTTGTAGATGAAGATGGGCACTGGAAAAAAAAACTTAGAAGCCAATCTCATCAGCTTTTTGAACTTCTACCGCGAGCGATTCAGGAACAACTGCTGCTTGAAAGAGATCCACATGGTAATGTGCAGGTATTCTTCTCTTAACTCTCATGCATTTGGTATGTAACCATTGGGAATGGATGGTCTATTTCTTTACTTGTTCCCCCTTGATACTGAATACATACTATCTGTTTAGGTTGCTAAGATAGAAACTGAAAAAATGCTCATTCAAATGGTGGAAACCGAATTGAGAAAGAGGAGGGAGGAAGGCACATATAATAAAGAATTCAGTGGCCAGTCCCACTTTTTCGGGTAATTGACATTCTTGTTTGTCCGGATGATTGTGTTTTATGATTCCTTCTGTTTAAACAAAATTTGATTGTTTATTTATTAATTTATTTTTGTTTGTTTGGGGTAAAAATAGTTTTTATAGAAAAAGGAAACACCCACGTACAACAGGCATCAACCCTGTACAAAAACAAAAGAAACCAAATGCATAACCTAATGCAAAAGTTATCCACACTACAGAAACAAGTCTAGTATAGAGGAACTATAGAAGCACCATCCCAGTCTTCTAGGTGAATAATTATATTATCAGAGTAAGTTGTAAAAACAAGACCACTAACGTATAATAGATCAAGGCGAAACAGGACTTCCAAAGCTCTTTTTTATTTATCTGTTTTTGTTTTGTATTCCAGCATTAATATTTTTTTTCCCATACATGATTTTAATTTTGCAGTTATGAGGGTAGATGTGGTTTGCCTTCGAACTTTGACTCAAACTACTGCTATGCATTGGGTTATGCTGCTGGGGCACTGCTCCATTCCGGGAAGACTGGATTGATTTCCTCAGTTTGTGATTCTAAATGCTTATTATTTTAATCATGGTTTTCCTTTAAGAAATCATTTTAGTCTTTCTTCTGCCAATATGTCTCTTTTATTTTATTTGTTTTTCAATAGCAATGTTCATCTAATGTTTGTATCCAGGTGGGAAATTTGGGTGCTCCTGTTGAAGAATGGACAGTAGGTGGAACAGCATTAACATCTTTAATGGATGTTGAGAGGAGACACGGTGCAGTATTATTTTCCTTTGTCACTGCTTAATGCTATGCTAGTATTATACCTTGGGAACCTTTTATGTTGTCTCTCTTTTGGTACTTGAACATCTTCTAGGATATTCTGCCCCACGTTACTCCATCCTGTGCCCAGAATATGAATTTTAGGGTGTCATGCCCAAGTGCCTTACTTTACATCTTTTTTTTCTCATCTGGTTACCTGAAAACTTGAAGGGCAGTAGGTGTTTTTGATGTAAAGGATGGACATTGACAAATACACATTTCCTGGTTTTCCTATTACAAAAATAGAAAAGGTTTTTTGGAATCGAATTGTACATCCTTAGGAGACTTTAATAAACATATACATTGATAAACTCTTCTTTTGTACTTCTAAGTCCAAAAGTTTACTAATTCATCGAGAATGTCTCTGACGAAAAAGAAAAGTTTTTGACATGTTTTATGGTGAATTCACCAGCGTAATAGTTGTTTTAGCCATCTAGTTTGTCATTTGTTTTTTTCATTATGCATCCAATCATATTTAGTTCTAATTATGGAAGACTTTTTGCAGGAAAGTTCAAGCCTGTGATTAAGAAGGCTATAGTGGAACTTGAGGGTAAAATTTTATTATACTTCCATTTTATGTGGATCTGTTATGTATTGAATTGGCAAAGGGTGTACTTTGTAGTACCTCACGGTGCAATGCTAACTATTTTCTATTTCTGCATTTGTGAAACATCAGGTGCTCC
The DNA here is from genome assembly GCA_963454935.2 of Ilex paraguariensis. Classification (NCBI taxonomy): domain Eukaryota; kingdom Viridiplantae; phylum Streptophyta; class Magnoliopsida; order Aquifoliales; family Aquifoliaceae; genus Ilex; species Ilex paraguariensis. Next base: position 83,039 of record CAUOFW020000975.1, read on the forward strand.
TTTCAAAAAGTTTGCATCTGTGCGGAATGACTGGGCTCTCCACAATCGATATATAAGCCCAGGTTTGTTATTACAATTCATTTCCAGGCTTGCAGCATTCAAGCAACTTAATGAAACTGACTTGCTGCAGTTATTTCAAATTTGACGGTGCGACTCAGTTGTTTTTTAACAAATAATGACTCCTGCTAGTCTTTCGTTAGAATCTCAATGCTGTTTAGTTTTTGGATTTTGCATTTACCAGTTCATAATGGCACACCATTTTGGGTTAACTGTTGTTTTTTGTGACTTCAAAATTGGAATCTTTTATTCACCATGAGATGAAGACTAGTGGTAGGTAGTCCTGCAGAGCTTTCGGAAAAAAGGTAGCTTAGTGTGTAAGTACAACAATGAACCACGGCAAACCCTCATGCGACCTATCTAAGATTAGGGGGGAGATCCCCAGTAATGGTGACCCTTTCACTCTTCCACGGACTGATACATATACTGAATGCTCATATGGGAAAGTTGACACTTGAGTCTGGAACTTGGGGGTTGCTCTGAGAAATCCTTTCTTTCTCATCCACTCAGGGGGTGCGGGCACACTTGTGCAGATGACAGGTGAGAGTTACAAGAATGGTGGGCAAGTTAACAGTACCGTATGAATCAAGCAGGGATAATCATTCCGGTCCTTAGAGAGGTGGCGATCATTCTCAAGAACCAAAAAAACTGAGCTGAGAGAAGCCTTATGTGTCACTGAAAAGACGACAGGAGATGCAATTATAAATTACAGAAAATTACTTGCATAATGGCAGCTGTGTGATTGAGCTCATAATGATTTTGGCAGAGATATCAACCAAATTTAAAATATTGCATGATGATGACAAACTCCAACCCGAAACTTAGTGGCCTATGAAAGTTAATGCATTTCTGAAATTGTCTATGTAACATTTTATCAAAGACTGCCTATAAAGTCCAACTTATGAGTATAGACCTGTTTTCTGATTTTCGATCTTGTTTTTATCAGGTCCTGTGCAGTTTGTTGGTCCAACGGCAAACGATATCAATCACACTCTACTACTGGAGCTTGGCGCCCAAGCTTAAACGCTTTAATCAGTCTTTTTTTATTATTTTTTAATAAGGGACAGATTTTTCGAACTTAAATGTGTCCTTTTGCTGAATAGATATGAATTCACTTTTCCGTTTGCATATTGCTTGTAGATTCGTTATTACGAGCGTGGTTCGCTTAATCGTTATAGAACAAGTACAATTCTTAAAAATCTGTATTGATTTTTACCAAGCAAATGTGTGCTTGTTTTGTGGGCAAATATAGCTTGTGAATTGATTGAACAATTCTGGGCAAAAAAAAAATCCATATATGTTGTAGTTGCTGGTTTAATTGGATGATGATAGAACTAGATCAAACAGCCAGAGAATACATTTAGGCTTAGAACAGATCCCTCTTATCAATCCAGGGTGTGAATTGTTACTCAGGGGGTGTTTGGATCGCTATGGGTGGATTGGATTTGAATCCGAATTTAAGTCAAGTCAATTTAAAGTAGTCCAATTTGAATCAATCCTGATGTAAAGTATCCTATCATATCCCATCTTTGGATGGTTACCATTTCTTGTGAGGGTCCCATTAACATGTGAAGATAAAAAATACTAAAATGACCATTACGCTTTTTTGCAAATAAATGTAATTCAATCTTATATTACGTTTGGATTAGAATGATGTGAAACTAATCCAATAATATTGTCCAACATAAAACATCACAGATTGTCCAACATATGAAAGAATACCTTACTCATTATATTTTTTTATTTTTTTTATTATAAGACATGATCAATAGTTCATTGGTTCAACTGTTGGGTGAACTAATTAAATCGATCATAAAATAAAAAAATTATAAATGTTTTAAAATATAATATAAATTGCATCTATAGTCCTTAAGGTTTCTCACTCATTATATTTTGATTCATAAGAGATCTTTTTGGTATTTTATAATAATTTATGAAATCAAATATAAGTGCAGTTAAAAAAAAAAACCAACATAAGTCCAGTTAGAAAAAAAAAAAAAAAAAAACTAATCATAAGTCTTCTCCTGACAACAAAAAATAAGGATTCAAAGATTGCTTGGCGTGACTTAAATAAAAGTGTTTTTGTGACTTTTACTTATTATAAGCACTTTAACAAAAATAAAGTAGTGCTTGGATTTACTTATTTAAAACACTTTAAATAAGTTAAAAGTAATGTTATCACTTAATTAAGTTAATAAGTAAAAGTTAAAAAAAAAAAGGCTTTTACTTTCACAAAAACACCTCTTTTAATCTCTCTCTTGCTAACCAACAAACATCCATTATCTCCATGGACAAAAAATAACACAGTTAATACAACATGATTTTTCGGGACCTCTATGGGCAATCAAGCTCAAGTTCTCCCTCTCACGCTCTCTGATGCATAGCTGAAAAGTTGCATGGACGATCAACCACAAATAATGAAAGCTCCAATCAAGTTCCTGATGAAGGATTAGCTTTAAATTGGGTATTGGTTCTAACTTCTAAATCTTTGTTTTTCTCTCTCTCTCTCTCTCTCTTTCTCTCTCTCTAATTCCCGACATGCCCCAAACATCTCTCAACTGATATATATATATATACATTACCTTGCCAATGAGGAGGATTTGGCGCCGTTGGAAGCGGGGGACCAGTGAAAAAGGGGAAGAGAGGATAAAAAACCCTAGAGTGGTATGCTATACAGGGCGCAGGTGATGCTTGTGGTGCTATTCGCGGTGGTGGTGGGGTTGCAATGGAGAGGCAGATAGAAAAGAGATGGAGTGGTGGTGGTGCTTGGTTGTTGTTACTGGTGGTGCTTCTTTTTTTTTTTATCAGGAAAAAAAAGAAGAGATATATATATATATAGAGAGAGAGAGAAAAAAAACTTTTATTTATATCAAAAGTGTATTTACAAAGTAGAGTCTACTTACAGTAGTAGAGTGAAAGGTGGAAGAAGGAGGGTTTGTACGAGAAAGAAGGGTTCACCAAGGGTGCAAGAGGGAAGGAAGGAAAGAGTGGATAAAGGTGTAGGGAGTGGTTAGAGATTTAGGGGTGGTCAAGGGGGCGGTCTATCTATATGATGTAGTCAAGATAGAGTTGAGGTATGGGGGCGGTGTTCCACAAGTAGGGCCTGCACCCCTTTATATGGAGTCGGACATGAAATCTAGATTTTAAAACAAAAAATACTATTCACAACTTTATACTGTTCCTAACTTTAATAATTTACAATGACGTCATTACATGCGTCATAAATACTATACGCTTTTTATTGTACACTATTTACAGAACATATAGTGACGTAAGGGCATACGTCACTTCTTCGTAGTGATGTCAGGGTGTGCGTCACTGCTTCTAGATCGGCTTTATCCAAAAAATCAGTTTTATTTGATCATTTCCTGAAAAATAAAGTAGACAATACATTATCTCTGTTATCATGGAGATTTATCTCTATATCAACATTTAGCAATTCTTCATTAATTTCAATGTCATTTTTAAGAGGGGTATATCCCTGAAAATCCATAAAATCGTTATCAGAATTAATAGGAGTGAAAAATTTCCTATTTTCTTCCTCAACTTTATATTTCTCTTTGCCTTTTATGGCAACTATAGGAGCGTTGATGAGATTTATCTTTTCAGATTTGCTCATGCCAAAAGTAGACATGATCTGAAAATTGAATTCCTCCACAACTACTGCTTTAAGCTGCTCAGAATTTAAATGAGATTTTCTTGCTTAATTAGTTCTTTAAGAACTTTAACAGGGTTGAAATTAGTTCCAGTGTTTATACTGGTAAAGGGAATCATTGCAGAAGATAAAACTTTATCAATTGAAGATATATCTTCTTCTTTATCTATGTCTTTAAGATATTCTGCTAGGATTTCACTTTTAAAATCAAACGGGTAATTTTCTTCAAATTTGACTAAATATTCCCTGATTTGTCTAGGGTCATTAATATCATAAGGATATATAATTTCAATGAAGTTATGAAGCTCCATATATGAGGACAAAGTCAAAGATTTTGGAATAATAAGGAGAGATTTATCTCCGACGACCCTTCCACCCGGCACCGTCGGATCACTAAGGCCGACTTTCGTCCCTGCTCGACGGGTGGGTCTCGCAGTCAAGCTCCCTTTTGCCTTTGCACTCGAGGGCCAATCTCCGTCCGGCCCGAGGAAACCTTTGCACGCCTCCGTTACCTTTTGGGAGGCCTACGCCCCATAGAAACTGTCTACCTGAGACTGTCCCTTGGCTCGTAGGTCCTAACACAAGGTTAGAATTTTAGCTCTTCCAGAGTGGTATCTCACTGATGGCTCGGGCCCCCCCGAAGGAGGCCTTCTTCGCCTTCCACCTAAGTTGCGCAGGAAAGGCCACAACTTGTCTTTACTGTCAACTTTATTTGACAAGGAATCAAAAATTTTAAGTTGTTTGGATGGGTTATCATCTATATCACCTTTATGTGATGATGTCTTTATAGAGAGTGGAGAATAATAAGCATTTTTATATGCATTAAAATAATGAGTATTCGTATATGGATTAAAATAATATGTACTTCTATATGCATAAAAAATATTTTTATATTTATCAAAATAATATGCATGTTTATATGCAATAACTTAGTTTTAAACAGTTATAACACTAAGTTTATTTATCATTTCTGGGTAATTTTATTTTTAACCGTATTGGTTTCAATTAAAGTGGTCTGACCTTAAAAATAAAATTGAAGTTCCAAAAATCATTAAATAATCAAATATCCAATTTTCAGATACCTGACAATTGGAGTCTGTGGTCCCTAAAAACCAAAAATAAATAACGAAATAACTTAGATCGCCCAATCATCTCAGGGTGATGTCACCATAAAATTTGCAAGAATAAATTCTAGAAATTATCTGCAATCTTCTGATAAATCAGAAATTTCATTAGGTTATACAACACCTTTAACTCCTTTTATACCTTTAAGAAAATCTACTTTATCAGTACAAAAAATCGAAGAAGAGATAAAGAACCCATAATTGAAGGAATTAAAATTTCAAAAAATAATATTCTACATAGTATCTATCGACCTGTTAACATATCTTCTCAAGAAGAAGACTTTGATAAAGACTTTGATTTAACCCCATCCGAAATTGGATTTAAACTATAATTTTTATGAAATTAGATTCAACAAAATTTCAAATGAAAAAGGAAACCTGTAATAAAGAATTTTATCTTTCTAAATATGAATAATTCAGAAATTGGTATTTTAAAACTATGAGTTCCGAAGAATTTCAAAATTATAAAGAAATGTTTCTCCTTTATATAAAAAAGGAAAGAAAGATAATTCCTTTTGTTAATTGATTTTTAACTTATTATGTTCCTCCTATTATTGAACATTTAAATGTTATAGAAATTTTTCAACATAAATGGAAAACACTTGATGGAAAAATTATAAATAGTTTTTATCCCCCAACAACTGAACCAATAAAGTTACATTTGAATAACTCTGAAGAAATTTTTATAAATGCTTGTTATGCAAGCAATACTGTTTCTATAAAACAAAATAATTACACTAATGTTTGTCTTCAAGCTATAAGTCAACATCTCACTAAAATTGAGAACTTAATAAATTCACAGTAAATATCATCTTCACACACCTATAAGGACAATGAAGTTGAACAAGTCAATATTAAATCACAAATTGATACTTCCACCTTTAATCTTCATAATAAAGTGGAAGATGAGTTCATAAATGCACTCAAAGATAAATTAAAAGAACTATCATTAAATGTTATTTCTAAAACAAAAGGTGAAGAGCAATCTGAAACTGAAATTCAAAATTTTAAAAATTCTCTATACCAAATGTAGTCTGAAGAAATAAATAAAATTGAATTTTCTAAACCAAAATCTCAACCTCCAATATATGCATAAGCTCCTCCAATGAGGACATATTATCAGAGGACAACATCTCAAGATATTTTATATGAAAATTTTTTTTTTCTTGATCAACAAGAATATGATCCCTCTTCAATTTATGAATGTAATATTGATTGTGTGTCTGAATATTTAATTCACCAAGTTTTACATAAAATTTTAATGTATGCTTCAATATGTAAAGCTAATCAAAATTCTGATCATGCTACTGCTAAATTTATAACCGCCGACTTCACAGACTAATTAAAATGATGGTGGGATAACTATTTAACTCCCGTTCAACAAAATAAAATTTTAAATGCAGTCAAGGTAACAACAGCATAAAATGGAACTATAATTACTCAAGAAGATGCTGTGTATACCTTAATACAGACTATATTAAAACATTTTGTTGGAACTAGTTTTCAAAACACTGATAAAAGTAAAGAATTTTTAATGAATTTAAGATGTCCCACCTTAACACATTTTAGGTGATATAAAGATGTGTTTTTGGCTAAAGTCTTGTTAAGACCAGATGTTAATAATGAATTTTGGAAAGAAAAATTTATTTCAGGTTTGCCCAGCTTATTTGCTGAAAAAATAAGAATTCGCTTATAGCAAAAACATGGAGGATTTAAAATCTCTTATGAACATTATACTTATGGAGAACTAGTTTCTGAATGTATTTCAGAAGGATTAGCTCTCTGTAATGATTTAAATCTTAAAGCTCAACTTAAGAGACAAAGGTTAATTGGCAGAAAAGAATTTGGAGAATTTTGTAATCAATTTGCTTATAATCTTTGATATCCCAAAAGATAAAGTTTCTGAAAAACTTTACACTAAGCCTTATAAAAAAGGTAAAAAAATTTATAAAAAAACTATGCTAAGGAACAAGAAAAAACTAATCGACTCACTAGGTGGGTCAAAGAAAAGGATAAGAAACATTTTCTTAAATGTTTTAAGTGCGGAAAGGAATGACATATTGCTTCCAAATGTTCAACTAAATAACAGATTAATGAATTAATTAATGATGAAGATCTTAAAAAAAAAATCTTTAAAATTGTTTTAAACTCAGAAAGTGAGTTTGAGGATAATTCTGATAATTGTTCTAAAGATTACAATATTAATTAAATTAGTAATTCTTTTTCAGAAACCGAATCTTTAGGACAGGATAAAACTTGTTCGTCACATTGTAAAGCTGAAAATGATTATTATAAAGTCATTTTAGCTATGAATGAATTAAATATAAATACTTTGACTAAGTCACAAAATTTTATTTTTGATCTTATACATAAAATTTAGGATCCAGAATCCAAAAGAAAAGCTATTGAACAATATTTAGAGATAAATTCAAAAGAAAAGTAGTGATGCACGCCCTGACGTCAATACGAAAAAGTGACGTATGCCCTTACATCACTATATGTACCGTAAATAATGAACAATAAAAAGTGTATAGTATTTATGACCCATTCAATGACATCATTGTAAATTATTAAAGTTATAAACAATATAAAATTGTGAATAGTATTTTTTGTTTTGAAATCCAGATTTCATGTCCGGCTCTATATAAATGGGTGCAAGCCCGACTTATGGAGCACCGCCCCCCATACCTCAACTCTATCTTGACTACATCATATAGATGGACCGCCCTCTTGACCACCCCTAAATCTCTAACCACTCCCTACACCTTTATCCACTCTTTCCTTCCTTCCCTCTTGCACCTTTGGTGAACCTTTTTCTCTTGTACAAACCCTTCTTCTTCCACCTTCCACTCTACTACTGTAAGTAAACTCTACTTTGTAAATACACTTTTGATATAAATAAAAGTTTCTCTATTTTTGTAGATATTTTATATATATATATACACACACACACACAACAGAGATAGAGGGAAATATATACACATATAAAGAGAGAGAGAAAATTTTACTGTACAAGGGCATTAATATAATTATCAGCTCAATCTTGTCAATGGGCTTACTTATTCCAAAGTTTAGGTGAGATTCATTTATCCGGGTCAGAGGGAATAAAGGTCTAAGACTATGGGCCGAGTAATTGAGTCCAACGTTTATCCCATTTTTTAAAGGGGAAATTGGAAGGAGGTATAACAAATTAGGCTTAATTGTAAAAAAGTATACAGAAAAAAAATGTTGGATAATTAAGTTTTTAATTTTGATACTTATTTGTATCTAAGTACATTATTTGAATTTTATTGATTTTTTTGTGACATTTTTGTCCTCCATTAATCCATGTGTTTTTTTTTTGGAAAGTGGCGAATTAAACATCTCATAGTTTGATGAGAAAACTTTATTACATGTGTGTGTGTGTATATATATATATATATATATACTTGTTGTTAAATCTCTTATCTAAATTTTGAATTATCTTTAATGCACATTGACTCATGCGTATTTTTTTTTTTGAAAAGTAATTTTTTTTAAATTATATTTAATGGACCTTAATTCATACGTTTTTTTTAAGAAAGTAGTTTTATTTTTAAATTAATTTAAAATCTGAATAGTATAATAATGTAACAAGAACAGTGTAACAAACTATTTACACAAAATATTATACTATTATATTTTGTCAAACATATAGTTTCACATAATTTCATTCAAAATAGTCCATCTTCGTTTTGAATTTGTTACCACATGCACAAACTACTGAACACTGTTTTTGTTACAGTATATTTGTTACATTGTCTTTGTTATAATGTTATTGTTACACTATTTGAATATTAAATAAATTAATTTGAAAATGAAACCACTTTAAAAAAAAAACGCATGAATTAAGGTGCATTAAAGATAATTTAAAATTTATATAAGAGATTTAACAATAAGTATATATATATATATTATAAATACGTATATAAATATATACTATATATACGTGTATTTATTTATATACACGTATTTATATTTTTAAAATAGACATTTAAGTCTTTATAACTCAAATGTGTATTTTTTTTAAAAATATTTTATTCTATATATTTTTTACTAAATAAATCTAATTATGTATACTGACTTCCAAAGAACTTTTCATTAAATGAGATTCAAAGCTGTGATTTGTGGACTCTCGGATATTTTTATCCAATCGAACATTTACTATCCCACTTTATGCGCCCAATCAAACACACCCTTAGAAGATAAGTCAAATCCTCTGTGATGATTGAAGGGCATCAATAGCTGTAATAGGTTGGTTGCTCTAAAACTTATGATAAGTTCATGATTATTAACATTCAATTAAGGCCCGAAACATAAATTTACAGAATGTGAGTTTGAATCTCCATGATCATATAAAATTTGAATTTAATTGAGTTGGCAATCAACTACATCTAAAGTTTGCTCGCAGTCAAAAGAACAATGAACATGTGATTATTCAAGTATAAGATCGAGTCATATTCAAATATGATATCATCTTTTTTTTTTTCCCAAATTTTTATAATTTAAAATTCAATTAGAAAAATTATCAATAAATAACTCGTGGAGAACTTGGTTTGTGATTGAAAACTAATCATCATTATTGCTTGTTGCAATAATAGAATTTCCACTATTTTCAGGAGGAGAAAAGAGGTTATTTTGTACAAACTCTATCCAATGGTGTTTGCTTATAAATAATTCATGCACATGTCAAGTGGAAAACAACACGATATATGTTTTTTATAGACCATCAGCGATGACTCTGTGCTTGAAAACGCTTTATAGTACTAAAAATAGAATATTAATTGTACAAGATTTATATTTTAATATAATAATTTATTTATTATTATTATTTTTTAATTATATAATTTAAAATTAAAGTGAACATGACAATAATAAGAAAGACAAAAGAGAGAGAATAAATATATAAATTTGATATTAATCTAATAGTTTCAATAAAATTATATTATTAAATTAATAAATGAGGTTAAATTTTTAAATTCAAATAACATTAATCTTAAAATAATTTTATATTGAGATTTTAAGGATAAAAAAAAATAAAAATAATTGCATATATTCAAAATCTGGATCATAAACACACTGGTTATAAGAAAAGATCAATCAAACGATTGTGGGTTCCGAACCGTCACAAACGGTGAGAAAATGGGGACCCCAGTCACCATCAGCGTGGACATCGATGCAGACAATCAAGTCACGACCGTACCCAAACAAAACCCTCATTTTTCCGACTCCGACCCGTCTTCTCTCTCTCTTCCTCGAACCCTATTTTCCAGCAACAAGGGTTTCTGCTTCTCTACTCTACACCACCATTTCTACTGTAATCATCCAGTCTCCTGTCTCCCCATAAATCCAGCACAATGCTCTTAAAATAAGCTCCGATTCAGGCTTGCTCTGTCTCTAGAAAAATCCTGGACTTTCTCTATCTGGAATCTGAAGCTCAGCTCCCATTTTCTCTCTCTCTCTCTCTCTCTCTCTTTATATATATCTATAGTTTCTCTCACTATATCTCTCTGGAGAATCGAATCTCAGTAGTTGATGGCGAAGACAAAACCTGGCAAGAAAGACCTCGATTCTTACACTATTAAGGGCACACACAAAGTCGTCAGACGTAATACACCTCTCTCTTTAAATCTCGTTTATACAATAATTTTGATTTCAGATTCTATTGAACTCAGATGTGTTGATTCTGTGAGTTTTGAGTGTATTCGACTCACGATCTCTCTCTCTCTCTCTCATAAACACGCACACTTGATTTTTTTGCAAGTTTGATTTTAAAGTGTGTTGGGCTCTCTCTTTTCCCCCTATGCGCGCGCGCGCGCACACACACACACACATTGTTTACCTTTTGCAAGTTTGATTTTCAGTGTGTTGTTACGACCTATCTTTCTCTGTCATGCCCACCGATTCTACTAGGTAAGTTTGATTATTCATGTGTATTGGACATCTTCGTGTGTTTTTCAGCTGGAGACTGTGTGTTGATGCGGCCGTCGGACTCCGATAAGCCCCCATATGTGGCAAGAGTCGAGAAGATCGAGGCCGATCATCGGAACAACGTGAAGGTCCGGGTTCGGTGGTACTATCGTCCTGAAGAATCAATTGGAGGCAGAAGACAGTTCCATGGAGCCAAAGAGCTGTTCTTGTCTGACCACTATGATGTGCAGAGTGCTCACACTATCGAGGGGAAGTGCATTGTTCACTCTTTCAAGAACTACACTAAGCTTGAGAATGTAGGTACGGAGGACTACTTTTGTCGGTTTGAGTACAAGGCCTCCACAGGGGGGTTCACTCCAGACCGCGTTGCTGTGTGAGTTTATTTATTTATTTTATCCTTTTGGAATGTTAATGAAGTTAATATGATTAGTATTGACTAATAGTGGGATTTTTGATTGTTTTGGTTTGAAGGTATTGCAAATGTGAAATGCCATATAACCCAGATGACCTCATGGTGCAATGTGAAGGGTGCAAGGATTGGTATATTTTGTTGCATTATTGAATTTTATGGGATTGAATGTATGCGTGGTTTTGAATGATGAGTTGCCAAAAGCATTGTGGCTTTATAACTAACACTTCTTTGTTCAGACTATCTTGTTTTTTCCTTCTGATTTCTTGTGTTTTTGGCATTGTCCTTGGAACTTGGAAGTACTGATGAATTGGCGTCATCTTATTTTGTCAGAGTTTAGCCAATGGCTAAACTGAACGAGTTTCTGTTTAACATCAATTAATAATTGATTGGTGAATCAACTGCGGAAAACTTGGTTCCTCAGTGATTATTTTATAATAAAGGAAGTATGGACATAAAAGCACTTGTTGAAAAATGATGGGCTTTAAATTTCAGTTCTTTTATAGCTATTAGAAACAATATGCTTTAACTTTTTGGGTTTTACATTCTCTCTTGAGAGCATGCAACTTATAGTTCTTAACTTCAAATGATTTTGATAGCTTTCCGTAAAGTGTACTCAGAATCTGTATAAATTGTGCTTACATTGAGATTGATCTTATTGGTTTGCTACATGAGGTGCTGTTCTTTCTTAAAACTGGAATGGTTAGTCTTTGCTTTTGCATATCTATTGATTTATCTTTTCCAGAATTTTTTTAGATCTTATTTTGGGGTTTTTAGGAGAGACTACATCGCCTAAGCACCAATTATGAATAGGGGCACGTGTGGTTCCGTCATTTCTATTTCCTTCCTTTCTCTTTATGCCTCTGGTGAACCAAACAGATTAACCACATAGTGTTTTCTCTCTTCTTTTTCCCTCATTTCTTCTCTTAAAATAATATCCCAACCATGGGCAGGTAATATTCGGGACTTCACTTTTGTTTTGTATATATACCAATTTTTTGCTTCCCTCATAATTTGAAGTGTCTGTCTACATGCGGAGTTGGTAATGAATTTAATGCATGATGTGTTCCATATATTGTCAATTTAGTGCCATACCTTTGCCTTTTTGTCCTTCCTATTGGCCAAACCTGACTTCGAATGTACAAGGTGCAGGGGCTGTCAAATTTTCTTGATATCAAGTTAAAGGTGACTGCTAAATCTGGTAATATTAACAATAGCGAGTCAGGCTTGCACAAAGTTGAAACATTGCATTTAGTATCCAAGTTAAAGGGGAAACATTTTTATCTTTAATGAGGCAAAGAAGGGCAAAATAACAAATGATAGAAGACGTATTATTAGTATACGGGAGAATTGGTGTGGACAACATTTCATGGCATCAAAGTTCATCATTAGAACTGCTATAGTGAAAACAAATTTTCAATTTTGCTGTTTGTTGATGTTTCTATTGCAATGTTTTCCGTTAACACTCGTAGGCATTTGATTCATTTTTCAAAAACCCTCAAATTTCTGATAGTAGAGCAAATTTTGATTGAGGGAATCTGAAAAAAAAAACGAGATTGCTAGTGGCCTGCTATTTTCTTGGGCATAAGATGAGTGACTTTGCAAGATCATTTCCAAAAGAGTTTTGTGCTTCTTAGGAGGACACTTGGAGATTAAATTGCTTTTAGTGTCCAATGTATGTGGGTACTTTTCTTCGATGATCTACTTTTTTGGGGATAAAGAAATAATCTGCCATTTCTTTGTCTTGTTGAGTCAGAATGTGCATTGTGTGGTGGACCTTCACATAGATGAATTTAAGGCAAAAAAGATAAGACTAAACTGACTTCAATTTTGAGAATTGAAGTAAAACCGAATGGTTATATGTTTGCATATGTGGGGAGAATGGTATGGCGAGGTGCTAAGATACTCTACTCAACTCAACAAGGCTTAACATTTTTGGAGTCGTTTACATGAATCATATTTTGTTATTGTGTTATTCATGTTCATATTTGGTCTGATGAGTTTTACGCTGGTTGTCGGTTACCTAACATAACCTTTCTCCTTTATCCAAGTTTCAGACTGGCTGTGCACAAGGTACACAAACAGAGTTATGTGGGGCTGCTAAGCTATTTTACTTAATTCATAAAGAAAGTTCAATACGTAGGATGCTGATGGCCCGTGTCATAAGTGTGCCTGTCCAATGCATTGAGGTTGGGTGGTTTACATTTGAAGAAGGGGTGACATGACATAGTTTGAATATGCTTGAGGACTAAATGGTAATGGGTTTAGGTAGTGCAGAAAAACACCAATTGAGTATCTGCATTTGGTGGGAAACTTTAAGTTTGTTTTTGTTTTTTAAGTCATGTTAAGTTGATTTCTTGGAGAGTGAAAGAATAATTGAATATGTAGTGTGGAGGGGAACTTTTCAATTGAATGTTTATTGTAGATTTGTTCAGCTAGAAAGACATATCAGGGCATTTGGCTTTTATATCTTCTTCTTCAAGTGATGTATATATGTCCTTATCGCCTTTTGTAAGTGGGTATCCCTTAATTCAGGTACCAAAACTTTGCAGGTTTCATCCTTCTTGTATGGGTATGACCATTGAGGAAGCAAAGAAACTGGATCAGTTCATGTGTTCAGACTGTTCATCTGATGATGATGCCAAAAGATCCTTGAATTCATTCCCTGTATCCCCATCTGTTGAGGCAAAGGTGAGAATATATTGTACCCCAAATTTGACATGACTTGATTTGAATGTGTTGTCATTGTGTGACATAGTAAATATTTCTATAGTTATCTTCACGATTCTCATGTTGCAAATTCACCTGGTCGTCCTGATAATGAGCACTGTGTCATCCTTGTACTGAGAATCTGAATGTATTCTGTACATCGGTAACTCGGTAACATTGGACAGTTTGAAATGTGGCTGATCGAAAATGTTAAATGGGCACTTAGAAATGTGAGCGTACTCATTTGGGAGACAAGGCTATGTTGTATGTGTTTATGCAAGATATGCTCTTGGATGCTTCACAGTAGGAGTGTCCTGCGAATAAATAAAATTTTGTAGAAAAATGAACTAATATCGAGGGCACCATATCAAAACTATCTGACTATATGGAGGACAGGGAGATACATCAACAACAGTTAATCTTTAAAGCACAAAATCAGTCACGTGTGCTTTTGTCAAATGTATCATGCTCCGTGTTATTATAGTAGTCTGATTATATGTATTCTACCTTTTGAAGCAGTTACTGTTACTAAGCAAATGTTAGAAGGCAAAAAAAAAAAAAATCATTGGCATTGTGCATTAAATTGGGATTGAACTTTGGCCAAGTGCTATAGTGTTTCATTTAAGTTGGGAAATGGTTTCCCAAAGTTACTGATCCTTCAAATTTCAGAAAGGATTGATTCTTTATATCGGTCAGCCTTCAGGGGTACAGCTGAAGGAGGATGTCATGGTAGGTGCTTCAGTTGGAGAAGTGCTTCTATTATCTATGTCAACACCTATTTTGGCGCTTCCTTTGATAGTAACATCACCCCTCCCGAGTACCACGTGGCTGCTCCCATTGGATTGCCTGTATCAATAGATTTGTTTTCTATTTATTCTTTTGTTATCCATTTACCTTGTGTCTAAAATCTCTAACAACAATTTTTTTTTTAAGGAATGGTTGTCCGTTTTCTAGAAACTTAAGAAAATCATAGTGGGATTTTTTTGAGTTGGCCAATCAACCTTGGTGCTAATGTATAGTGTTGCTAAAAGTGCCTATCCCAAGTTTTGTTCTCATGTGAACTCTGGTTTCTTATATTCTTGTATGTCATATGGTTGTATATAGAGGCCGCTTCCAGGCTAATAATATGGTTCTCTCTGAATTTGAAATCTAACAAGATGTTGTTTTATGTGTTTTGTCACTGTTACTGTAGATATATTCGTTGGTACCTCTTTCATTTTGTCACTAATAGGACCTTGTATTTGATCCCAATGCTAGGTGGAGCCAAAGCGTAGAAAGAGATGACCATTGGTCCGGATGCATTATAGGAGGTACTCATTTTCTTATGTATTAGCTCCAGTATTGTTGTTGTGTTGTGAAATTGTACAGTGCAGAGAAGATACTGTGCTTGCACAAGTCAGAGGCTTTTGTCAATTTACTGAGTTAACTTTATTATCTATTAGTGTTTGTGTGTGTGCCAGACTAGGAGATGACTGGTCTGTGATGTCTGCGTGACAACAATATGTGTCATTCTTTATCTAAGCGCAGAACCCTATGAACCACGCCAAACTAAATAATTGAGAAAACAGTCATGAACCTGTGGCAATTTTCCTTATTTCTAGTTGGCACCGCATGCTTATGGTGTAGTAGCTCTATTCCTTCTATTTGCTTTGGTTTGCCTGTTTTCCTTAATGAAGGAACGAAGGAAGGGATAGAACATTTAACCTGAATGACTGGTTGCGATGATGAGAATTGCATGAACCTGTCGAGAGTTTGCTGCAGCTTTGAAGTCTGTCTTACATTTGAGATTGACATGACTATATTACCATTTGATCTAATGGCATTCTTGAAATGGCTGCTATTGGGGCTTTTGGAAAACTGGTGCAACCGAACTTCACCTAAACCACCTAAATCTTCCATTATGCCAGCAGGTGGGTTCAGTTAATCCAACTTGGTTAATTATCCATCAGCTGAGGACTCTGGGTTCGTAATTTCATATCATTACCAGTTTTGTTGGGTACTCACATCCTTGTTAGTCTTGTTATGTCTGACTGGATTTAGCTGCCCTTCAATTTAGTGAGTAGGTTGGTCTTACATTGTGTCAAAAAGTTCCACGAATAGATAACATCCTAATTTTGTTCGATGTTGTAACTAAGACAACTTTTTCTCTGTTTGATGTGTTGCAGTTTCTGTATCTTGTATTTCCAAGTAGTAGTATTTTTCGTTTCCTATCAAAAAAAAAAAAAAGGTAGTAGTATCGTTTTTGGTGTAGGTACTGTGTATATGAAGTTTTGGGCTACCAAAACTGGGGGCATGGCCTGAAACTTCTTGTTGGAGCATTTCATGTCGTGGCGTTTTAGGGATTCAATTGCAGTTTATTTTCAAAAGGAAGGTTGGTAGTAATGTTCTTGTGCCCTATGATCTGGAGTGATGCAAAAGTTTAGCTGCGATGATTTGATGTACCACGAGCCATCCTCGATCATTCGATCTGAAGGGGAGGAAGCAGGTGCAGTGGGTGGTTTGGTGCATTTGCCACTGGGTTGGGTTTACCTCCAGTCTCTTCCCAAAATTTGAGCTATTGGTTCGTTAATTGCCTTGCTCCTTCTCTGTGCGGGTTGAAACGTGGTGATAAGTAGGGGTGGCAATTTTGACACGAGAAGATTATAATGCAACAATGATAACACAAAAAATTAAAGGGTTGGGTGGATGTTAAATATTAATACAAATTTAATATGATAACCTGGATTAATTGGTGGTATATTAATATGAAAAAAACAGGTGTTTTTTTTTATTTTTTTATTTCATATTGTATGAATTATAGAAGTTAATGGTTTGACTAATATAGCGATAAGTTTATTTTGGGAGATTATCAATTGGTCAATTTCAATCTTAATGACGGATTGTTAAAAAGTTAAGCACAGCCTAATGATCCCCACTTCTAATGTAACTCTGCAAGTAATCACTTCAGCAAAGTGTTTTTTTTTTTTAAGGTTTAATGGTTATAGGTGTTCGGGTCAATTTATGCGCATTTTGACTTCTTTTTTTTTTCGTCCGGTTAAAGACACAGAGCATATTTTAAAGGATGTCTCTAGATAATGTAAAAATGTCACAATTTTAGGTCCACTTCATTGGTCAAAGAGCATAGCAGCATGAACTTAAAACTTGGGATTTAAATAGGTTCCCTTCAAAGTTGAGAAGTGGGTTATTCATAGCAAGCATTTTTCTTATGGTTAGATTTAATCTCTCGGTCCTTGTGGAACTGATAAAGGATGTGTGAAAGTTGAACTCTTGGTGAAGACCTTCGATGAGAAAAATCTTTTACTCTTTTGAATCAATGTTTTCTTCACTAAAATTTTATTTAACATGTAGGTTTATTCCAATGGAAAGAACCTTCCTTAGCATTGCAGTTGATGGACCCTTGAGTCACGCTCCTAATAGGATATATTGTTCAATCATCAGATTGTGAATTTAATTTGGCTATTTTTTCAATTTTTTATTTATGAATAGTACTATGGTACCGAAAAAATATTTGATATGATATTGAAAGTATTATTTTTAAATGTCAAGTGAAAAAAGATAATGGAGAAATAGAAGAGACTTTAAAAAAGTAGTTTAAGGATCCACATGGAGAGAGAGAGAGAGAGAGAGAGAGAATATCATTAGAGTAATGATCCATCAATCTTCTAGTTTTTTTTCTAAGACACGAAAGGGAGAATTATTTCTGAAAGCAAAAGAACTTTTGAAATTGCGTGAAATAGTTATATGGTTGTCTAAGAGAAATATTTACTAGAACATTATTAAGGCATAGGCTAAAATAAACTACCCAAAAGACAATCAATCTGATCAGTTGAGTTTTGGACAGTTGCAGCTTATGTGATCTCTAGTCTTCCTCGGATGTTCCAGGGCTTGTAAAAAGACTTGTTCTCCATGCTCTGTATCAGGACGGGTTACGAAACTTATCAGATGAAACATTGGATTTCTGAATTTCTTTATTTTTTTTGTTGTACTTACATCTTGAACTATGTTATTTCTTCTTGAACGTATATATTTCTATGAAAAAATAGAATATCTTGTAGAAGTCTTTATTAAGGCTTTTTAGGTCAACTTATGGTTCTATGGAAAAATAGAATATCTTGTAGAAATCTTTGTCAAGGTTTTTTAGGTCAACTTATGGTTGTTCAAGTATCATTTCACATATTATGTTAAGTATCAAGGAAAATCAATTCTGGCTTTAAAAGGGACGTCACTATTTCCATTTTTTTTCTTGATTCTAATTGATTACCTTTTTTTTTTATGAAAGTTTTAAATCTTAATAATGACAATGAAACATCGTTTTTTTTTCTATTACTTACTGAGTCGGAGTGTAGACGAGCGAGCAGAGCTCAAGAAACAAGGAATCCTATCATAGAGCAGTCGATTAGAAGTAGAAGACTATTGAACTTCAAACGGTTTAGCTTTAACCATGTTAAAGGTCCCACACATCTCCTTCATCAGATGTTTGATCGGAATACTATTACCTAGGTTCCTAAACTTGGAATGAATGACTTAGTGTAAGTGGCAAACAATTACATGGATATGATGCTTTACTAGTAGAATTGTATGGGAGTCGTCCTCGGAGGTACTACTTTTTTTGAATCCCTCTTTAATGATCTAAAATTTCTGCTAGTAGCTATGTTCGAGAGGCAATTTTCCTAATGTGGACAAGGACATCTTTCTTTGTATCATTTTCCAAAAAATTGACAAACTGAGAGGATATGTAAAAGATATTCTTTGTTTTCCATCATGTTGGGATGTGTATAAGGATAAATCCTTCCCCCCTCTCTCTATCTCTCTCTCCCTGTAATTGGAGCTCACAATTGATTTCTGAAAACAATTTTGCTTGTGCCTTTAGCATTCAACCAAAGAAGTAAAGCATATTTCAATCTTGTAATATTCTGCAAAGATCGAAATAGAACAGGAATGGAAGACAACACAGGACATAGCTTTGGTAAAAGCCCCAATGCAGGAAGTGTAATGCCCTTTTCTAGTCATCACCATATGCTCGAAAACTGTAGCGCTCTTGGTAGAAATCATTGAAGAAGAGGTCAGCTTCAAACCATTTGGGATAACGCACAAGGTCCCCAGCAACAAATTGCATAAAGCGTTCGCTCCCTTCAGGCACAACCCTGACCTCCCCTTCCTCAATGTACACCAACTGATCTACCTGCCAGTCCCAGGGCAACTTGCACTTGCCGGTCTTCCATATGGACCATCTTGAAACCCCAAGCTCAGCCAATCGCTCTTGAGACACATTCCTTTCCACCCTTACCCTGTACAGTTCTTCCAACGGTTTCTCGATCCTCATTGCTCTTACAGTGTTACCCTTCTCAAGAGTACTATGTAACTTTCTATTCTCTCTGTTGCAACTGTTGGGGAAGGATGTCCATGTGGGAGCCATTATCACACTCACCATGGCTAGATATTATCTCTGCACCTATATCACCAGCTCAGAATGACTAGCCAAGGTAACCTGCACAAATTTGGGGAATTTCAACAAAAGCAAAATCAATAATCAGCACGTAATTATCAATCCCATAGGCTCAAAGTATAATCTCCCACAACAGATAGATGAACAACAAGTGCACTACTATTGCGCCAACACCAAGTAAATGAATCATTTCAGGCTTACACCATCAATGTGCCAAGATAGTCGGAGATGCAACACCAGGATTATTGATTTTCAAAGCTTAGATAAGGCCATGATTTTAGCACCAAACTCCTCCAAATATAACTTCTCCAATTTTTTTGACTCAAGTCAGCAAAGACTTAGTCTGTATACTAATTCCAGGCATGGTTTATGCATTATGCTGCACCCCATGCCTCTCCTATTGCTTCATTCCATCTATATCCCATTACAGGATGGGTAGCTTAGTTGTGATGTGGGGTTGCCCAGATAGACTTTTGTGAGGAAAAGATCAACAATTTGGAACAGGTTTTCCTCAATGCCAAAGAAAATCTGTCTAATTTAGTCGGTCATCACTATAACACATTTGCTATGTTTGGGTTGTTAAGTTTCTAATGCATTTTATCGAACATCATTTGGGCATAACACATAAGTTCATATGTTTATGCATTTGGGCATAACACATAAGTTTATCGAACATCATTCCAATCCAGTATTCCAAACAAACATACTGAAAAACCAACAATTTATATAGTGGCACCAAAAGTTCAGCTATCCAAAACGATGACAATACAGAAGTATGCAATAAAAAAAAAAAAAACATAGATAGTGGCACCAATGTCCCTTATTTTGGGTATGAATGATATGTTTATATGTATTTACCGACAGTGCACATGAAAATAAAACTCCTTACCCTTTTGGCTTCTTACTGTATTGCTTCTGATTGATTTTGCAGTCACCAAGGCTATAAGATTTGCAAATTTCTTCTAAAACCCTAGTCTGGAACAGAGAGGTTTATCATTGCGTTATCCAAATTGCCAACACGAAAAGGTTAGTTACAGAGTAGTGGTGGATAACCCAGGTGCACAAACCAAGTCACGTGCGCCTCGTCACATTAGAAAAATGAGTGACAGTTTGCCGTAGAATAGGAGTTAATAAATTTTAGATCCCTAAAGTATGCGTATTTTATTAATTTGGTCTTCAATATATTAATTTTATTAATTTGATCATTAAAATATTTAATTTGTGTTTAAATAATCCAACGATCCTATTAAATTTTTGAAGAAAATAATCATATGTTAATCACGTAATACCATTTGAAAGAATAACATCTTGTCATTGTCATTGGTGTCAAAATAAACTTAATAGACTATGACCATTTAAACTCAAATTTATTATTTTAAATGATTAAATTAATAAAATTAATACAAGAATACCAAATTAATAAAATATGCAAACTTTAGGGGTTAAAAGTGTTATTAACCCTTTGCGGTAGTTGAACGTGTCCTATGCTTGTTCGCATATTTCACTTCTTTTGTGGGTACTATTAGGCTTCATTCGTTCAAATGATAAGCTGAGTAACATCTGAGCTTGTAACTTTGATTTTGGCACAACCCAATAATGGTGGTGCTTCAGCTTCAACAACACTCCCTCATTTCTAATGGCGTTTCTCGGTACCCATTTGCCACTCCACCATTTCAAAGACCTAGAAATTTGTCCTTTCAAGCCCAAGCCATTCCTTCAAGAACCCAAGTACCACATTCCTGAACTTCCTCTTCATTGTTACTGTTTTTCAAAATTTCATGATGCAAATATATGTTGTTCATGTAGATTTGTATGTACTAAGCATATATCAATGTATGTTTGTACATGCATACAAAAACTATGGCAGGCATGGTTTCTGAAATTCGCAAACAACTAATTAAGGGTGTTTAAATTTATTTCTTGTAGAGGATAATGGAGAGTCTCTCAGTAAACGGTGAAGTTGGTGGTGCTGGTGGGGCATACTCATATAGTGCTTTAAAGAGGTTGGACCAATTGTGGGCCAGTATTTGTTCTGCTCATACAGGTGTAGCTTGCTTTCTTCTGTTATGTTCAAATTTGGTAAGAAAATGATTGGATGATTGGATTTTGTTTTGCAGTTGTTCAGGAACCCCAGCAAGTCGTTTCAAGTGTTCCTGGACTGTTTTGCCACTCTGACCTGGCTGACAAAGAAGTAGAGTCATTTGATGTCTTAGTTTGTGGAGGTACTTTAGGAATCT
This sequence comes from Ilex paraguariensis, assembly GCA_963454935.2. Taxonomy (NCBI): domain Eukaryota; kingdom Viridiplantae; phylum Streptophyta; class Magnoliopsida; order Aquifoliales; family Aquifoliaceae; genus Ilex; species Ilex paraguariensis. Next base: position 104,625 of record CAUOFW020000975.1, read on the forward strand.
TCATTGCTACAGCATTATGTTCCAAAGGTCTTCGAGTAGGCATTGTGGAAAGGAATGTACTAAAAGGGGTATATTTTATTCTCGAGTTATGTCTTGGGATGCGAATTTTAGGTAATGATGATCAGCTATGCTATAAGATAATGCTTGATTTCTGATAACCAATGATCAGAGAGAACAAGAATGGAATATATCAAGGAAAGAGCTCTTGGAACTTGTAGAAGTTGGGATTCTAGCAGAAGATGAGATTGAACGAGCTACAGCTGCAAGTTTTAATCCTGTACATTCTTGATCTTTAGAAATTGATTTCATTGTTTCTAACTTCATCAATTAGTTCATGTTGGGTCATTAATGGGCAATGTCGACAATACAGTTTGTCTGAGATCTGTGTCAGTCTCACACCCAAGGCCCATGTTAGCGTTTAGCTATCCTCTATTCTAGTGCAACATTATTGCAGGGCTCCTGTGGAAGGACTTCTTTTATTAAGTGACTTTTTTGGGTGATGAATTTCCACATTGTTTCAATTGTGAGTGTGGTAGTTTGTAATTAAGAACCTCCAAGAATGGATCGTGAGGAACATGTGAGTGATTATCATGAGTCTTCGATCAGCAGGGATGTTACTTAATGAATCTGTTATAAAAATGATCCAAGTTATTCTATTGCTGCTTCTAAAATTTGGGTTTTGGGCAATACTAGTTAATGAGTTTGGACACTGTTACAATTCACTTTTTTTGCTTTTATGTACATTTCACTACTTAGGCAGCTATGGTAAACACAAATCTACTTGCACTTTTATTCCCCCTTCTATCTCGTGTTGTCCGCTAATTTCTTTGCCTTCTGGCTTTCGTTTATGCTTTGCAGAACAGGTGTGGATTTGAGGGGAAGGGTGAGATTTGGGTTGACGACATTCTTAATCTTGGTGTTTCGTGAGTTATACTTTCATTGTTGTTACACTATGTTATTCTATTTATGTTCCTTGATGTTATACTGATTTACAGAGTCAGCATTTACAGATGTAACAGTAATACCGTAGGACTGAATTCTGTATGATAACAATGAAAAGCATAAAGCAAAACTGCCTAAGTATACTAATAGTACCAAGAAGTAGGTATCAGTCCATAAAAAGAAAAAAAAAACAAAAGGAGTTGGTATCTCAGCCCAGTGAATGGGCTAGTGACCCCCTAATCATGGGAAAAAAATATTGATAGGAAGTTTACTCATGGAAATTCAATGTGCAATATTGAATGCGATATGTCGTCATGCATAGTTGATTGTTACAAAATTACCATTGCAGTAAAAAGGTTTTATGCCTCATTTTCTAGTGATAGAATTGCTTGGTTATGAAAGATAACCAAGTGGTGAAATAAATTATGAAATTAGCATGTTGCAATCTGAAATGGGTGTTGTGCATCATCTCATGATGTTTCCATGATTGTTGGACTTGTTGCTGCTACTTCAAAATACTAGATATAAATTACTGAGGAAGTCATTTGAAAGACAATTAGTAGGAAACGCAAGGAGCATCTCCATCACTGCCTTTTGTTCTCCTAAATCTGGAAAAATATTTCCATTAGAATTATTACCAAGTCTACTGCTTCCTTCAGATAATTTCTAAATGTTCTGCTTTCATTTGGTGGACAACTATTCCTCCAATCATATAAATGTTGGTGAGGTTCATAAATATCCCTGGAAACGCAAGTTACAAACCTTTTCTGTCTTGTGTATGGTGTGAACGCAGGTCCTCTAACTTCTAGCTGGACTTGTTTGAAACAACCTATGACCAATCTGGTTTAGAATATTTTGAACAGAGTAAAACTTCAGCTTCAGTTTAAGTCACCTCACCAAATGTCTTGAGTAGGCACTATAACTATGGTCTTTTATGCTGTAGCAGACATCTCTCGTGTGGCCAGCAGCATACATGTGACAAGTTGCCTTCTTTCTGGAGGCTGCCCAAAGCTGTACAGAAATTGATTGCTTTGCTGATCAATATGTTTTTACATCATATGATCTCATGAGGAGTTCTGCAATTTTATACTCTTGACCACATACACACTCAGGAATGCATACATCTATCATCTATGTCACTATGTAGTGTATGCAGTTTTGATGACATGTGCCACCTATTCACTTGAACTAATTAGGGGATGGATCATACTTTCTGAGATCAATGCAACTCAGTTAATCTTTTGGATTGTGCCTCTCTCTCTCTGTGCAGGCCTGTAAAGCTTATAGAGATCGTGAAAACACGTTTTAATTCCCTTGGTGGCATCATCTTTGAGGGTTGCAGCATGTCTAGCATATGCATATATGGGGATGCAGCTGTAAGATTATTAACACTGGAAAAACAATAGTACTGCATATTATGTGGTTTACATGCAGCCGCCAAAAAAAAAAAGAATTGGGCTGGGTTGGCTTATCCTTCATTTATCAAGGAAATTAAGTAGTAGCAGAATATTGCACCACTCTCACGGCTTGGACACCAATAAATGGCAAGTTCTAATGAATATTGTAGAAAAGATGTGGATGCTGAGATTAAAAACTGGGGAAACTAGGAACGATAAATTATAACTAAAATGTCAGGAAAACCATAATAGAAAATGGAAACACCAATCAAGATGGCAAACAAATGCTAATTAAGAAAATCAATTGCAGTTAAAAGATTTTAGTTGGTGCAATTTAATAGTACTAGAAGTGTATTGAAGAATCAGTATAAGATCTGTTCCCTGTGTTCTAATTGGAAAATCAGGAATTAACCATAAATATGACTGCAATTTACATGTCTTTCTTACATCCCACAGGTCTTGAAACTAGCAGACGGGAAGATTTTGTCTTCACATCTTGTCATTGATGCAATGGGGAACTTTTCCCCTGTAGTAAAGCAGGTTAGGTTTGTCTACTTCTGCATTAGTAATGCATGCATGCTCTTGATTGTTTGCAGTATTCTGTTGAGTTTGGCATATACTGGGGAATACACATACATGAGATCAGTTATTATGTGTGCACATGCACATGGGTTTGATTCATGAGCAATCAATGGTTCCCTAAATCAGTGCACAGAATTGTTATAGAAGACAAACAATTTCTGTTATCCCACGCCACGACAAGAAGATCATAAGAGGCTATTCATAAAATTGTAGTGCAAAATAGGGTTTGATAAGGCAGTGAATAGAATAAAAAACCTGGCCTTTAAATCTTCAGTAACCATCTTTCTTTTGCTGCTTAAATGTTTGAGGAAGGCTTTATGGAATTATTCTGGTCATTAGATTGCATTTGTCCTCCATCATCTGACCTGAAACTGTTTCTGATGCTATGTGTCTGTCACAGATAAGAGGCGGAAGGAAGCCAGATGGTGTTTGCCTTGTTGTTGGTTCTTGTTGTCGTGGTTTCATGGATAACTCTTCGAGTGATGTCATTTTTAGTAGTTCTTCTGTGAAGATGGTTGGAGGGTCGAAAGTACAATATTTCTGGGAGGTAATATGTTTTGCTCGCATGTTTGTTTTTATGCGCATTAATTTGGTTAGATATTCTATTATATCGATATCATCAATTGAAGCCTTTAATCTTGTTTACGTGGACGTTACCTTGGTAAAATATTCTATTATATTGATATTATCAATCGGACCATGCTATCGCGTTTATATGTGCTTACTTCTAATAAAATACTCCATTATATCAATTTTATCAATCGGATCATTTTATTGCTTCCAATAATTAAGTGTTCTCTAATGTATTACAGGCATTCCCTGCTGGATCAGGTCACAAGGATCGAACTACTTATATGTTCACTTATGTTGATCCTCAACCGGGATGTCCAAGGTTGGAAGAATTACTGGAAGATTATTGGGATCTGATGCCGACTTATCAGGTTTCAATTCAGCTCTGCAGTTGAAAATGACACGTATAGATGTCATGCTTATGCCAGCTTTGTTTTGCATTCCCATAGCATTCCATATTCGTGTCCTCATTTGTTACAAACTTTTTGAAGCCACAACGTCACTTGAATTTCATCTTAAAGTCCGGAGTGGCCACATTGTCTAAGTTTTTCTTGTGGATCAGGTTGCACTTGAGTATATTTGTGGCATGGGCCTCAGTTCCTCCCGTTTAAGAGTAGTGTATTTTCAACCAGATTATATCCAATCCCATCCAAATCGTGATGCGATAATTGATAGTGATGTTGCTGCTACTTGTCTAATGTAGACTTGGGATGGGATCAGCCTCAAAGAGGCCCCTGACAAAGCAATATAAAATTTACTGCAAATAATGAGCTTTCCAACTCCCCACTACCCTACTGACGTTTGGTCTGACCTCCATAAAGGCATAAACTGCTAGGTCATCAGGTTGCTAAGTGGTATTGGCTACTTGCACCTGAAATTCCTCATATGCTCTATTTGCAGTGAAAGCACAGGTTTCTGTTTTAGGGAGAGAGTCCATGACTCTAGTATGTGGCGTACAACGACAGATTTAGTTGAATAACAACTTAAGCCTGCAGTTTCCCCAGGAATGACTACTTTAGGGACTGACAGCTGCATTCAAGTGATTTAATAAAACAAAAATGATTCAATATGTTTCCCACTGATTTAGTTGCCTTATGCATGCAATTCACACCGATTTTTATGTGAGACAAAGGCATTTTTTTCAATAACCAGTTGAGAAGATTCAGGAGACCCTTCATGATATTGGATAAAAAAGGACGGCACGGTGCATGAGGCTCTCATCACTGTGGGTAAAGGGAGGGCCAGATGTACGCATCCTTTTATGTTATTTGATCTCAAATATATCTGCGTTATATGGCCAATCACAAGATCCTCTAGGTTGTTTCATTGCTTTTTGCAACTTACCAGTTCTCATCACTACTTATTTATGGTAAGTATCCATGCTCAAATGATCCTTCCTCTTTCACCAAATATTCTTCTGCTTCTGCTCCTATTTTCTGTTCTCTTTCCTTTTCAGTATTCATCATTAGTCCTAGTAATACTGTAAACTTCTACTTTATCATACTTCACTCGAAGTAGGCATGAGATCATTTTTCTTATCTCCCTTTTGATTGATGGTTTGGCACATGAAAACTTCACAGGGAGTCTCTCTTGATGAGTTGGAGATTTTGAGAGTAATATTTGGAATTTTTCCTACATATTGTGACAGGTAAAAATGCAAATATCATATGAACTATACTAAAATTCTCTTTGGTACTTTTATAGATATATCTGGGATCCTTCTGCTGACCATTTTAGATTAAGTTCCAGGGTTGGTAGTGCCTTGGGGAACTTTATGTTGCCAACATGTGGAATATGTAACAACGCCCCGGGTGCTTCAAATATGTTTATTTTTTTGACAAACGAAGAACCATTTCATTAAATGTGCTCACTTATATAGCTCTAGTATTGCAACTTGACACATGCTGTTAATTTCTTTTTAGCATTAATGATTCCTTATGCAGCCATATTACATCATCAAATCTGATACGTTTTTCTTCTTACTTGGCGTGGATTAACTTGACAGTCCATTGCCAGCATCTTTTAATCGTGTTCTACAGGTGTTTTACATTAAACCCTCATGAAGTCTCTCATACTTTAGTTGCGTACCAATCGAAGTGAATGAGTGTTGTGACATTATTCTCTGCAGTTTGGTGATGCTAGCGGCATACAATCACCGGTCTCTTTTGGTGGTTTTGGGAGCTTGACTAGGCACCTTGGCAGATTAACTACTGGTATGCCATTGCCCAATATTCCTGTGGCATAGTATTGCTTTTATTCGGTTGATATTGCCAAATTATCGAGTAGGGGAGTCAGAGAGCCAGCATTTGAGGCTATCGGTCATGTTTGTTAAATAACTTGATTTCAAGTTATATTGTTGCATATACAGGTTTCCTCTCATGATTTCAAGTTATTTAGTCTTTATTGATGAATACTTTATTTGATTTCTAATCATTCTATCCAAAGGATGGACTTGCATAATCAAATGCTGTAAAAAACATGCTAGATGTTCATGTGAGCAGACACAAGACTTCTTTTTCTTTATTTCTTATTGACCAACTTTTAGGGATATAATGTTTGTGAAATATCGTTAGGAGGTTTAAGAGTAATGGTATTTCATCTCTCTTTGTGTGAGATTCAAGGCATACATGAAGCAGTCAGTGGCAATTTACTGGACGCCCACAATCTGTCCCTACTGAACCCTTACATGGTGAGTGTTTCCTGGCTATGGTACTTACCACATGGCTTCTGCTTATTATTACCTTGATTAAAATATGTTTTGCAGCCCAATTTAAGTGCATCCTGGTTATTTCAAAGAGCGATGTCAGCAAAGAAAGGCACTAATGTTCCACCAGATTTCATCAATGAGCTTCTTTACATCAATTTTCAGAGTATGCAGGTATGTTTTTTTTTTTTTTTTTGGGAATAGCATTTCAGAAAATCGTTGGATTTCTCCTTCTCTGGTCAAATTCTTACGGCCCTTTATTCTCTCTCTCTTTTTTTTTTTTTTTCATTTCAAATGTGTGTTACACATCATCAGAGGCTGGGGGATCCTGTACTAAGACCATTTCTTCAGGTTACATTCTCTGTTCTTTAGCTGCATTTTTCAGTTACAAAGAGAACACTGAACTTCGTTTTGATTTCTGCTTTTCTGTACTGCTACAGGATGTTATACAGTTTGGGCCTCTTGTGAATACGTTAGGACTAGTTATGCTTACCAAACCTCTAATTATTCCATCAATATTTCAGCAGGTATCTCCTACATTTTGTATCCCATTTCGTTGTCATTTTCCACACAAGTGAATAATACACGAAGTCACTCTTCTAGTTGTAATGTTTATGCCTACGAAAATCAGCAAAACTGTCTCTGTATTTTCACTTTAAAGTAACAACCACAAGTTATTATAAGTAGATTGCATGTGCTCGCATACTTGAAGAAGTGGACTGTCTGTGATTTGCATGACCGAAGGAGAATTAATAACATAAAATAAATAAACAGCACCTACTTTCGTCCACATTGAGGGGAGTCTGTGAGGAGTATGGATTGGGTACTGACATCTCAGTTTCACTACTGCTGTCTAAATGCATCTTGATCCTTCCACCAAGGATAAGGGTTTTCTGTTCTTTTAGAGAGTTTAGGCAGTAGCAACAGCAACACTGATGCATGTTATGTTACCCACCAATAGGTAACCAATAACGATATGGCCAAGTTGCTAAAAGTAACAACTATTCGCTTACAAGAAATCTATTAGTTTTGCGAGCTTGTGGTGGTTAGTTGAAATAGCTTGGGTCTATATTATTATAGTGTCTGATGTTACAAACTACGATTAGATCAGACTTCCAAGTTTTTGGTTCTGTTTTTCAGGTTGGTATTCCAGTGCTTCTTGATTGGTCTGGACATTTCGTTATGCTGGGTTACTATACGTTTCTCTCTACCTTCATTGACCCTGTGATTAGGTAATAATAACCTTCACGCGGCCATGTTTCTTCTGAGTTTATTGGAAACATGCAGAGGGGAAAGTTTTCTTTGTAAATTTCAATATTTATGCATCCGAGAGTGAATAACTTGTATATTACCATTCTTTTCACATTTTCCTACAACTATTGGAGTTCTAACAAGCTGTATGTTTTGCAAGGCCATTGATAAATGCATTTCCAGCCAACATGAAGTATAAATGGAAACGGCAACTTGAGGCTTGGAAATATGGAGCTGGTTTGGACTACAAATTGAGCCATTCATTGAAAAGTGAGAGAGAGACAAGAAAAGTGACTGGTAGGGAAACTTGGACTGAGAGTAATCGTGTTTCATGACCTTGTAAATTAGATGTAGCCATTATAGTTTACACTGTCCAGTTCATGCCTCTGTTCTCTTTTTTTGGTTAAGTGCCTAGCTTGAAGGGTGAATCGTAATGATGCATTCAGAATGAAAGGTTTCCAAATTGTAACATTTTGAAGCTCAACCACATGGTTACAATTTTGTATATGTACCAACAGACTTCAAAATTATACATAGAAAGGAGAACATTATGGCTGCTCAAACCACTTCAGAATTACTTGTGAAGTCTTACAAGCCATTGATTGATACAACAACAAAAGCTTAACATTTTCATCCTTATTTTCTTTCACTTACAGCTGCAGCCATCGGCATAAACACTCAAGACTATGTACAGGGATCATGGTAAATAAAGTGCCAAAAATAAAATAAAATCAGTTGGATGTCTCAGCACTCCATATTTTAGAAAGTTCCTTTATAAGAGGCTTCTCTTTCAGATCTTCTTCCCTCTCCAAATGCAATCTCTTTGACATGTCTTCAGCCTGAATTTTGAGAAAAGAATCAGTCTTGCAAGTAAACAGCTGTAATGAAACTCTCCATTGTACCAATCAAAAAATTTAGATTACCCAAGTTCTTAAGGGGATCAGCCGCTCCTTGACTGATTGCAGTTTTGGCTGAACCAGATCTTTTCCTTTAGTCCGGAAGTCATCAACCTGCCAAATACATCACAACTTCATGTGAAAATGTCATCTATTTATAGGCAGCTTTGCATTATGAATGGAAGTTGGAAATGACAGTTTTTAAGAGGAAAGTAACTCATGTCGACAAGGACAACCGAAAGACCATCAGATGCAAAAGTTATTAACCCCAAGAAAATGAGAACAATAAAAATAAAATTAAAATTGTGCATGTATTTCATGATAATAATTGAATTTAACAGCTATCTCATTGTGCGTGTTGGTTTAAGTTTGCAGGCGCAAGACTTCTGAACTAAAAAGGTCAATTAATCAGCTTGGTCATGCAGTTGAAAGATTGAACAACATCCTCTGTATTGAAGCTTCTAGACCTCAAATTTCTCCAACCTAGTAATTAAAAATCTATCTAGAGATTTCTCATGAAGGACATGCTACACAAAACTCATGAAAACATCAAAATAAAAATATCATACAAGAAGTGATGGGTTTAGTGGTTTTTAATATACTATTTTTTCCTAAAACTGACCTCATAGCCACAAAAAAATGTTATTTCATCATTTTGCTTTTAGAGATCACACGATACAGTAGCCAAACACTTGTCTCTTTAAGCCTTCCAATGCCGACTATAGATCTAAAATCATCTCTGTCCGTTACTAGAATATATTAAAATAATTTCTGAACAAGGTTCCAATAGTTTTTCCCTCGCATGTTATCTGCCTTGTTGTCTCACAATTGATTGAAACACTAGAAATTAGAATACATGAGGGCATGTGATACGAATATATTGATGCTATTGGAAGAGCATTCAAGATTGAAGGCATGACAGATCTATACTTACATTGTGCAGCTCTAGCTTGGAGGCTGCCATTCCGAACGTCAATGTGGCACCACCAAAGACAATAGCAGTAGCAACAGCAAATGCCTTTCCAACTATGGTGAAACAAGACACTGGGCTTGAGTAAGCTATAGTCATACAGTTATGTATGCAACAACAAACATCATGATTCTCCGACACTGCTAATTAGATCGACTTAGTTATAAAACAAGGTGCATAATGGAAAAGCAGCATAGGCAGGATACCCTACTTGAAAATTAATTCTTCATTAATCGGTTAATGAATCAAACAAGAAAGCAATGAATAGAGATAGAGACATTGGTTCTGAAAACATTTGCCCTTGAAAGAGATGTTGGTCAAAACTCAAAAGACGGCTATAGCTAGACATTTAAAATCTATACAAATCCTCTTAACAAAATAATTAAAATTGTAACTAGGATACTACTAAGATTGTTTTTTTCCGAAAGTCGGGCAGGGGAAATTGCCACCCAGTCCCCCTTGTCTCATTGGTGTACAGATGCATGCTTGAGGATGATGATGGCACAGTAGCATTTGTATAGAAATTGAGTTTGATTATTAAAAGCCTATTCATCCTATGTATGGCCTCAAAGTTTGCTTCGAGTGGGTAATAAGAGACGGTCATAGCAGATCACAGGTTGTAACTTGTAGCCAGAATACCTTGAGTAACCAGATAAGTTTGCCAAGCCTGATAGAGCATATCAGTTATTTATACCACCATCTACAATTGCAATGCACTATATGCATGCTTCTTACCTCATCACATCTCTACCTCTGCCATTGTTTTGAATAAATCATCACCCAGTTAGATCAAGGAAACTACTTAATAGGTTGTGGGTTTCGTTCGACGGTGTAATGCATGATTTGGCAAAGTTTCACTTCTTTAACATTTCTATTACCATAGTATTCTCCAAGTGGAAAGCACATAATAATGGGATGACTTAGCAAAGTTTCAGCTGTTTGACATTTTTATTACCATAGTTTTATCTAAGTGGAAAGAACATAGTATTGGAACTTCAGAAGAATGGAGTAATGGTATTCACCAACCAAGAAAAACGGCATGGACGACTGGACATAAAATTCTAACTCAAAGGGCCATTTTTCAAGATGAAATTGGCAAAGTTTTCCACACTAAGGAACAATAAGCAAAAGGCAAAGCTACTGCAATCAAGTACCATTAAAAATAATAGAAATTCAGATCTACCTAATGAATAACAATGGTAGAGGGTGGTAGAAACCTACTTTGTGAAAGTCCTACAGCTGCAGCCCTCAACTTTTCAGGATTAACTGGAGTGTATTTGTCATGGCGCAAGTCATTCGCAGTTGAGGCCAAAACCGAGTTCTCTGCATTGGGCAACTGCCACCTGCATGCCATAACGTATCAAGTGATCAAAATTATATCAAGAAAACAGCAACTTTCAAACAAATTTATGATCACAATCTGCACTGCATATACGTTGCAATATCACTTGTTTGCCAAAGAAATACAATTTGGGAAATCTCAATAGAGAAAAAAAGTCCCAGCATTTGTTTTCATCCGAAGTGAACTCTAACGCATGAAAGAGATAAAGTTCTTGTTCCCACGTTTTCCAGAAAGTCAGCATGGAAACCAATGTCCCTCCAATCCAGAGGCACATCATTTATCAATGATTCTCATGGAAAACTCAGGTTTAGATAAATTACAAGTTTCTGCTTTCATGTATGACAAACAACGAACATGAGCCAACAAAGCTCATGAACTGAGCAATTTTTACCAAATAAGTAGTCCTGACAAAACTAATTATAATTGCACATACAAGCATCCTAGGGGTACAAATCTACAAGACCATCTATGTCTTCAAACTTTCAAATAAAAGTGAAAAAAACAAAGCTTCTGTAATTGGGCAAGCCCTCCATCAATTGAATAATTTCACTACAAAAACTAACACACACACACACACACGCACACACAACATTCCAAATTAAACTTGCAAACAACTTTGGAACCATAGGTATGGAAAAACAACCACTAAGTCAAAAGGTTTTAGATTGCTCACCCCAACTAAGCCAAATACTCCAGTAAGGCTCAAGAAGTTGAAACCCAGAATGCTAATTTATATTCTTTTTTTTTCAAATCCTCAATTTAGCCAAACACTTAACTTAAGCTTACAAAATAAAACCCTGAATCTTAATTTCCGTTTTCTTTTCTTTTTCCACAATCTTCAGGTTTTTTTCAGCTACCAAACATTTATTTCACCTTAGTTTAGCCTAACACCTGAATTATGATGATAATATTAAAACCCAGAAATCTAATTTTCTTTCCCTCAGATTTTCTCAGCCACCAAACACAGTGTTCTCCTCAATTGAGCTAACCACCAAAATTATGTTAAATACTAAAACCAGTAATGTGGATTCCCATTTTCTGTACCTAAATTTTCCTAGCAACAAAACATACAAGTTAAAACAGAACAAATAAAAGCAACAACCTTCTGGGGCCAAAGGTGACTTGAGGCAGAGAAACGTAAGCCCTGAGAGGATTCAAAGCATCTGGCGATACCAACGACACGTTATTGGGATCAGTCTGAAGAACCCATTTAGACCCTTTCAACAGAGACGAATCTGAGGGTGGTTGGAAAATTTTTGAAGGCAAAGAATGCCTCAAAACCTCTGGAAGAACATCGGCTTGAGCTTCATTTAGAACTGACTGAGAATTTGAAGTTGGTAATGAAGAAGGAAGATTGGGCTTGCTTTTCTCAACTATACGACTTACGGCGTGTTTAGATTCTTGTAAGAAATATGCCCCCTCTGCGCCTGCCAATCTCCCCACCAGGAAACTCATATCTTCCTCTTCTCTGCAAATCTTTGCTTCCTTTTCCTCTCTTTCTATGTCTGGATGTGTCTGCGTTGATTTGAATTTGTTTGTGGTGTATTTATATTGGCCAAGATATTGGGGGTTGTTTGGTAGTTGATGAAGCTGGTTTTAGTGTATACCTTTTTTTTTTCTTTTTCGATTAATTGAATTAGAGGTCCCAAAGTACGTAGTTTGTTTTATTTTAGTTTTTAATATTTTAATTATATTTTTTTAGTCTTTCGAGTATTGAAATTTTTTTTATATGGTCCCTCAAACAAATAGGGTCCAAATTGCTAATAATTTTTTTATTATAAACTTATCACTTGATATTTAAATATGAACAAAAAAATAATTTGAATAACTTTTGACAATATTTTTATTCAAATTTTAATTAAATAATTATCCAAATTACACAATTTTGATCATAAATTATTTAAATTTTGGTCAAAAATACCCATATTACACCTTTTTTTTTGTCAAAAACTATCCAAATTTTGTTTAAAATCTATCAAAATTATTTTTTTATACTTATTCAGGTATTATGTGACAAGTTTATGATAAAAATCTTTAGCACTTTAGACGTTACTTTCTTGAGAAACCATATAGAAATATATTCAATATTTCAGAGATTAAAATAATAAAATTAAAATATTAGAGATAAAAATAAGACAAATTTTATATTTTAAATACCTCTAATACAATTAATCCTTTTTTTTTTCTCAATTATTTAAGAGTATTTAAGTCAGTACACATTATCCAATTCTCTTTTCGGTTCCATTAAAAACGCCTGTGTATACCTTTCAACTCTCTCTCTCTCTCTACTCTTTTTCTTGTAATTTTTTATTAATAATTAAATACCGTTCCAAACAAGGCATTTAAATTCGGAACTGATACATAAGTATAATCTTTCATACAATCAAATGACTTGGATTGAATCGACTAGAACATCTTTTGTAAGAGTTAAACTCAAAAAATATTTTAAAAATTGAGTTATTAATTATTAAACTTTGCCATCTGTACAGAAAATTTTTTCAATCATCGTGAGGCAACATAAATTTTCTTCTAATAATTACTAATGCAGTAATATTTCATTTTGAGGCGGTATTAATGCAAATTAAAAAAAAAAAAGAATGCGATTGATGAAAGTACGATAACTTAAATTATTTATCTAATTTATTGATCTGATCAATCGTGCTATCAGATTGATGGTAGGTCCCAATTTATCGATAAGTTAAGTATAAATAATTTTATTATTAATTAAAGATGACATATTCAATTGGTTAGAAAAATAATAGTCAAAAGTACTCGAATGGTCAAGAAGAGGCAATAAACATTTTGCTATAAGGAAAATGTTTTACTAGTTATTTGTCAACATTAGTTTGTGTAGCGTACAAGAAATGTGAAGGCAAAAAAGGATAATCAAAATGGATGATGATGGAGCCCATTCATATACTAGCTTGGGATATCAAGTACCTTGGTGCCCAAGCATTAATACAGTGGAAAAGCCTTCTAATTATAGGGTTCAATTATGGTATCATATCTCTTTTTTTTTCTTTTAATGAAAATTTGACACGTGTATAGATTGTTTGTTTTATTAATTTACTTTAATTTATTATTTTCACAATCAATGTTAAGGAAGATCCAAGACCCAAAATCATTTAGAGGTATGATACCCAAAAAAATTATGTACTATATTGCTATCCCTAATTATATAGTAATCGTCATAGTTATGGTACAGTTACAAATCTGACAAAGTTTAACACTAGTTATTAGCTACAAACATTCTTTTTTTATCCGGGCTAGAGGCTGGTTGTATAAAATACAAAAAGATGACTCAGTGTACGAGTCTCTCGGTATCATGTAATCTAAGAAGATTGAGATGGAGCAACCTTATCTCACATGTTGAGAGACTATTTTATGCGACTCTATCCCTTGATGCTTAAATTACGATACAACGACTCTAGGCACTGAAACACCAGAGGCGGGTTATTTGTTGGAATATTTGTGGACAAATGTATTCACTTGATGCAATGCATTCTGGTTTGCTGCCAAACCCACAAGGAAAACATACATGCTATGCTATTTTTCAGCACTACCACTCGCATCATCACCAAAAACACATACATTCTATGCTATACAACCAACAAAGAAATATTTCAAAAACCTTTCCATAGATGAAAATTAACCATTACATAATCGATAGAGTATTTGAACAAGTTACATCATTTTAGCATTACAACAACCAACAACATTACTTTACTTTACGAAAAAAAACAACCAAGAAAAGCAGTAAATTAAAGCATGATACAAACATGCATAGTAACAGTAGCAATTTTATCGCCCTTTCATTTGCCTCAAGACGTTGGAGTCGAACATAAATGTCATCACTCAATTGATTTGCAACCTCTTGAACTCTTCTCGTTTCAATAACTTCACTTGTAATTTGAGGAGCAAACCAACTGCTAGGATTCAACCACACAAAAAAGTTGCATCGACTATCAGGACAATTGTAATATAGCCTTCCGGGATTATGTTCAGATTCTGAAACTTTGAGCGCTGCTCTTAGCCCACATCTACATCGTCTATTGCAAAACATTAAACCTTCACAACTTGCTCCTATGCTTGACGATGCCATTTTGTGACACTTCAAAACATTCGGAGGTAACAAAGAAATTCACAATAATCAGAATAGAAGAATTAACTCACCCAAGTCAATGCAACAGGTACATTAAAATTGACAGCAAGTGGAGCCCGCTAAATCCTAACACAACTATAAGGTGCCAAATGAATGCCAACACAGCACTACTACTGTGAGAGCAACTCAGTTTATCACCATAAAATCAACTTTAAATTCCAATAATTGAAAATCCGAAACTTAACAGAATTACATTATATAGAAATCCTTTAACAAAGCCAGCAAGGCCCCTTAAAATCAACATATTGCAACAGAAATCACAAAAATCTGTGAGAAATTCTCACAGTTCATCACCATAAAATCATATTTAAATTCACATAATTGAAAATCCAGTATCCAAAAAGAGCTTCAAGAACACCGAAGCACACCCCAACAACTGCATCAAACCCAAAATGCCGCTATAGAAGAATCCTACAAGCCAACATTGGCATAACCCACAAACCCAACAATCACAACAACAAAATTCACCATTTCAACCTCATCATTTAAAAATAACCAGTCAACTATAGGGAGAGTATTCGTTTGAAAAAACGTGTATAACCACATTCACATAGAAAAGTTTATAGTGAGATTTGGGCAATAGAGGAACTTTGCTACAGTATACATTCTACAACGAAAGAGATTTGTGCAACAAAGGATGCTTGTGTGAGATAAGAAGCTCTACCCGTTACAGAGGACAGGGTTATTTGCGAAGTTTGATCGCATGAGTGCAGATATGAGGTTTGAGGTTTTGTGCGAAGCTTGACCTTTTGGTGAGCACATAGATGCTATGGTGGCAGATATACAACATCTCTCTTGGAATTGTGCAAGTCGTGATCTGTTTTGAACAGGTATGAAGTGTCAAGTGTATTCTTGTGCATAGCCAGTCCCAAGCCCGGATAAGGGAGGAGAGTTGCGTAACGCAGCTGACAGCATGCGTAAAATTCGTCATACCAAACATGAACATGATGAGGTGTTGGGTGTATGAAGTCTCAGCGATTTCAAAAATTGGAGGTTTTTTTACTGTGCATGGCTTTTGTTGTAACTTTGTCGTTTTTTAACTAAGATGGTGCCTTTTAACCGAACAATAGAAATGAAACAAATGATTGATGACCCAGGGCGGCGCGGGGGTAACAGATAAACTATTCCCAAATTAACAATTATATTCTGACAGGAAGTAAACAAAGAGAATCACAGAGATATTCTTTCAAGCATCAACTAACAAGTTGCATGTCAATCCATCAAAACCTGGCATTTATTTGAAAATTTTAATTTGCATGCCTTTGAACCTCTAGGGAATCTTCAGTATTTTCTTTATTTTTTTTACCTCTTTACCAGATAGAAAACTCGAAAGGCGAATTGTCATCTTGCTGAATGCTTCGGAGTTCTTCGGCAAATACTTCACCAGCTGCAGCTCATCATTCTTCCCATCAAATATACATACTTGAATTACTCTTAATTTTGATAGGAAACAACCAGGCACTACTTGTGATTTCATCCAATTGAACACCTCATTTAATTGATTATCTCCCTCACTCAAATCAACGCTTTCTACTTCCAAATCATCATCTTTGGCATCTAGATTCTCAACATAGGCGGCCAAATATTCCAGGTTAGGCATGCTTTGAAAAGCTACCGACAGCTTTGGCAAATAAGGAGCACACAACTCCAAATAGGTCACATTGTGAAATGTGAGCGGAGCAGTACCATCAAGGCAACCAATACCCTTTAAACAGTCATAAAAAATAATAATCAAAAAGAGACAAAACATCAGCGTATATACAAACTACATATGGAAATATTTTGTTGATGTAGACTTACCCTCATAGTTGCACCAAGCAATCCCAGATACTTAACATGAGATATTCCTTTAAAAAGCTCAAGTAAACGACTTGCAACATCAGATTCCATATCCTCCCAGAATCCGTCTAACCCGACATCAATTTCTGCTGTGACTAGCGATGAGGATTGATTCTTTATCAAATACCAAGCCACACAATTATCTTCTATCATAAGGTACTCAAGAATTTGTGCATCTATCATAACCTTCACCTCGCTGCCATCGGCAAAACCTCCCCGCACACCCAAACTCAAAAAAGTCTTCAAAATTTTCAACTTAGGAGCATAGATATCAATTGTTACATTCATATCCTTGCTTATGCACGCGATTATACTCAAATTTTCTAGCACGGGACAACCAGAAAAAAACCTCTGATTTAGGTTATCTCCTGGATCAATAACAGAAATTTCGAGAGTCTTGAGATTTGGCAAATAAGTAGAGCTCGGAAAATCTATATCATGATTATCATGGAGGCGTAATTCGACAAGCGACTTGCAAGTAAAGAGTACTGAAGGCAAATCAGGAATCCCGAAGTCCGGCGAAAAAAAATCGAGATCAAGCTGTTCAACATTACGTTTAGTTACAGCACATAGCAATGAATTGAGGCGGTTGAAATTGTAAGGCGGCTCCGCTCGTGCACATCTGAGGCTGAACTTTTGAATCGTTGGCAAATCGTGAAGGAGGAGTATTCTCTCGACGGAATCCATGAATTTTTCGAAACGATCTTCCGATAGTAGATCGGATTTGGAGAGAAAGAAAATGAGATTGGGGACAGAGGAACAAAAATCCTTCCATCTTTTCGATACAACGCTAGCTCTCACGACATATTTCATCTCCAGGAAAGAGAGAATGTGAAGAAGAATGGAGTCGGGTAAGCTTTCGATGCTTCTACCTTCTACTTTATGTGCCATTATTTCCGTATTCTTCTCGTGTTTTCCTTCCGTTTCCCTCATGGTTTCTCGGGAAGCAAACGCAGTTTGAGTACTGACAAGAGATTACTGTACTGGCCAGGGCTTTTTGGTGTGACTGAGAAATCACGAACATTTGGGAAATACGAAGAGATTCGAGTGGGTCGGGTTCTATGGGCGGGTTCACGACGTCCAGTAAGTCTCGCAATAAAAAGCAAATGAAATGCCGGCAACGTGCATGGGGTTTGTGTCGGGCAAGTTTAAATTGTTTTTGTTTTTGTTTTTTTTTTTTTTTTTTATTTATTAATTTTTGGTCTGGTCATCTCCGATTTTTATTTGAAATTTTACTAAAATTTGAGTTAATATTTAAATAAAAATTTAATTTGATACAAGATACTCCAATAAAAAAAACTTAAATTTTAAAAAAGACAAACTCAACCTTAAATAAAAATAAACTCAAATTTAAATAAAGATAAATAAAAATTTATAAGGGAAAGAATCATGATCGTTAAATCTTTAAAGAAGGGTGAATTAGACCATAGAAAATTGAGTTTTTTTATTTGAATAAAATTTGAATCTTTCTTCATTTGATATAGGTTTGAATAAAAATTTGGGGGTTATTTTTAATATGTTTTTACTCAAAATTTAAATTTGGACCCTCGCCAAATTCAACTCCCAAGGCACTAGATGGGAATGTAATAGTGCTGCCCATTGGGTAGCTACCCAGACACTCGAGGAGCTCTGCCGTTGGAGTGGATGTGCTCCTCTTTGAATTCTTGTGTTTTTCTTTAGTACTTTCTGTTGTACTTACAATATGTTATAAACTTCGGAAAACAGGAGAAGAATAGCTATGGTAGTATCAAACTCAAAAAATTTGATAGAATCTTTAAATGATGAGCCGCCACAGTATACCATCAAAATAGAGACAGTCCAGAAGGGCATATCACAATATGTCAAGGAAACTCCACCATTTAGACTCCAAAGGAACAAGAAGGGAATGTAAGAGTGTTGCCCAAACACTCGGAAGTGTATCATACGAACAGTGCTCCTCTTTGAATTCTTGTCTTACAAGTGTTAGTTCTTGTTTAGTACTTGATGTTGAACTTCCGTTATGTTACAAACTTAAGTTCAAGTGAAATGCAAGACCTGATTGATGACCAGAAAAAAAACCTGCCGTATTCCCATCCAAAAGTGCATCATATGGACAGTGGACTAGCAATTCAGGGCAACCATAACTGTGTGTATCTTCTACTTTCACTGTACTTGAGAAAACAGATGGATTATGACAAACCAATCCCAAAATAAACAGTTATATTTATGAGAGCAAGTAGACAAAGAAAACCACCTAGATATTCTTCCACGCATCGACTAACACGTATTCATAACTTAATTCAAAGTGGCACTCCATACAAACCTGGCATATATTTGGATATTTTTATTTGACATGTCTTTGAACCCACCCCTAGGGAATCTCAGTATTCTCTTAATTTTTTTTACCTCTTCACCAGAAAGAGAACTCAAAAGGCAAATTGTCATCTTACTCAATGCTTCGGAGTTTTTCAGCAAATACTTTACCAGCTGCAGCACATCGTTCGTTCCCTCCAGTATAGCTACTTTAATTACTCTCAAGTGTGATAGCAAACAACTAGGTACTACATGTGCCTGCGTCGAACTGAACACATCATTGAATTCATTATCTTCTTCACTCAAATCAACAATATCTGCTTCCAAATCATCATCTTTGACATGTAGAATCTCAACATAGATGGCCAAATATTCAAGGTTAGGCATGCTTTGAAGTGCTTCTCGCAGCTTTGGCAAATCAGGAACGCACAAGTATGAATGAGTCACATTGCAGAATGTAACCCGAGCATTACCATAAATGCAACCAAGACCCTTTAAACACAGGAAAATAATAGTGAAACAAAGATTTAGGATATGAGAGACAAAAACATCAACATATATACAAACAAACAAAGATATGGAAATATTTTGATAAAGCAGGCTTACCCTAGTAGTTACACCATGTAACCCCAGATGCTTAACATGAGATATTCGTTTAAAAAGCTTTAGTGCACGCCATGCGGCATCATCTTCCATATCCTCCCACAAATCGTCTAACCCAACATTAATGTCTGCTCTAACTAGGGATGAGGATTGATTCTTTATCAAATACCCAGCTACACAATTATCTTCAATCGAAAGGTACTCAAGAATTTGTGCATCTATTATAACCTTAACATCGCGGCCGGCAAAACCATCCCTCCCATCCACACCCAAAAAAGTCTTCAAGTTTTTCAATGTAGGAGCATAAATATCAATCGATACTTTCATATGATCGCTTATGTAAGCGATTATACTCAAACTCTCTAGCACGGGACAACCAGAAAAAAACCTCCGATTTAGGTTATCTCCTGGATCAACAACAGAAATTTCGAGAGTCTTGAGATTTGGCAAATAAGTACATCTCGGAAAATCTATAACATGATTATCATGGAGGCGTAATTCGACAAGCGTCTTGCAGGTAAAGAGCACTGAAGGCAAATTAGGAAACCCAAAGTCCGGCGAAAAAATATAGAGATCAAGCTGTTCGACATTACGTTTACTTACAGCACATATCCATGGATTGAGGCGGTTGAAATCGTGAGGAAACCTCGCTCGTGCACATCTGAGGCTAAACTTTTGAATCGTTGACGAATCGTGAAGGAGGAGTATTCTCTCGAAGAAATCCATGAATTTTTCGAAACGATCTTCCAATATTAGATCGGATTCAGAGAGAGAGAAAATGAGATTGGGGACAGAGGACCAAAAATCCTTCCATCGTTTCGATACAACACAAACTCTCACGACGTATTTCATCTCCAGGAAAGAGAGAATGTGAAGAAGAATGGAGTCTGGTAAGCTTTCGATGCTTCTGGCTCCTACGTTTGGTGCCATTTTCGTATTCTTCTCTTGTTTTCCTTTGGGTTCCTTCATGTTTTCTCGAGAAGCAAACGCTTTGGGAAAACTGGAGGGAGTACTGGTTGGTTCCACTTACAGAAATAGGGCTTTTTGGTGTGACTGAGAAAACACGACACCGAAGAGTCGAAGATATCCGTGTGGGTCGGGTCTCATGGGCTTGGGTTTGTGTTTGACAAGGTTAAATCCATTATAACATTTTATATTAAATTAATTTTTGTACTCAAATATCGTGAATCTCCTACGACTAAATTTAGATTGAACAACATTGTATTAATTTAAATCAGAACAACCGTTGATAAAATAAATTATAAATTTGTTGAACTCAATCATATGAAAATAAATCTAGGGATAATTCTACAATATCAAAAAAAAAAAAAAATTGGTTGTATATTAAAATTATTATTTTTTCAAGTTAAGTTACATTTTTTAAAGGTGAAATTATAATTATTTGAAGTAAATTCATAATCTAATCAGTTTTAATTTTACCTTTAAAAGGGTGTAACTTGACATCAAGAAGTTAAAAAAGATAAGGTTATTCCCATCCATATAGGTTACATTTGGTAACCGCAAGTTTTCGTTTTTTTTTTTTGTTCTTTTTTTTAATTTTTGAGACAAATGAAAATAAAAATATGTTTGGTAAATATTTTCATTTTTTTTGTTGATCCATTTTGAAAATAATGTCAATTTTTAAAAACATCTAAAATGATGCTTGAAAACATCCAAAATCCAAAAAAAAAAATAAAAAAAAAGGCGGAAGATAGGGTCTCATTTAATAAGGTCTCAACTTCGAACCTCGTTAACAACAAAAAATCTTTCTTTTTTTCTCACCATATAAAAAGTCAAAATGAAGGAAGCTCTCCTCCATCTTCTCTCTTCTTTGCAAATTCCAACAGAAGGCTTTGCCTCTTCGTCAAAGAACTCTAGCCGACTATCTAACCTCAGGGGTGAGGGTTTCAAGGTGGGTTTTTGGGGTTTGGGGGTGAGTTTTCATCCGAGGGGGAAGGGGGTGGTTTCAGGGTGTTTAGGGGTGGATTTTTGGGGTGGGGGTGATGGGTTTCAGGAGATTTGGGGCTGGTGGATTTCAATGGTTTAAGGTGGGGTTGGGAAGTTGTTAGTAGCGGGTTTAGGTGGTGTTGGGTGGTAGATTTTTGATATAATATCAAACAGTAGTCATTACTCGTGTTTGAAGGCACTTTTAATACAAAAAATTTACCAAGCAAATAAAACATCCAAGAATATCTTAAATAAAAGAAGTGAAATGATTGAAATGAAAAAAATTATATCATATTAACATAATTCGAAAATTCCTATGAACTTAAATTAACACTATTACAAAATTATCCTACCATATATTTTTTCATGACAACTCTTCTTTCCAATGAGTGTTTATTTTTTCAACTTTCTGCTAAATGTAATGAATAAGTTGTCAAGTTCACATTGAATTACAAATCAAATTTTTAACAAATTAAAAAATAAATCAACTGAACTAACATTATCTAACGAATCTGCTTGTAGCTGCAAGGACATTTGATTTGAATTATCTGCTGCTATGACTTCTCGGATGCTACAGAAATATTCTCACACTACAATTAAACCAAATTAACAAAATCAAAATTTCACTACTTAAAAAAAGTTGATTTAACTAATCTTTTTATCGTTTCAGTGTTTATTTTGCACTATTCAATTACTTAAAAAAAATATGAACATTAACAAGGGAAAAGCGATGCAAATAAGAAAAAGAATTAATAGTTGGTTTAAAATATTATTTTTTTTTGGTGCAATTGATTTCACTTATTTTTTTTTATTGGTCACTGAAATTTTTTTTATTAATAATTAGCTTGATTTTGAATTTTTAGTTTTTTTGGTACAACTGATGTCACTTTTTATTTTTTTTATTAGTGATTAGCTTGGCTTTGATTTTTTTTATTGTTTTGGTGCAATTGATATCACTTGTTATTTTTTATTAGTGATTAGTTTGGCTTTGAATTTTTTTTATTAATGATTGACTTGGTTTTGAATATCTACAACATACGAATTTTTTTTAATATTTAAATATTTTCTTACATATAAAATCATACAAATGTTTTGAATAAATAAGTTTAATTAAGATCGTCAAGACAAACAAATAATACTAAGAGAGAAAATATGAGATAACATTGTTTGTCTTTGACGATACTAATTTAACCTTCATTCTATCTCATCTATAAATAGAGAGAGAGTATGAGAGATGGAGGAGTGTGCTTAAAATGTCTATGAGAGAGAGAGGGAGAGAGAGTGAGATAGTTATATATGTATGAGAGTTGGGTGTATGAGATAAATAGAGAAAAAAAAAGTTATATTAGAGATGTGAGTGTTAGAGTTTTAAAAGGAATGAATGTTTAATTAGAATCGTCGGATCAATAATTCTTAAACGATTTAAGTCGCGAAAAATATGAGACAGAAATCTAACTAATTTATTATATAGATAGAGATAGAGTATGAGAGATATGAGAGTGTGTATTTAAAATGTTTGTGAGGTAGAGAGAGATAGTTATATACATATGAGAGTTGGGTATATAACATAAAGAGAGAAAGAGAGTTATATCAGATATGGAAGTCTTAGAATTTTAAAAAGAATGAAAGTTTAATTAGAATTGTCGGTTCAATAATTCTCAAATGATCTGAGCCGTAAAAAGTTCAAGACAAAGAAATCTTACTACTTTATTATATAGATGTTTTTTATTTTTTATTTTCACAATTTTTTAAATATAAATAACTATCAAACATGTTTTATATTTTTAATTTTTATCATAAAAAAACAAAATTTTGTTTTTAAAAAAAAATATATATATATATAAAAACGAAAACGTAACCCAACACACTCTTAGTCATCTTACTTCAAATTACTAAGAGTATCTTCAACCATAATTCAAATTTAAATTAACATTTGAGTAAAAAAATTAATTTGATACAAATGATTTCAATGGATTAACTCAATTTAAAGAAGAGGAAACCCAAATTTAAATGAGGGTCATCTCGAATTAAAAAGAGAGTAAAGATTATCATTAGAT
Organism: Ilex paraguariensis; assembly: GCA_963454935.2. Taxonomy (NCBI): domain Eukaryota; kingdom Viridiplantae; phylum Streptophyta; class Magnoliopsida; order Aquifoliales; family Aquifoliaceae; genus Ilex; species Ilex paraguariensis. The sequence continues at coordinate 128,179 of CAUOFW020000975.1, forward strand.
TTTTAAAAGAGTGTAAAATCTCACAATTAAAAGTATGGATAAAGATTTGAATCTCTCTTAATTTAAGTTAAAAAATGAGTCTCCCTTGATTTAGTATAAGTTTGAGTCAAATGTTGGACAAGTTTTTTAAATCTTTTTACTCAAATTTAAATTTGAGTCAGAGATGGGGAAGTTCTAAGTTTATCCCATTTATACACACCCCATTAATTACTAAGTTTACTAAATTTATACGCATGCAATTAAACTATTAAATATATGTCAAAGAAACTGAAACAAAAATATTAATTTAAGCGAAATTTTAATGTTCGAATGTGATATATATTATTTTGTTGTATTTTGAGATATTTTCATATATTTTAACTAATGGCTTGGGAATATTTTAAGATGTTTTAAGGTTTTTTGATATATTTTGACAATATTTTAAAAATAATTATTAATTTTTTATTAATTTATATTCTACTTCTAAAGTATTTTTGTACCAAAATAATACACCGAAATAAAATTTTGATCATTGTTAGGTTAAAATAAAATTAAAAGAATTTAGTTTTTAATTAGTGAATACATATGAGGTGGACTTAGTAATTAATTAGACGGTTATATATCGGGTGAACTTAATAAAAAGGTGGAAATAACCCCACTCAAAGTAGAAAATTTTCTTTTATAAGTTATCGCTTTTATGACACGTTTTTTCTTGGTTGTAATTTTTAACTAAAAAAAAGGTGTAACTTAGAACTTTAAAAATTTAAAAAAATGGGTACGATTTTGAAATCGGTATTATGATTATGTGTGTCTTTTTTCAGATGTATAATACTGAAAAAAAAATTATTTTTTGGTACCATAATTATAACCTATACGTATTCGGTAAGTTAACATTTGACTATTGGCTATGGTTCAGTGTATGACATTTTTTTGTCATTACTTTTAACATGATATAATATAATTATCAATTTTATATTAAGTGCTAATTCCTTGAATTTTTTAAAGATATTAGGTGAATACTTTTTTATAAAAATTACTAGATCATGATCCATCGTCTACTAATTAATGTAGCTAAACATTACAAATAAAAACCTAAAAAATTATGTTATCCATTGATAAGAAAATTGCGAGACTAATCTATATTGAAGATAATCATAATGATATAAGAAAAATCTATTTAATCTTTTAATTAAAAAAAAAAAAACTTTTAGAAGAGGGTGAGACTTAATCTTAGCTATTGAAAAACTGATCTAACATGAATTTCAAATATAAACGTATATATTTAATTAAAAAAAGTTGCAATTGCTCTTTTGTGACTGGTATTAGGAGCCTATTGTCCACATGGTTTTGAATTAGAAACCAAAACTACTTGCAATCCATTACTTGTACTAAGGGCGGGGCCGGCACAATCATTTGGCTAATAAAACTCCATAATTTTTAGGTGCTTAATAATAGTTTAAACAAATACTTGAATCTATGAGAAATAGGCCGATTTAAATTTAAACAAAAAATTTCAACTTAAACAGATTAAGCTTATTAATTCGACTTATAAAATTAAAAAGTTCTAAAATTTAAATTTTTTTAAAAAAAAAAAACTAACAGTAAAACTAAAACTACTAAAAATAAAATGTTAACTCTAAAAAAAAAGTCAAGTTTTTTTCCCCGGTCATTATATATTAAAAAAAATCAAATTTATTATCATAATTTTTCATTCATTCTCTCTCTTACTATCAAATTCAACTATGATATCAAAAGCTTGAATATAAAGCCTTAATTAATATTTTTTTTTTATTAATATGTGAGGGTAAAACCAACATTATACACTAACCAAAAAAAAAAAAAACCAACATTATACAACTTCTGTCAACCATTGTAAGCCGATAACACTAACATGTGTGTCGATGTAATTCTCAAAACAACAAGGGGTGTATAGTGAAAAAAGTTAGAAATAATAAGAGGTAAGGGATAAAATTCATTAGAGAAAATAGATAACTATGAAAAAGGGGAAAAAAACAAAAAAAAAGCCGCATGACAAGAAAAATTTTCCCTATCAGCATTGTAGCAACATGTATAAAAGCAGAAATAGGAGTAGGTTCTTCTTCCATGACATCAATGAACCATACATTGAAGGATAAATTGTACAGATTTAACAACTGCACCGACAAAATAATCAAACACCACACAAAATAATAAATAAAAAATTCAATCACATTATTATAAATCAAGTTATTGAACATTTTGAATAAATCTCTTACCTGTCATATAATCAAAGCCCAAATTCATAACAATAAACAAAAATACCCTATACAATTAGTTACAAAGGCTTTTTTTTTCAGTAAATTGAAGAACTTTTGAGAGACCATCCCAAGTGTTCAGCCCCTGGCAGAGTTTCGCGTGGCTTTAATGCTTCGTGGGGCTACCAATCCCTCTCATTGATTTGATTTCATAGGAATGTATAGGAGGAGTATGTATTCAACCATGTAATAATTTGTGCACTAATAAAAGTTCAAAAAACTACACAACGCACACAAATAAAGGCTAGTGGGGCGGCGCGGGGGAAGGGGGCCCCCAAGGGGGTGGCGGTTACCACCCGGGGGGTGGGGGGGGGGGGGGGGGTGCACTTGCACACTACTCACTAGGGTTGTATATATTAGTCCAAAGACACACCGTTGATATAAAATCATTTTGATATGAATTTAATATTATCAAATTCATGTCATAGTACAGTTTATTCAATTAAGTTGTCTTGTAAATAGATAAAATAAATCTGATTATATATGACACAATTTCGATCATAGAACACTTACAAATATATTTTTTTTGTTACGCGGTATCTAGACTTGCACTGACTAATCTCTCGAGCTCTGAACCGATCATGGTAACTTGAATTAGTTTAAGAACATGTGACAACCATTAGAGAGTATAGAAAGTATTGAACTAAAAACCTCTTATTTGCAAAAAGATAAGTTTAACCACTGAACCACCCTTAAAGATTGTAAAATAAACTTTACTATACACAAGCAAGATGGGTCATATACATATTGAATAGATCTAAACACTATACAATTTAGCCACCATGAGAATCCAACATAATATATATGGTCCTCACCAATTGTGACCAACTGTTTTTTTTTTTTGATATAGAGTGTCTACACTTATATCGATTACTGTTTCGAATTCAACGGTTGACCACCATAACTTAAGCTAATCTAGAATATGTTCCCAAAGGGACAACGATAGCTAGTCCTTAAAGGGTATAAGAAAAGATTAAACCTGACACCTCTGAATTATTATAAACCAGACCCAACCATCGGAATAGTAACAAAACACCCTCTTTCTTTCTTTCTCTCTCTCAACTCAAATACAAATATAGCATTATTCTATCATGGGTGGGCTGTGCTAGTGGAAAGGAGTCAAACAACAGTGCATTTAAGTACAAGCATGAGGTGCAGTTAGCTCTGGATTACCTGCACTTAATAGTGGAGAGAATGAGCCCAACAAGCACATTCTATTCTATTTTTGTGCGCAATGCAGGGTGGTGTGATTAAGTGCATGGTGGTTGTCTGAAATAATGGGTATTTACACACCCTCATTAAAATTTGGGGCCATGATGACTCAGAATGTGACTACACTAATATTTCATTCATAATTCTCGACTCACATAATTACTCAGCTACCATTCACACAGTCACACAGGAATGTTAATCAAAAGTAATTAAGTTCAAGACTCTAATGACAGCTAATGGTTAAAGCAGCAATATCTCTGTGCTTCATCTTCCTCTACCTATTTTGATGATAATTGAGAAGGAAAAAAAAGAAGAAAAGAGCCAACTATAATGATTCATTATACCATCACTATACCTGTTCATGTTTGCTCGGGTCAATACTATTTGGATTCAAAAAGTTGACACAATTTGTTGGATCTATTAATTATCGTCTTTAACTTTTATGTGGTTATCAAGTAGAATTTAATATATGGAAACAACGCGATGTATTCCTTGGCTTTGGTGGTGCTGTGATGATAGGTTATCTTTCTGAGTTAATAATTATGGTTCAAACCAACACGCCCAAGGATTTCTGCTCACTGATCGCTCCTCGTTTTTTGTTTATTTCATAGCCAAAAAAAAAAAAATTAGCATTTTCCCCTAGAAAAAGAAATGTACAATTTGGATTCTTTTAACAGCCAATTTAACTAGCTAGGAAAGAATCCTAATTTTTCTTTCTTGGCAACCAAACAAAGGAAGACCCATGATCTCTCACAAACTTAAAATCATAAATTAGAAACCCGAGTTCTTGATCAAACAATATAATACAAATCATGTAAATATCTAGGCTACAGATAAAGCTTCAAAAAAAAAAAAATCAAGAATCTAACTCAACAATATGTTTGAAACAGTTATTTGATTCTTCCTCACATTTCTGTACACAATCTCCATTGGTTATCCAAAATTTATTTCACTCAGAAATAAATTTTGGATAACCAATGTTCGACTGAAAGGACAAATTTGAATAACCTACTATATATAGATATCTCGAATCCACTCACATCGAGAAATCAGAAAGATAAATAATAGATAATCTTCGTCTTTGTTGCACTTCAATAACGTACCTTGTCAGCAACTCTTCCTTAAATTCCAACCCTATCGCTTGTTGTGAAGTGGGTTTGATCCAGTGGGAACTTTTCGCTTTCCTGACAGAAAATCTCTTGCAACTGTCGGAGCACTTACTGAAGGGCGAAAAACTTGTTTGTTTCCGGCCGTAGGTGGGCCGGGAAAGTCCTTCCGGAGGGCATGAACCCTAGTAGGAGAACTCAAGAAAAGGAGAAAGAAAATAAAACAACAGAGGTAAAAACGGTTCATATTTGAAGAGTGAGAGAATGGCTTCAGGGAGAGAGAGAGAGAGAGAGAATAGCAAGGTGGTGCACTAGCAGCTAGCTATTATATATGATCTGGACATGATTGGCCCATGTGTTTAATAGTTGATGTGCATTCTAATCAGGTTAACTTGGTTAATCTTATTGGCATAGGATCTTATATATTTGTTAATGAGCAATGCTAATTGCAAATAGACCTTATTTGCTAATTACTCTCTATCTTTTTTTTTATTTAACAATTAGGGGCGTCTGAGCCAGTTTATTGGCATCTCGATTAATCTTCTCCCTGGTCTAGTCAAAAGTAAGTTATCCACGCTGGAATTAGGGTATTCATGAGATCTCATTGCTTAACTTAAAAGGTTATCAAGATTCAAACTTAGATCATCCAAATTTATAGCCCACTAAGATATTAATCTTTGAGATCTTTCTATTCAAGCTATCAAGATGGTTATGAAAATGGATATTCGTGTTGATACCCTCCAATCATGATGAAATGAGAATGGGGTATGGGGGAGAAATTTTTCCATGGTGTGAAATTTGTTAACATTTGGGTCAAAAATGAGATAATTGGCCCCAGCCTGACTGTCGAGTGGCGAGGGTGGTGGTGGAGCTCACAATTCAATTGGGACGGTGACGTTAAAGCATTGAAAACAAAGCTTCTTTGTGTAAACTTGGAGGGGAAGTGAAGGCTGTGCTGGGACTTTGAATTCTTCAAATGACCGAAATTGCCCTTTGCCTTTAGCACTTTTCAACAAAACTTTGCCAATGGTCGCAACATTTTTTTTTTTTGAGTTCAATGGTCAAATGTGTTTGGAGCAACTTATATGCACTTCGATTAATATCTTTTTTATTCCGATCAAAAGTAAATCATCCACGCAAAAACTTTTACTTGAGCAACCCCATAGATCCAAAGATGACCATTCTTGTCAACTCTGTGTAATTTGTGAATCAAAAATTTTAAGACTAGGTTTCTTCGATTTCAAAACATATATATAGGCTATGTAAATAAAACGTCTGCTAGAGCCGCAAACAAAAAATTTTTGAAAAAAACTACATATTTTATAGTAATTTACAAAATTCTAGATTAGGAAATTAATAAGAAAAAAAATCATAAGTTTTCTTTTTATAAAATCAAGGGTGGGTTTGGTAATATTTTTGTTTTTTGTGTTTTCAAAAAATCATAAACATTTTTTATTTTTTGTGGTAAAAATTATAAAATATAAATATGTTTGATAGTCATTTATATTTAAAAGATTATAAAAACAAAAATAAAAAACATGTTTGGTGTTACACCGAAAACCCCTGCCACCGGTCACCCAAAACCCACCACCCTAACCCCTAGAACCCACCATCCAACACCACCGAAACCAACCACCACCAACCATCCAAAACCAATCACTCAACCACAGAAAAATCAAATAAAAGTGAGAGAGCCGAAACAGAGAGAGAGGGGGCGTAGAGAGACGTTAGAAAAAGAAGAGGAAAAACCCTTAAATGTTGGGTTTAAATACTTCCAAGAATAAACCCCAATTTTTACAGCCAAAAGGGATCGATGGGTAGACCTCGTTAAAGGTTCCTATTTGCCTAAAACCTGTTTCCATTTTCCTTGTTTTTAAAAGCAAAAAAATTCTGTTTGTAGAATTTAACTTTGTTTTGAAAACATGGTAGATTAAAAAACATAAAAATATATACAAACACACACACATGTATGTGTTATCTCATCTGATATTAATTTGATCCATTATTCTTTATCAAAATTGGCTCCTATAAAAAATTACTGCACCTATACCAAGCTGTAATTAAATGATGGATGTCTATTGGCAGTGTCACATAAATTGAAGGGGTAGTTTAGTCATTAAAAAGTCAAAGTAAGATGTCTAACGCACATGATTAGCCTGGTTGAAAAAAAAAAAAAAGAAAAAAAAATCAAATGGCGTAAGGTTTTACTAATTAATCAAATCCTAAATGATTATATTAATATATGGTGGCGGTGTAGATGGTTGCTCTGGTGGGGATTATTTTTTTAAAAAAAATAAAAATAATTCATTTCGGAAAATTGTCTTGAATAAAAAATGTTGCTTGTGCCATAATCATTTTTTGAGATTCGATGAAATAACACAAAAATCATACTAGAGATATGAGAGTTATTTATCGGTCTATCGTATTTTTAAAATTTTATTAATAATTTATGATATTTTTAAATTTATTTATTAAAGTATGGCATTTTTTAAAAGTGGAATTAACAAGTCAGTTTTTGTTAAAAAAAAGGGGATCAACAATTCTGTTTTTAAATAAAAAACGTGATTTAAACAAAAACTCGAAAGATACGATTAAACACAATGATTTTAAACTTGGAACAAGCATATTGTTGATAAATATCCTAAATTTATATAATAACCGCGAGTTAAAAAAAAATAAAATTGAAATAATTCTCCATGGATGAACAACACGATATTAAGAGGTTAAGGAATCACTTTCTGGGTCATTTGACATAGGATATTTATGAGGAATAAGTCCATTTATCTCGACTAATACCCTACTTGGTCCGGTCAAAAATATGTCATCTGCGTTGGAACTAAGATATTCATGAAAGATAAGTGTTTTGTAATTTGGCCCAAAGAATCTGCTCACTTTTATCATGCACTTTGAAGTTTCATATTTTATTCATAATCTCAATCATAATCCCACCAAATAAGGGTGTAACTCGGCCAAGTTGAACAGGTTGAGAGGTTAATTCTAGTCAAACTCTAAGTATATAATTTTTAACCATAGCTCTAATCTTAACCCTACCTCAACCCGAGGCACTCAACTCGAGTACTGTCCGAGTTAAATTTGAGTGGACTTGAGTTGAATTTGAGTTAAAAATCGAGTTAGTTCGGGTTACTTAATCATGGTTGATAAAAGAGGGAGGAGTGATGAGGAGAGAGGAAGGCTAAGAGTATGAGACGACTCTGACGAATGAGAAAGGGAGACTGAGAGTTTAAGACAAGACATAAATGAGAGAGAGAAGGAGGTTGAGAGTCTCAGATCAGATGAGAGATGAGTGACAAGTGAGGGAGGGATTTGAGATTGATAGAGGAACATGGGTGAAAATTTAAAGTGAAGTGAAAGTCTAGACTTTAAAAAGTGAAGATAAATATTAATTCTAGTTAAATATATATTATATATTTATGTATATTTGAGTTCAACCGATTTTAATATTCGGATTAAACCTGACAATCCAAAATTTCAACCCAAGATTTGCCCGAATTCAATTCAGGTTGGAATTTTTTTTGCTCAAACACAACTCAAGTATTAAAAATTTCAACTCAAGCATTATTTTTTTTGAGTTGGGCTCGGTTTGAATTCGAGTTGACCCACTCAAATTGCACCTCTACCATCAACGTATCCTGACCGATTCATTGTGATGCATAGCACTATGCTTACTAATGTCATGTGTCTTGATCCAAATACATCACACTTAACAAACAATAACAATTTAGTATCTAGTTATTCTAACACGGTCAATTAAACAGATCAAATTAGTTTGATTAATATTCGACATAAATCAAAAATAATAAAATCCGAATATAACACGAACAACTCGAGTTACAACACTAACCCACACCCACCCCTACCCTCAAAACCACCCTACTTACACACAGATTTAATGGGTACATGATCTTAAATCCACTTGCTATTAGGTTAGTGTCACATTGAAACAATGGTTGTACTTGACGGGGAAAACAATTACCTCTTAATGACTACCATTTTGAAAGTTATTTTTGAAATGAAATCTCAGCTTTAATTACAAGTACCCTTTGGGAATATCAAAGTATAAATGATGATCACCATGGGGTTTGCCGTCAACCAATTTACTGTGTGATCAATATCTCCCCAGTTCTACACATACAGAGAACGAGATTTGTCAAGTCAGCTCAATTGTATTTTTAATTTCCTTTGCATAGTGATAATAACCAGCATTTTCAAATGTCAATCATAAAGAAATAAAAATAGGTGGGGGCAGAATGTGAAAACTCAAAAACCAGGACTAATTGTCATAGTTCTAATCATATGTTATTTTGAAATTATAACTATAATATATAGACTTGGGTTATAATATCATTGTGTAAATTTGCATACGTCGAGCAATAATTGGTCAGTGTCGGGACCATTTTTCGTTGCCTACGTTACAAGTAACTATTGAATGTAATGGTGATACCATGTCACCATTGATGACATAGTATCACCAATTAATAATAAAATTTCAAATGAGAAAGATCAATTCTACTTAAGCTTACATGACAGAAGAGTGGGAAATTATTTGCTTACATGACATGTTAGTTATTAATTTTTATTGGGTCTATTTGTTTATTTGTCTTAGTATTATTGGTTAATAATACCACGTCACCTTGTCACATGGTATTACCGTTGTAATGAATTTTTTCTCCTAGGTTACACCTTCGGAATATTCCATAAGGGAATTTTGCTCTACTCCCCCAATCTTCACTTTGCTCCACGCTGACTCTCCTTTTGTCATAAAACGTAGAATTAGACATTAGAAAATCCCCATAGGAATTAGTCTTTTAGATTTCACACATAGGAAGTCGAGACACAGAACTAGGGCTATAGGAAAAGATCACCCTAGATAGAAAAATTCATAGGGAGTCTCTACAAGTCTCTCAGAATGTATTTTACGAAGTTTAAACTTGAAATAGAGATAGCTAGGTGACTCTGAAACCTTTTCATCCGAGATATTGACAGGTCAAATGGGCATCAATTTCCCAGAAGTTTGGTTGCGACATAACCTGTATTAGATTTGAAAAGCATCTTTCATTTTTGTGGTTATTTTCTGTAGGATTGCTCGAGTATGATGTTGAAGAAGCTTGAGAAGTTGTCCCATCCACACAATGACAATTGCGACCTTATTGTTGCATTATTTGGTGTTGCAGTTGATCGGGTCATTCCATTAATAGGAGGAGTATTAAAGTTCATGTAGTATGTTGTGTTCAGGTTAAAACATGATCAACTTGTTATGTTTGAGAGATAAAACGTATCGAAAATTACAGGGTAACTTATTAAAATCTTTGAGCTTAAAGTTACAATCTTTAAGGGTCAATTTACACGTATTTGAGGCTAATACGTGATCAATTAGAATGCCGTGCTTGGTCATAGAATGTTATGGTCAATCACAAACAAAATTTTAAAATGTACAATTTTACTTTTAAATGTGTGTGTGTGTGTATTGTTGAATGACTCTCAAAAGTTAAGATATTTAAATGTTGTATTTTTTTATACGATACATCTTTTGATACCATAGTCTTACCCATGTTGAAAGGGTTCGACAATAATATCGGTACCATGCTCAAAACATCATTTTTAACCATGAAGTTTAATTTGAGTTATTTATAGCAATAACTTTTCCTAAGCTTGGATGCAGTGATGGAAACCATCACAATAATATCCGAAATACAGGAATCACAATGCTTCAATGCTAAGTATATTAGGATGTTTTTATTTCTTTTTCTATCCTATATGTAATTTTTACATATGTAATATCCAACAATGTGCTCCTCATGTATGAATCAAATCAGACTTTGCTCCTCCTTTGAGTTTGATCAATCACTCTACATGAACACCACATCCAACCACTATTTACAAGAGTTCGCTTTGCTTTTTCAAAAATCAAGTTTTTGCTATTTTTTATGAGTCATCGCATTACCACTCTACTCTTCAAGATTTCACCGATGATCATCGATCAATCATCGGCTCTGATATCAATTTGTTAGTAGACTCGGAGCCCAACAATTCAAAACTCAATATACATGTGTGAAACCTATATCCATCTAAAAGTTTAAGCATTTAGGTAGTGAACTCATTCATAGTATATTAGAACACAATTATCTCTTTTTTTATTCGATGTGAGATTCTCATAGGGCGGACCCACCTTGGGACTAAGTTGGACATTCCCCCTCCCTCCTCCCTCCTCCCCCCCCCCCCCACTTTTGAATCACCTTTGATTAAGCCCCCCATAATATTATTTAATGTACTACATTTGTCCCCCTAATTTTTTGAAAAGGTTTATTAAAGTACTAGTCATTTTTCCCTAATAAATTAGTGGTCTATTAGCGCCCCTAAAACAAATTTTTGTTTTGAGCGAGTATATTCGATATAAATGTTGTGAGCTATTTATATATGTTAAAAAAAAAAGACATTAATTCTCTTCCACTTAATATAGTGCTTCTTATTTTTAAAAAATAATTGTACAGTTATCGTTTGCTATTCTTCAGTTTATTTTTAATCTATAATCAATAAAATGGGATTGGATACAAAAAACTACATGTTATAACCGCAAAATATTTTATGTTATTTTAAATATGAAATTTCTCAATAAGTTTGAGAATTATTCCATCTAAGTTTCACAATTATTAAAAAATAATTTTTCTAGGGGACTCTATGACTGTGCACATTGGTAAGAAATTAGTGAGAATTTTAGCTCAGACCGTTGCGTGTCACTATAACATATATTTAAAATATACTTAAAAAAATTATTTTATGTCTTTTTATTTAGATTTTGTTTAAAAAAATACAAATTAATTTTACTATTTTAGTAATTTTGTCATACTTATACTTAATTTTTTTTCAATATCAGCTAGTGAATTATTTTCAGTAATATTTTACCTCATCATTCGGATTGGTTCCGCCCCTGCTCAAACATATAATACCCAACACTTTGTACTACTATATGTCTTGTGTTTTCACACTTCCTATATTTGTCCTGATTCAACAATACAGTGTTCTTTCCTCAAATGTTCAGTATCTGCACAGTAAGCAAACGGCTAAGGGCCAACTGCCAAGAGAGTAAGACGATTCAAATACTAGCACAGTGACAGTAAAACCAAACTGCAGTATCAAGAGGAAACTACATCACAAGCTTATCCAAATTGAATTACATTATCAAGTTGTAATTTACTATTTGGGTTAGTCAACAACACTTTGAATTGCACCAATGACACCTAACGAAGATCTAACAGTCAACTTATAGATCGAGGCAATATCCTTCCGACTGTTTTAACAGAGACTCAAATCTAAAAATTCATACTTAGAATTGGCTTTCAATTTCATAACTGATCGTTAAAATAGAACGTTGTACGAAAAAAAAACCCGAGATTCATAGCATTCATAGTTAGTTGGAGAGGGAATTGTGAAAAACAACCATAAATTCTTTCATTTCTACGTGTATGATTGAAATTTAGGGAAAAACTACATAATCACCTTCGATATTGTACTAAAAATTATTACATTTTCAGGTTAAATTATAATTTTTTGAAGTGTAAGTTATAATTTACAAAAAGGCATAATGGATCTTAAGAAAATATATGATTATTAATGAACTTCCTCAGTTAATTCTACTTTTACTATTAATTAAAAATAGTAATTTTCCGTACAATATCAAAAAAAATATTTTCTGATACCTTGGAATTACCATGAAATTCAACAAACTTTATTCTATTTGTCCAACCTCCTTGAAAATAATGAGACAGTTCGTACAAAAAATTCCTTGCCAAAAATTAGAATCCAAAAAAATTTAAAAATATATATATTATTTTGCTCAACTTCATCTTAAGGGTGTAATTTGGACAGGTTAAAGGGTTAACACTAGTCTAACCTTACGTACATAATTTTTATCCCAAATTCAAACCCGAACTCAATTTCAATCCAAAATATTCAACCCGAATATTATCCAAATTAAATTCGGACGGACTTGAGTTGAATTTGAGTTTTTTTAATTTGAGCTCAATTCGGATATAAATTACGCAAAAAATACAACACACAGAAATTATCAAATTAAAACAAAAGCTCCAAGACACCATAGCCACGACCACACCACAACCAGTGGCCAGCTGAAGAAGAAGAAGAAGAACCAGCAGCCCTTCGCTCTGGGTCTGGGCTATATTTAGTGTCTTTTTTCGCACCACCACACCACAACCACTAGCCACTGCCTACTGCCACCATAACCACCACCCATCACACCACCTGCCCGCTGCCGGTGGCGGAGCCAAGATTTTGCCTCATTGGGAGCAACCTATTCATTGAAAAATAAATTGGTCTAATTAAATTCAAGTTTAAGAGTTTGTCATTAAGTTCGTAATAAATGAGATAATGGATTACACATAATCAAAATATAATTCAAACTAGAATTTCAAGAAATCAATTAAAGCAATTTAATCATAAGAAAGAAAAATAACACTAACCAAGAATCTCATATAGTCATCTGAACATAGGCTTTAACAAAAATTCAAAATAGTTGAATTGTGACTCAAGACGAAACAAAAAAAACCTACATAAGTCCATAAATAATACACTAAACAACCATCAATTCTACAAGAGTTAAACTAATTTTTTAATATAAAAAATCTGATTTTAGATTAGTGCTAATACTACTATCAAAAAATTTGGTTAATGAATTATCTCTCCTTAATTTCAACATAATCTTCTTGGATTTCTTCAAATTTGATTTGCACAACAATGATTGAATCCAATAGGATGATTTATTGATGAATACACTAAAGGAACTAACAAAGAAACTAAATAAAAGAAATAAGAGGGGCTGCCGACTGGACGCCTAGATTGGGCTTGAAATTTGGACGAAGAAGACCAAAAAAAAAAACAGACGTGAAAAGGAGCTGTCCAAATTTCAGTGAAGAAAGTTTAAGAAATTCTTGAAATTTTTAAAATTATACTTAGGTCTCAAATTTTTTAAAAATTTCAGTGGAGACAACTGTCACGCGTGTTAAATGAGGAGGAGCTACCAAAAATTAGTTTTTAAGGGTTGAAAATTACATTAATATATTCTATACCTTAAGAAAATTTCAGTGGAGGCAACTTTAAGAAATTCTTGAAATTTTTAAAATTACACCTAAGTCTCAAAATTTTTTAAAATGTCAGTGGAGGCAGCTGCCCCCACTGCCCCATACTAAATCCGCCACTGGTCGCTACCACCACAGATCTGAGAGAGAGGCGCAAAGTCGTGGTGGTCTTCGGCGTAGATCAAATTGTTGTGGTCTTCGACGTTGTGGTCTTCGCATAGGGAGGTTGAGAGGGAGGCAGAGAACGAGAGAGGCGGACAAGAAGGCATATTTGAGAAAGAGAGAGATGATATATGTATAAAAAAATTTTAATTTTTCGGGTTCGGGTTAAGTCCGATAATCCAAGGACTCAACCCAAGTGTTGCTTGAATTCAATTCGAGTTAAAATTTTTGAACTCAGGCCCAACCCAAAATTTTAAAAGGTTATTTAGAAATCGGTACACTAAATTAAACTTATTTGACAAAAAGTACATAGCTGAGATACGAAGACGTAAATGCTCATTTTAGGGTCATTTAATTCAAAATCTCTTATATTTAATACACCTTGATTCATGTGTATTTGTTAATATATATATATATATATATATATATATATATATATATATATATATATATATATATATATATATATATATATATAATTGTTGTTAAATCTCTTATCTAAATTTTGAATTATTTTTAATGCACCTTAATTCATGTATATTTTTTTTTTAAAAGTGGTTTCATTTTCAAATTATATTTATGTATTAAATATTTACTACTACTAGTTTTATATGATAATTTTAATATTTCGTTTGTTTTAGAATATATCATTTGTTTGAATTTTAGAATTTGTTAATATCCAAACTCCATAATAGTGTAACAAATACATTGGATTGGACTTGGTGGACTTCTTAGAGTTAAGCCTTAAAACTCAGACCGGGCTTATAACATGAGTTGGACTCTTGGACTTGACCCATCAATTTTGAATGAAAATATATGAAATTATATGTTTGACAAAATGTAATAATACAATATTTTGTGTAAATAGTTTGTTACACTGTTATTGTTACACTATTATACTATTTGAATATTAAATTAATTTGAAAATAAAACCACTTTCTAAAAAACAAAACGCATGAATCAAGGTGCATTAAATATAATTTGAAAACAAAATCACTTTTAAAAAAAAAACGCATAAATCAAGATGTATTAAAGATAATTCAAAATTTAGATACGAGATTTAACAACAAGTATATATATATATATATATAACACATGAATCAAGATGCATTTAATATAATTTAAAAACAAAAATCACTTTCCAAAAAAAATTCACATGAATCAAGGAAAGACATACAAATATGAAATATTAAAGTTCTTTCGTAAAATTAGAAGATGTTTAATGTACCACTTTTTAAAAGAAAATACACATTACCCAACATTTTTTTCGGTTTATTTTTTTACAATTAAGTCTAATTTAGTATACCCCTTCCAATTTTTCCAATTTTAAAACCTCAACCCAAATCCTATTTTTTTCGAATTGAATTCGAATTGACCCGCTCAAATTGCAGCCTAGTTCATATCACCTGCTCATTCAGTGCCACTGCCACTGAATATCCCAGGCCTTCGACAATTTTAGGTATCATTTTTTGAGCCTAACATGTAACCAATACAAAATTAGCAAGTGCAAATGATAAACACGACACAAACTTGCCTAAAAATTATATATACATGATACGGGTCCGATAAAATATGAACTTGAATATACATAATCATAAATGGATCGATATACGTCGGTCAAAGTTTTATACAATACGATTTACACGGTTTTAGAATGCTATCGTTTTGCATCCAATATGCATGCCTCGTCAAAATACCCTTTTATCAAATGATAATATTTTTTGAAAGGACTTTTGCTATTCTTTTATAAAGACTTTTTTATGTCATTTTTTTGTATTTTTGTATTTTTTTTTATTATTGGGGATTACTCACATGTATTATAATAAACGATACACAATTCAAAAAAGAATAATGCATATACTAAGATGGGTCTAGGTCACTTTTTGCAAAATGATAATTAATCATTATTTAACTTGTTCTTGATGATTTTTTTTTTCGATTAGAAAAGTTGCTTAAAAAAAGTAGGATTAATATCAGATTACAACTCGAAAGATCGTTCAAATCTTAATTTACACCCTCAAAAATTAAAAATCTCAAATTACACTTTCAAAGATAAAAAATTTTATCGATGTGCACCTAAGCTAAAAGTCATCAGTTTGTAGTCTAAAATTAAATGGATAAATTACATCTAGATTCCCCTCATACTTCTCACTTAATCATGTAGATCCCTTATATTTGAAATATTACGCCTACAACCCTTGAGAATTCAAATATGACTAAAAGTACTCTCCCAATTAGGCATTCAAATAATTCTATTTAACTGATGTATTGCATTAGATATAAAGAACATTATAAAAAATACCAGCATTATATTAATCATTCAAATTGTAAGTTTGATTTTAAACTTTAAAATATAACAGACTTACAAAATAAAAGGGAAGTATTAAATTATAATTTTTTATTAGGATGAAATCATATTTTTTAACAGTTATATTAATAGACTAGTTATTGTATGTGTCTGAAGGCACAAAATAATAAAAAATAATAAACAATAAACATACTTGTATTCATATCTAAAATCAAATCACAAATACAGATGAAAGATAAATAAATTTAAACATCGGTTGTAGTAGAGGTGAGAGATGAATGGTGACAATGGAGGTGGTAGGAGACGATAATAGTTGTGGTGGTTGACAATGACCATGGTGGCGATGATAACGGCAATGGCGTTGGCGGTGGTGGTGGTGGCAGTGGTAGAGGTAGAGATAGTGGTGATGGGGGTAGAGGTAACGATGGAGCGGTTTCAAATACTATTTTTTTTTAAAGTACTTATGAGAAATAATTCCTAAAAATATTTTTAAAAAGTCACTTTAAACACACCTTTAGGGTTCTATTTTTTCTATTAAATTTAGAGTGTTAATATTAGCCATTAGATTAACTTTAAAAAAAAAATAAAGTGATATGAACTGTAAAAAATAAAAGTCATTTTGAAATTTGAATTATAAATTATTTTATTATATAAATATCACCGACAAGGGGCTATGTATTACATGTACAAAAACGTCCAGAGGCGTAAGAATAATATTCTAAATGTGAAGGAGTCCAAAATGATTAAGTGACAAACATAAGATGTTCTAGGTGTAATGTATTCATTTAGTTTTAGACGGGTATATTGACGGCTAATAGTTTCAAATGCACATTGATATAAATTTTGATTTTTGAGAATACAAATTAAAATTTTAATAATATTTCAGAGTACAATTTATAATTAACCAGAAAATATCACTAAACAATATCGTAATAAATGCAGTGATCCTTTAAAATTATGGGCCTTCGTGCCATAATAATTAATCTACTTACAAATGTAATTTCTATTCAGATCTTCTCGATATCAATATTTTCCAATTATATTTAATTTCAATAATCCATTGGACAGAAGTCAAATTTATAGTAGGAAGGATTCAACGAATTTAATGATCAACTAAAAACTTTAATCAAAATTAATAAATTTTAAATGTGAATGTTCTCAATTCAAATTATTTTAAAATTATTTTAGCAAAAATAAAAGATAACGACTCTTTCATTTTTGACCAGTTCAAACTCGACTAACATGTATATATGACATGGTTAAGTGGCGTACATCACCCGGTTATTTCAAAGTTTTCATTAAAATAACTAATTGACTCAGTCGCATATAGCCACTTCATTAAAAAAAAAAAAAAGAAAAAAACAAACAAATATAACAAAAAAGAAAAATTGCCGGCAAAAGTAGACAACGGAATGCTTCTCAAAGGTCAACCTCGGTGAGTTTAGGAGTTGGTCTAAAAGCTAGAAACAAATGGCGATCATACCTCACTCACAAGAACAGGTGAGGCTCGACTCCGACTCAAATTTTAAAAATTTAAGTTTTTTTTATTATATCATTAATGTATTAAGAGTATTTTAATATAATTCTTCTATTAGTTTTCTGTTTTTTTTTTTGTCAGTGTCAATAGGTTGACTTTTGATCAAAAAAATAACAGAAGGACCACATTATAATAATTTTGATACATTGAAGGTGTAATGTAAGAAATTTAATATTTAATGGTAGAAAGTGAGAATTATTATATCTTTTAGGATATTTTCTTTTTGTTATATTTGTTTGTTTTTTTTTTTAATGACATGGCTATATGCGACTGTGTCAATTAGTTATTTTAATGAAAACTTTGGAATAACCGTGTGATGTATCGCCACTTAACGATGTCATATATACATTTTAGTCAAGTTTGAACTGATCAAAAATTAAATAGTAGTTACCTTTTATTTTTGCTAAAATGTTTTTAAAATAATTTGAATGGGGAACCTTAACATTTGAAATTTATTAATTTCGATTAAATATAATTGACAAAAACTGGTATCCAGGAGATCTAAATAGAAATTACATTTGCAATTAAATTAATTATTATGGCATGAAGGCCTATGATTTTAAAGGATCACTGCATTTATTAAGATTAACAATACACGACGTGCGTTGTATGTAAATATATTTAAATAATAAATTATTTGTTAAAAATAAATTGTATTTTTTATTAAAATGAATAATAAACTATATGTCGAATAATTTATTTTTATTTTAATTATTACTAAATCTAATTATTGATCTATTCTACCCTTCTTAAAATATCTAATCTGTCATTTTTAGGTATTTCTCCGGCCCCTTTAGACATTTCCTTTGTTGTTTATAGTGGAGTTTAAAATTTGTTATTCTTGAGTGTATGTACATCTAATTATATTATATTTTATTAACGAATAGATTGATTAAATTGTAATACTTTTATTTGTATTACTATTACGATATTGTTTCGTGCCAAAAAATATATGACATATATTTGATCCTAAAATATGTGTCACCTTTTGAGAGTCATCAACTTTTATTTAGAATTTAATTATATTAGATTTTATCGATTTTGATATAACTCATAAATTCTCATTATTCATACTAAATAAATTATAAAGAATTAATTAGCTTTGTAACATTTGTAATGCACACGAACATCTTGGAACAAAAATTCTTTTTTGTATGATTCATGTTTTCTATATAACTCACATTATTAAATATATGGCATAGGTATATACCATGAAAATATGTGCACTTGAGGTATATTAGACAAGTATTTAAAAATGATAAATATTAATTATTTAATACATGTAAAATATTGATAAACATTCATGAATATTCGATAATATTGGTATTCGATACATATCAGATACGGATATACCAATCCAATCAAAGTATCGTGCTTCATAGCCAATAACATGGAAAAGTCTACGATACAAAAAAAAAAAAAAAAATCGATTATATATCGAAAGTTACTATCTTTAATTGTCATGTTACACTTTTAAAAAAAGAAATTATAATTAATCGAGACATCATGAACGATCGATCGTGAACTTCTGTCGACCAATTGTAATTTTTTTCTAATGAATTATATTTTGACTTTTAAAAATTATAACCCGACATTTGAAAGTTATGATTTTCACGACCAAACACAGTATTTTAGAATCGATCGTAGCTTTAAAAATTATAATTTATAACTTACCCCTAAAAAATTCTATTTTTGCGATACTACACCGCGTCGTTGACATGGTAGTCTTTCCCATGACAAACATTATTGGGGAAACGGCGCGTGTTAGAAGTTCCACTCTCCCGCGAAAACGACTTTCATAACTGAAACGAAAATCTATGGCGGCAATTTTAAATTACCTCTCTCCTCTCTCACACCGCTACACTACAAACCTACCTTCAATCAATGTTCAACGTTCCTACCACTAATCTAAACTAAAAAAAATCCATAAACAAAGCTTTCTGAATCTAAATTTTATACTCAATTCAATCATTTTTCTCCAACCAATCTCCAAAACTAATTTCAAATAAACAAAAAAACGCGTCAACGTTCCAAAAACAGTACCAATCTTTTCATTTTTCTTCATCATTTTCAAATGAATCAAGAAAAATTTCATATACCCTTTAGAATATGTCATCCCAATTCAAATTGGGTTTAGGGTTCTGGGTTTTGAGTTCAATTTGTTTCACAGTCCAATCAAAGTGTTCTAGAGGCTGTGATTTGGCCTTTGGTTCATACTATGTGTGGCCGCAATCGAATTTAACCTTCATAGCCGAAGTTTCCAACGAATCGATCAACGATATTCTCAGTTACAACCGAGAAATCCCAAATCAAGACAGTGTTCAATCCTACACCAGAATTTACATACCCTTTTCTTGTGATTGTATAAACGGGGAATTCTTGGGGCATGTGTTTAGGTACAATGTTCGGTCCGGCGATACGTATATTCGGGTTGCGGAAAAATACTATGCGAATCTAACGACGGCGGATTGGGTGGCGAGGTTTAACAGTTACGATCCTAATCGGATTCCTGACACCAATGCGACGCTTAATGTGACGGTGAATTGTTCGTGTGGGGATAGTCGAGTTTCGAAGGAGTATGGGTTGTTTGTCACGTACCCTTTAAGGCCTAATGAGACTTTGGAGTCAATTGTGGCGCAGACGAATCTCACTGCGGATGTTATAATGAGTTATAATCCCAATTCGAATTTTAGAGCCGGGAGTGGTCTGATTTACATTCCGGGCAAAGGTAATTTTTCATAGTTTAACTTCGAATGTGTTATTTTAGGTGATGCATTTTGATGCTAACATGTGGATTGGTGGTTTGTTTGTATTGTTGAGTGTGTTATTTTTTGTGATAAATTGTGATTCTAACATGTGGGTTGGTGGTTTGTTTGTATTGCAATCAATGGCAAATGTGCGTGCAATGAAAAATTACTGTTATTGTAAGTGAAATTTTGATTCCTAGAACATAGCGAAAACTTAATGATATAGTACGTTTGATTGACAATTTATATAGAAATTCTCTACTCATAATCTTGTTCAAAATTTTCGTATAATTTCTTAGTTAGGAGCTCATTTTTGTGCTTCACATAATAATTGAATGGCATGATCCCCAAGGATGATACCAAGTGGTTTGTTAAGGGGTGCAAGATGTTTGGAACGATATGCTAACAAATTGGCTAATTATGATGAGTTATTGTGCTTGACCTGGGTAATTGTTGAGGTAAGCAATACAGCAGTAGATCTAACTGATTCATTGAAACATGAAGTGAGGGAGCTTGGCCGCATATCATTGAAACGAGCATTTTTTTTTTATCCATCACACCTATTTTTCATTCAAATACTTAGAGAAAATAAGGTCATTATAGGTTTTAAACACAAGGACACATTCAAAATAATGAATTTATAACACTGTGCATTCTTCATTAGATTATGAATACCGTGGGAAAGAAATCCTGGCTATGTGATGAACTCATAATCATCACATAGTTGATTCAATAGAAATTCCCATTAGCTAGTTGCATTTTGGATGTGCTTATTCTCATGTGCTACGTAGACGTCGTAGACATTCTCTTACCATTTTGTTGTTCGTTTTTTACATGTGCAGATAGAAGTGGAAACTATCCACGCTTGAAAACCAGGTAGCTTCTTTTTACTTCAATGTGTTTATAAAACTACGCTTATTGTTACTCATTTCATCTTTGCGCCTTTTATGTATTTTCTTAACGTGATTTCTATTTATAATTTTTTGTTTTGCAGCACAGGTGGTCTTGCCTTCCCTTCATAGAAATTCAGTGTTGGCTTTCTTCATTTCTATACTTGGATGCATGAGATGATAATTTGGAGCCTTCATGCTACTTAAGCTGATAGATATCTTGTTCTTATATAACTAGGATTATCAACTGGTGCCATAGCTGGAGTTTCAGTTGCATGTATAGTAGTAGTGCTGTCATTAGGAGGTTGCTTATATTTTGGAATTTACAAGAACAAGAAGGTGCAGAACACTGTAATGGTCTCAACAGCACCTGTAGGTCAATCTCGTCATGCTGCTCATGGTAATTCTCAATATTTCCTTTCTTTTTAGCTTTTCAATCTGTTTCTTTGGACTGTTACATTTGAAAGGGGTGCTCCACAATGCCTTTTTTTCCTGGATAGCCAAACATGTCGTGCGCTTCCTGTTGGACTGTTTTAAGGGTCTGACTAGATAGTTTGGCTTCTTATGAGCTTGACTTCTGGCCCATTTTGAGGCTAATGAAATGGATACGCAATCAGCAATAGCATCAGGCCACAGGATAAAAGGCATATAACATCTGTCATCAAGCATCGATAACTTTAGTTGCAAGGTTGCGGTATTTTTGGTTTTATAAAGTATATGTGCCTTGGTTTGATAAAGAGAATTTGTAAATCATTCACAGTGTGATTTATACATATTCTCTGCAATATATCAGATGAACTTGGTGCCTGTGAATTGTTAATTTGTTTTATGATTACAAAATAACTTGATCGCTAAAGCTTCAAGCAAGCTTCTCATAGATTCCTAGTTTGCCTCTCTTATGCAAGAGAATATGACCAATTTGGTGATTGTACATGGGTTCACTGATCATTTTTTTTGCTCTCTCCCGAGGTAAGCTTCTGGAGGTCCTGAAGCTGCGGGGTCCACTGGGTTTGCTGGTGCTTCTCCACGTCTTACTGGCATAACTGTCGACAAATCTGTGGAGTTCTCATATGAAGAGCTTGCGAAGGCTACTAAGGACTTTAGCATTGCTAATAAAATTGGTCAAGGTGGCTTTGGTGCGGTTTACTATGCCGAGCTCAGAGGCGAGGTTTGTAGCCATTATTATTATCATTTAACAAAACAAGGGAAAACTGGGAAATTGCATGCTGTTCCTTTGATTAATAATGAGTTGCGATTGATCTTAGCTGAGTTTTGTGAGTAATCACATTATGTGTCGACATTAAGTAAGCTTTATTTTGTGATGTCCTTTCTTTGGTGTATGTATGAAGTTCATCAAGGAATGGCTTTTTATGGGACAACTCTGGTGATCCCATTAATCAGGGAAGATGAGAATGTCAGTATGGCCTCACTTATCAAAATATTATTTTGAGTAAATCTTATTGAAGCATAGTTCAGAGTGGGTGAAGAGTACAGTTGCTAAATGATTTGATGCTTATTGAAATGTCCTTTGTCGACATACTCTCCCATGAATTAGTATTTCAATGGTGACGTCATACTAATTTCTGATGTTTAGTGTCAATATTATTTTTAGTGACTTTGCCTATCTACTTTTATGCAGAAAGCTGCAATCAAGAAGATGGATATGCAAGCATCAAGAGAATTTCTAGCCGAGTTAAAGGTTTTAACGCATGTTCATCACCTGAACCTGGTAAACTATTTTTCCAGGCAATATTGGTCTTTTTCTTTAGAGGCTGTCGCTCTTTTTTTTCTTTCACATTGACATTTGAGTTCCAATTCATCTAGAGTATTGTTTTCACAATAGATGGGATTTTGATTTCAGGAAGTTTTTGACTGTCCTCTTGTATGTGTTGTTTGCTAAGTTTTGCGGGTGATTGCAAGCATCTAGAGTTTGTCTTGTAGTCATGAGTTTGAACGATATGCATAGTTGGAACGGTTTTCCATTATGAAAATCAAACTAAAATATTAGGAGTGAGACATTACCACCCCTCGGCCAAAACCAGGCTAACTGGTAATCAGCTTATATGACCAGATTGTGTGGCAGTACAATTCAGATGATATGCTGGAACTAATAAGTTACCTTAATAAACACTAGAGAAATATGAGTCAAAAAGGGATACTGAAATTAAGAGTAGAGCCTCATATATATATCCAAAAATAATACAGAGTGACTTAAACATCCTTGTAGTTTAGGCAAAATATAAAAATCATAGTAAGGGTAAAAAAGGGAAAAGAAATCCTAATAAACTAGACTATCTATACTCCAACACTCCCCCTCAAGCTAGGCGCATAAATGTCAACTAAGCCAAGCTTGACAACGGAGTTCCGAAGAATAGACAGAGTGACAGGTTTGATAAAAACATCCGCAACCTGATCATTGGTCCTCACAAACGATGGAGTAACAAGACCACTGCTGACCTTCTCCCGAAGAAAGTGAACATCGATCTCTATATGCTTCGTTCTCTCATGTAGTACAGAGTCAGAAACGAGCTGAATAGCAGATTAATTATCACAATATAATGTGGATGGAGAGGTCACTGAAAAACTCAACTCGCCAAGAATTGATCGTAGCCAGATAATCTCACACGTGCCAAGTGTCAATGCCCGATACTCTGCCTCTGCGAACGAGCGGGAGACAACTGTCTGCTTCTTGCTCTTCCAAGAGATAAGATGGGTCCCTCGAAAAGCACAGAAACCCGTAATAAATCGACCATCACATGCTCCCCCATAATCTGAATCTGAATAACAGGTTAGAGAACAGGTCTGAGATCCTGATGCATAAAACAACCCAAGTCCAGGACAAGACTTGAGGTACCGAAGAATATGATAAACTGCATCAAGATGAGACTGACATGGCTTATGCATGAACTGACTAACTCGGCTGACTGTGAATGAAATGTCTGGCCTAGTATTGGCTAATACTAGGCCAGACAACTGCGAACGAGCGGGAGACAACTGTCTGCTTCTTGCTCTTCCAAGAGATAAGATGGGTCCCTCGAAAAGCACAGAAACCCGTAATAAATCGACCATCACATGCTCCCCCATAATCTGAATCTGAATAACAGGTTAGAGAACAGGTCTGAGATCCTGATGCATAAAACAACCCAAGTCCAGGACAAGACTTGAGGTACCGAAGAATATGATAAACTGCATCAAGATGAGACTGACATGGCTTATGCATGAACTGACTAACTCGGCTGACTGTGAATGAAATGTCTGGCCTAGTATTGGCTAAGTAGATAAGTCTACCTATCAATCTTTGATAAACTGTCGGATCTTTCAACTCCTCACCTTCAGCAGTAAGCTTCAGGTTTGGAATCATGGGTGATGATGCCGGTTTGCACCCCAACATCCCAATGTCTGAAAGAAGATCCAAAGCATACTTTCTCTGAGAAAGAACAACACCCCTGCTTCTACGGGCAACCTCAATCCCAAGAAAGTATCGCAGAAATCCAAGGTCCTTCACATCGAAGGCCTTCCCAAGGTCTATCTTGACCTGCGCAGTTCCAGAAACATCATCACCAGTAATAATAATATCATCAACATATACCAGAAGGATGGCACACTGTCCAGAAGTATTCCGTCGAATAAAGCAGGTATGATCAGAATGACACCTGGTGAACCCCAATCGTACGACTACATCACTGAAGCGAGAGAACCAGCCTCGTGGCGACTGTTTCAGTCCATAAAGAGACTTATGCAGTCGACATACCTTTCCAGCATACTCCCCCTCACCACGAAAGCCCGGTGGTGCATCCATATAAATAATCTCGTCCAGATCACCGTGAAGAAACGCATTCTTCACATCTGGGTTATGGCAGCAATCGTTTGATGTCGGTGCAGCAGTCGGTGCTACTGGGTTATGGCAGCAGTCGTTTAATGGTGTTGCTGGGTGCTGGTTGTTGCTGGTTTTGACTACGTTTTGGAGTTTCGGTGTTTCAGTGTTGTCAGTGTTTCGGTGGAAGGCAGTCGGTTTCGGTGTATGTTGCTGGTTGCTGGTGGCGGCACTAGTTGTTGAGTGGAGGCTGCTGGTTGCTGGTGTAGGAGGCTAGGGTTAGGGTTAGGGTTAGGGGCTTAGGTTTTGGCTCGGATACCAACTAGAGAAATATGTGAGTCAAAAAGGGATACTCAAATTAAGAGTAGAGCCCCATATATATATCCAAAAATAATACAGATTTAAACATCCTTATAGTTTAGACAAAATATAAAAATCATAGTAAGGGTAAAAAAGAAAAAAAAAATCCTAATAAACTAGACTATCTATACTCCAACATAAACATTCATTATATATTTGCCGAAGGCAATTTTGAGGGATCAGCTAGATGGTATAAGTTTGATTCTGATTTATGAACGATCTATATAGCAACTTTCACAAGAGCTACTGGTGGTACTCTCTGCTTCATAATTTGTTGACATCTGATGCAGGTGCGCTTGATAGGGTATTGCGTTGAGGGTTCTCTTTTCCTGGTCTATGAATACATTGAAAATGGCAACTTAAGCGAACATTTGCAAGGATCAGGTGAGATGACATGAGTAATAACCACCACTGTTGAAAGAATAGTCTATTCAATACAGTTGTAATTACTGTGTTATCTGTTCCAGGGAGGGACCCACTGCCTTGGTTGACTAGAGTGCAAATTGCCCTAGATTCCGCAAGAGGACTTGAATATATCCATGAGCATACTGTTCCTGTCTATATCCACCGTGATATTAAATCAGCAAATATTCTGATAGACAAAAACTTCCACGGAAGGTTGGTACAACGCCCCTCTGGTTGTGGTCCTATTCATGTGACTCTGTGCTAACATAATCATAATGAAATAATTATTTTGCAGGTTGCAGATTTTGGCTTAACAAAACTCACTGAAGTAGGAAGTACATCAATGCCCACACGTCTTGTTGGTACATTTGGATATATGCCACCAGAGTAAGATGCTTTTCTGCTCTGTTTTTATGTATTAAGCAGATATCATAATTAGCAAATAATGGGGACGTGAGCTGCTCAAAGGTTCGGATGTAAGTCAAACTAATGGCAACTCTGGTTGTTTGTAACAACTCTCCCAGGTTATTAAGTCAATGGCTAACCTTTCCTTAAGTTGTCCTAAATAATTGAGCATGGTTGATCAGTACACCTCTGTTATCAAGCCTTAATTAAATATCTCAGACTCTTTGGTGATCTTTTGGACCTGCAAGCAATTAACTTACAGATAAGTTATAGATGCCAATTGAAACCTAGGGTAAAAATTAAAAATAGTTCAAGCTGTTGCCATAAATATTTTCCATGAAACCACAAGTTAGAAGTTTGAGTCCGGAAATTAGAGATGAGGTACGCAAAAAAAGTTGTTCCACACTTGTCGATTAAGGGGCCATGATTTCTCAGGAGTGGGGAATATCTGGGAGAAGAAGACTGGTCCGTGCGAGACATAAGACTAAGTTTAGTGAAGTCAGAAAAGTTTCTAATGAAGTGAGCATGATTACCTAGAATAAAAAGTAAGGCATCTTTATTGAAATTGAATGGAACACACATGGTCCAATTCTGTCCAAGGAATTCTGATACTTGATTTCCTGTTTTGTTTCTAGTTATGACGTTTTCTGAGATAGATATATTGTTTAAAGTCTTCATTGAAGTAATATATGAAAAGAGAAGAAAATTCACATAGCTCACCAAACCTATTTTTATCAGTTTTCTTTGAGAGGTTTTGGTGGTCATTCTGTTTTGTCTATAATTCAATGTGATTCTGGTATTTCAAAGTGAATATGTCTTTTAAGTTGTAAGAGCATCAAATCCAAACCCAAAATTGTTGTAAATAATATGTGCATCACTTGGGTACATTTGCAGATATGGTGAAAAACTAGATGCATTGATCTTTGTGTTTCAATTCCATAGATTCAGCTTCTTTAAATCATCATTCTTTGTTAATGCCGGGGCCATATCTTCCTGTAGTCTAGGATCGAAGCAAGTTTTCACCGTTACATAAACATCCACTTTTTTTTTGAGGCCATGTTTTTGCTACATCAGAAAAAATTCATCGTGGTTCTCACAATTTTATTGCCTTGAACAAGATTTGCCCCTCCCTTCCTTGTCATACATACGTCTTAGGTTCAAATGTCCAGACCATCCAAATGACAATCTCTTTTTTTGTTCTTGGGGAATTGTATGAGTTGTAAATTTGACACTTCCATCCTCCTTGAGAGTGTATTTCCAAGGGAGATGTTGTGCTATCCCTTCTAGTTGAAAAAGAGATTGCTGTTAGTTTTATATTCTTCCAGGCAATTGGTAAACTTACACGACGCTTTTGTGCAGATATGCTCAGTATGGCGACATTTCTCCTAAGGTAGATGTGTATGCTTTTGGGGTTGTTCTTTTCGAACTAATATCTGCCAAAGAAGCCATTGTCAAAGAAAATGATTCTATTGCTGAATCGAAGGCCTTGTTGCTTTGGTAAGCAATCTTGCTCCTCTCTGCTTTGAATTTAAAGAATGGGTAAAAGAGAGGCCTAAGCTCTCATGAGCTTTATTTGTTTTGAAGTGAATCCATAGGAATTAATTCAGACTTCCAAAAAGCAGATAGAGAGCTGATGAGGG